>CAJVRN010000238.1:4567500-5125000 GCA_911728415.1 Lagocephalus sceleratus | reverse complement strand
AGCTGTTATTAAGTGATAGAATAAGCTAATACAACTGATTAAATCAACAATCCAGCAGCTCATTGGTGAGGAGCATCAAATTTTCTTTCCCCTCATTGTTCAGGATTGACCATGTGAATAGTGTTTAATGCGGGTGGGCGTCGGGTGGGGGAAAGAAGTGAGGAGAGCAGGTGGTGCAAGGCCCAAATCGAACAGAAAATGTTGAAAAGGAGCAGAAAGTCATTTATAAGCTGAATCTTAAAGTGCAGCAAACAGGCTGTTCCTGAATCAACCGGAGGCAGACGTTTTCTGGGAGGGCAGAGCAAGGGATTGCAAAACAGGAAACACGGGGCCCTGATAACACACACACACACACACACACACACACACACACACACACACACACACACACACACACAGAGTTTGTGGGCATTGTACTGGGCATTAGCAGATAGGTTAGCTCGCACCTCGTGTTGTCAAACCAAAGATACTTAAAGATGACGAGGTGAGATTGATGGAACCTGGAGGTCCCCACTTAAAGGGTGAAGATGTGTCGGTGATGATGATGCTGTTGGATGTGTGTGTGTGTGTGTGTGGGGGGGGTTCGTAAATGAAAGCAAAAACGCAGTAACATGAGTAAGCAGTCTGGGCCGAGCGCCTCCTTCCCTTCATCTGTCTCTGTTACTTGTAACACTCTTCACTGGTTTCGCTGTGGATCTTGGGCCAGTTTGAACACGCTCGGTCTGTGACGACTGAAACACACACACACACACACACACACACACACGGATACATGCTGAACCAGCGCTCAGTGCCGCACAACTCTTCGGCAGAAACCCAACAGTTGTGTGTTTTCACGGTTGCAGTTGTGACTTAAATCCTACATCCTTGTACACATCCTCTATCCTGTTTCATGGATGTTACACGGCAACATTTGCTCACCTCCTCGATATTTCTACCTTCTATTTTATTTCCCCTACAGTGAGGGAACACGTCATACTTGATGATTTGGGTCAAACCAGTTGGTGCACCAGGTGTATTATTATTTTGAATTATCTTTTTAAAACCTGACAATTGATTTAAGGCAACCCTCCTGTAACCTTCATCAGAAAAAATGATTCAAATACAAACTTTGAATAAAGGTTATTTATTTAGTCGTCATTTTGTTTACAAAGGTGTGTTTTTGACCGTCTTAACTTCATGCTGATTTATTGAATGTGTGTGTGTGTGTGTGTGTGTGTAAAGGGGGTTCTCTCAAACAGGATGTCATTTAGCTGTGCAAATGCCCAGAAGCGTCTCTTGCATTTATCTGAAGCAGAAAAGAGAGAGACAGAGACAGAGAGAGAAACAGAGAGAGGGAGAGATAGACAGACAGACAGACAGACAGACAGACAGACAGACAGACAGACAGACAGACAGACAGACAGACAGACAGAGTGTGAGAGAGAGAGAGAGTTCCCATACCACAAGCTGTGTGTGCTGTGATGTGTCCGAGGCTTTTTCTCTACCTGTCTTTGACGCCGAGAATCTGAGGGTGGACAAGATGTTGCCAGATAAACATCTGTGGTTCAGTTTTATCACCACTTCAGCCAACAAAAGGCAGAAGGCTCCCAGATGTTGGGCTGAATGGATGATTTCGCACACGGAGGAGCAGGATGCAAATCTATGCAAATCAGATGCAAAGAGTCAGTCTGAGGGGGAACAATTCTTTTTTTTGGCTCAGAAACACTTTCTCCAACCCTGGGAGTGAGTAGCAAACAAGGACACACAACACACACACACACACACACACACACACACACACACACACACACACACACACACACACACACACACACACACACTCGTTATAACTGAAATAAATCGGTGCAGATTTTCAGTAAATCCACCATTTATTAGGAAGGAAACTTCCTGAAGCATCAGTCCCAGTTTGAATCATCCATCTGGGAAAGGCAGCAGCCAATCAGACGCGTTCATGGGTTGGACAAGATCAGGAAGTGGCGAGTCAAAATAAACACCTGAAAGTAAAAAACACAAAACCACAGATGAAAAACAAGGGCAAATGTAATGCCCTAATCTAATGCAAATTTCAGATTATACAGATGTGCACGAGCCTCAACACGAGATGTGCTATCATTTTAAACAGCTTTTTCCAGGTGTTTCCCCATTATTTGGTTGGTATCTGTACGCTTTACATGATTTTACAATTTGGCATCACCTCATTGAAATATGGAGGCAGACGAGGTCCCCTTCCATCCAGCGTGCACTGGGGATAGACGTGGACGGCCTTCCCTGCCACACCAGGAAGCTGCGGCTGCTCCAGATGCAGCTGATAAATGGAGACGGAGAACCGGTTGGACCGCCGTGACTAACCTCCCGGAAAAGACGGGGATGGATGGATGACGAAGAAAGAGACGGGCCTCCGATTGTGGGTCACCTTTGGCGGCGGAGGCCACGCCCCGATCCAGGATGTGGATTTAAACCTCCAGAGCGGCTCACGTGGGCTCCGCCGGGTCCTTCCTCCCCCTACGACCTTCCTGGTTGATGACTATCTTTCCATCTTTCTCATGAAGCTCAACCTTAATCCTTCCAAACGTCTGTCTGCTGCCAGACCCCCCCCCTCCATAAACACAGCTCCAGTTTCCCCATCCTGATCTATATTGTATCTTTCCATACATCTTTCCTCCCATCTCTCTGCCCTTTAAAGGGTTTTTTTTTTTCTCTCGTCCTCTTCTCCATGGACCGAAAAACGCCGGAGGTTTTTCTCGTGGGAAACTCGTGGAAAGGTATGTTGCTCCGTGAGCGGGGAGTGAGACTGGAATCCCGTTTTTCCGGGTCTGGTTCCACTCCTTGTTCTGCCGTCCCATCCCGGGCTCGGTGTCACGGCCGGCGTCGTGTCAGGACTCGCAGCGACTCTCGCCCGTTCCCGTTGGGCCGGATCCTGGAGTTTTGGTGGCGAACACCACCTGCGCTCCGCTTCGTCTTCCAGTTTCTGCTCTATTGCGTCACGTCGCGCTTTCAGGAAAGGTTTATCTCCAAAACTTCCCTCCATATAGCTGGACTTGTCTCCCAGAACTGTTTCCACGCGAGGAACCCTTTTGCATAAGACGTAAATCTAACGGCCGCAGATGAGGTGTGATAAAAAAAACAAAAAACAAAACAGCAAAGACGTCACATCCAAGCTAACAAGAAAGAGCGTTCACTCATCTGCAGAGTGTTGATGAGTAGCCGGAAGCTGTTCAAAAGCATCATTTCTGATGGCCTGGCGTGGCTCAGCCTACGCACAAGCGGTGTCAACACAAGCGGTGACGCAGACATTTGATTTTGTCCCGAAAATCAAATGTCTGCACGAAAGCAGGCGCGCTTGTGCGCTAAAGGCCCAACAGCAGCCACAGCACAATGATGGAACCACGTTGAGGTTGAGCTCCCACAGAGGAACAGAAATCAGAGTCTGGGGCTTGACGCCGGGAGGATGTAAAAAGAGCCTTCTCGGGTGTTCCCTTAATTTTGCCTTTTGAGAAAATGAACTATCCATTTCTAGATATCTGCATTTCCGATGAGCTTGAGCGCGAAGGATCCGTGTTAGCGGCCTCACCTCTCCACTCCGCAGCCAGGGAACACGGACACCATGGCTGAGAGGACAGAGAGGACAGACCGATGTAGCCCAGAGAGGATGCTGGAAGTCCCCCGGTAAACCGGGCGGAGACGAGGGAACAACAAAAGTCAGAGACTCACGTTGAGGCGACCGCTCCTGCCCCGACCCCGTAGCGCCGATTCCTTCTTTCCCAGGACGGGAGCGGACGAGGAGCGAGTGGACAGGGGATGGCAGCAGGAAGTGAGCGCTGTCAGCTGAGCGGAAGAGCACGGGGGGTGTGTGTGTGTGTGGGGGGGGGGGGTGACACGACAGAGCTTCCTGGGTGACGCACGCGCATGAGGACTCGTGCGCGCCAGCTGCAACACCTGTGATGCAAACCGCAGCCAAACTTTCACTCTCGCTAAAGGTCAACAGAGGTCAGGGGTGTGTGGGCGGGCATCTGGGAAGTAAATAGTGGAGGGAGAGTTTTGGAGGGAAGCCTTTCTGGGAGGAAAGAGGAAGCATTTAGTATTTTATGATTTAATCACCTCATGGAGGAAGAAAAAATAACAACAGTCATTTCGTGTGTGTCGCATCAGTAGTGCAACACTGGGTGTATCCTTTCTGCAATAGCCACACACACGCGCGCGCCCGCACGCACGCCCACGCACACCCACAAACAAGTGCACACACACGGAAAAAGAGGAAATTCCCTCTCAATGAGGTGCACAATACTTGATATATATTTTACTACACACTTCCCCCTTTGTGACAACTTCCTCACAATCTTCACTACTGCCTCTGCGTACTACTACAGACGGCACATGAATGGAGAAACACACACACACACACACACACACACACACACACACACACACACACACACGCAGGAGGAGGCAGAAAGAGAAGGGAGTTGTTTTGCAACCAGAAAGAGGAAGGGATGCGTGCCGCTCACTGTGCGTTTATGAGGCAACGTGGACACGGCGTTCCCCACAGCTCCTACCCAAAATCCCTCACATGTTATTAAGTTATGTTATTTATCTGGTGCCTCTGTTGAAAAGAGAAATGCCCTGAAGGAAAAAATAAATAAAGGAAATATGAAGGGAGCATGATGGAGCACGCTGGCTGATGGCGGGGTCTGACTCACCCCTCCTTGTGAAGCTGCCTTTGCACATTTGCTTATCCATTTGACAGTCAAATGAGACCCGGGGGAGCGCAGCAGCACAGCTATGGAGAAGGAACTTTCCCAGAATCCACACCGTCGCAGACTCCAACCATCACCACCCAGGAAAAACCCCCCAATCTGTAGGATTAAACAAAAAGGAGTCTTGCGACACGGAGAAGAGCTTCTTGACTTTCTCCTGAAGTCTGCATGTGGGCTGATGAAATAAAAGCCCCTCCTGCAGGCAGAGAAGCCCCTGGCTCCATTCAAATCAACTATTACCGCAACATGCAATAAATACACGTATGAACTTCTGCACCAGCTGAAAAAGTTAATACGCAGGTCCTCAAACGTGTTGCGTTTTGGGACTCATCCCACAGTACAAAAAAATAAATAAATCATGCATAAATGCAGAATCAAATGGGATCAAATAAAGTGAAACCCAGTTCTGATTTTAAAATAAACACTGAATACTCTTGATCCATTTCGAGATCTCTACGCTTTGACTGACACTTTGAACCAATCCATCAGAGGGATTTTTGATTAGGCAAACATCGGTCCTGGCCCGCGGCACTTCCCCGGAATACCGCCGAGCTTCATTTTACCCTATTGTGGGTGATGAGGGCCGCATCAGGTCCCTGCTTCAGTCTGATCTGGGAGGTTGCAGCCGTCCGCCCAGGGTTAGAGACCAACCTTTTGGCTCCTGAGACCCTGTGTGATATAAACAGTGGGGTTAATTCATCATTACAGCGTGGACTCTGACAACCATAAACAGATCAAATACCCCAAATCTAGACAAAACAAACACGGACGTGCATGGATTGAGCCAGAGAGCAGCACCCTGTTTACAGCAGCAACAATGTTGCTGGGCCCTCATAATTGCAACTATGACAACAGAATGAGCGGACCAATGGTGAGGAGCCGGAGGAACGGGCCCAACCGGTTTCTCTTCGTTTGTAATAACAGGAGGAGACGTGGCTTATGAGAAGCCGCACGTTTCCCCTCGGAGGGCCGGGAAAAAGAAGCGGCAAAACAACAAGCAAGGCAGCTATCCGACGCGTCCCGGGGAGCTCGGTGTCGTAGGGGGAGAACGCAGCGGGAGTCATCACAGGGAGCATCGGGTGGGAGAGGTTGGAGAGCTAAAGCGTGGCCGAGTTATGGGACCTAACGGGCAGGTTTGTGGTTGTGCGTCTCGTCTGGCCTCAGGACAGCGTTTAGATTCACCGACCACATCGTCGGGTCCGCCTTCCCGACCCGCCACCGGAGCCCGTCTGCTTCAGAGATGGTCCGTTCTGTCATCTGGCCCCAGTCTGCCCTTTCTCCTCTGACCTCTCACACCGTGCCCCCCCCAGTAGATCATCAGTTCCTGAAGTACCCGGACCAGTCTGATACCGACAACCACGCCGTGCTCAAAGTCCTTCTCCGTGCCGACGCTCCCTTTGAACTTCAGCGGGCTGTCCACATGCCAGGATGCGCCGAGCTGCGGCCTCGTGATTGGCTGATTTGACCTTATCTCGTTAAGAAGCGGCTAATGAAGCGGCCGGTGAGCGTACCCATTCGCTCTCAGCTCAAAGGCTCAGGGCCTGGTTACGACCCTGGGCCAGACGACATAAAGCAGCCAAACACGGCCTCCGCAGTCAGCCAGGGCAGCACACACAGGAAACAACGTCAGAGCCTGCGCCGCGACCTTTGAACTCTAGGACTTTTCTGTCCCTCACAAGCGAAGCGTTCTCCCCTCTGGAGAGCGACCGTGGCCGATCGCAGCGATTGGACACAAGTCAGAGGACGCAGGTGTCTATAAGAGCCCACAGCTGACGGAAAGAGAAGCCAGGGTGTTTCGGAAGGACCTCCTGAGAGCGCACGTGAGCGCGCCCGTTGGGATCGGCCGCCGGGCGCCCTGAACTCACGTCGAGTCGCGTCCACGAGCGCGCTCAAGACGCGTCCCCGCGTGGAGGGAGACCAACATACAGGACAGAGCAGCTGGACCTGTGCACCACCTGTGGGTCACCAGAGAGCACACGCACGCGCGCGCGCACACACACACACACACACCTGTATAATCTTTGCACATTTTTTTTCGGTTGTGTGGGAGTTCTCAGTGTTGCCTGAATTAACACTTTAGTTTCCCCTAAGTCTTCGCTTTAGTCATTTCCACAACAGCGAGCGTTGCCTGGAAACCACCTGCTTCAGATGTTGGGATGTGCTGAGGTTCAAAATCTAGAAAGGAAAATAAAAACAAACAAACAAACAAAAAAACCCAAAGCGCTCGCACAGCCGTTAGACACGCAAGACAGACAGCAGCAAACACAAAGTGCGGGTCTTCAAAAGAAGACGCACCGTACAGTACACGGTGATGTGTGATTAACCCTTTGGGTGCAGAGCACAGCAGACAGATTACATCCGATCACCACAAAGTTTCATATTTCACTTTCTACACACACACACACGCACGCACGTACACAAGTACATTGAGTCATAAATCTTTGTACAGCAGCGAGGCCCGACGTGTCACCTGCAGAGTTCAGCTCATCCTCACATGCAAATATGTCCGATTAAAGATTAATTTTGTATAAGCTGTATGAACGCATCCAAAATACCCAAACTTGAAGACGAAAACATGCAAATGCAGTCTTGGAGACGAAAGCATGCAAATGCAAAATGCAAATGTGTCCTCCTTACTTTAATAAATTGGACCCGTGAATAAATATAATAAATAGTTTTGCGTGCTTTTACCTTATGCCCGCAGACCATTTTGATGGTAACAAACGCTGTATAAATAAAGTGGATTGAATTAAACACTTTGCAGTGCCATTAATTCTTTGTAGTAACATGGAACTAATTACATGAACACTGATGATTAAAAATCTAATAAATACCCCGCAGAATAAGGTTATCGGGCAGGAAATACTGGATCAAGGGAGTCGAGCGACGAGCTGGAGTGGATGCACACAATTACAATTGATCACAGACTGTTAAGGAAGTTATAAATAAGTAAACGTGCTCTGCGATGTCTCGTTTTAAATAATTGCTGTAACTCCCCGGATTTGATTTACTGGACATTTATTTTGAATTCTCCTGTGCTTTGCATATTTTCTCGACTAAAACCAGATGGTTGTCTCAAATTTGGCGATAAAAGCTGACCCCCCCCCCCCCACACACACACACACACACCTCCTCCTCGAAGTTTGCGTATTGGAGGATGATTTCTGACCCACGAGGTGCGTGTTTCTCCTGCAGGAGTTGTTGGGAGCGCATTTAAAGTGTAAAAGAGGGGGTTCTGTTTGCACTGTCAATATTTACAGTGACACATAATGGATGAGTACCTACTGACTGAATCATGTGCGTGCGTGCGTGCGTGCGCGCTCCCATCCCCTCCAGAGCCTCTCCAGGTTGTGTGCTGATGAGCAGTTCATGGAAGCACTGCTCAGGAGCCCACCCAGCGGTCTCCTCTGGCCCGGACCTGCGTCTTTGCATTGCAAATCAGACATGCAAATGTGGGAGCCCCGTGCGTCTGGATCGGGCCTGCGCTCCTTACTATCGGCACTTTTCTTTTAAACCCCCCCCCACCACCATTCTCTCCTCACGTGAACACTAAATCGTGAATGTTCTGATCACAGATTGCTGTTTTCTCCCTGCTCAGGTTCTGGTGACTTAGAGCTACAACCGAGCTCATTTTCACTGTTTGATTTCAACCAGTCTTTCTTCTTTCCTTTGGACCTTTGTTGTTTGCACACGGGCCCGTGCCCCCCCGGCTATGCTTACACCACGGAATTCATCGTGTTGATTCACACGTATTTATACTGTAAACAAAGGAGCAAAGGCACGCATACGTTCACACACTCTCGCACACGCTGCGAGGCTTAACCTCTGCTGAAAATGCTTGTGTCGCCCTCTGGTGGACAATCGGGGGGACTGACCCCGCGTTTTCAGCAGGGACATCAGGAAGACCTGGATGGACCAATGGACAGTTGGAAAACATTTATTCTTCACAGTGCTCAGAGGTTTGACAGAAATATACAGTCAAGAAGTCAGATGGTCACATAAGAACACCGAATTATAGATTCAGACCATAGTGCAAACACCTAGATTGGGATTGTTCTGATAAATTTCAGTAGTTTTCAAAGATTGATTAGAAATTATATAATTACAAAGGTTTTTTTTAATATATATATATATATATTTTGCATAAAACTGCAGAACTGACTGACATTCTCGACGACTGAATTTGATTTTAAAAACTGCATGGGGAAAACATGACTGGTTACAACTGTGAGATCTGTGCTGGGAGCGTGCATGCATGCATACCTCTGTGCATTTAGGTTACAAATTTGCTTTATGGATCTCTGTGTTCCATGAATCTCTATCCTCAGAGCGAGTCAATCCGCAAAGCAGTCTCGGTATTTATAATGTGAATATTTTATAATCATTCTGGCATCATAGAAAAAAATAGCCCAGACAGTGCATATTTGTCCTGTGAACTGGTTTGACTGGACGACCCTGTTTCAGTGCTGATGGTGAGGAGGTATTGAGGAGCGGCCCGAGGCCTCCTGTCTCCACCGAGCTGACCCGACCGCAGCAACGTGCACTTTGCGCACATACGCCAGGAGGCTTTTGCTGTGTTAACTGCTCCGTGACCAGATCGGCGCACCTTACGGCGCCTCACCACACCGGCGATATAATCTATATTCTCTGTGTGCTGTTCGTCTGGGTCTGCAAGGTTATGCGCAATACTTAGTGAAGACATGAGGACCTGGGCCCCTGTTAGCACCCTTTACAGCAGTGAGCATGCCAAAAACTACTCTTAAATATGGCAATATCTATCTATATGTATCTATATTTAAAGCAGAGTATTAAAAATGGTTTATAGCAGTAGACAAAGACTTGAACCAGGGAGTACAGATACAAATACTGCACTCGGAGGATCAATTCTGTCATAAAGATAAAAGGATTTTGTATTATTTATATACATCGTTATAATGAGCGCTTGCATCGTGAAAAATTAGAGGCATTTTTAACAACTAATTGGCCCAAATGTGTCGAGGACACGACTTTGTGAAAGCTTCAGGTACAATATAAACATCCCGTAGAGGTAACAGCAGTGTCCGTGTGTGAGAACAGTCCTGTGGCACCTTGGCAATGCTGAGCGGGCTCAAAACCCACTCGGACCCTGATACTTCATGGAAAGAAAGAACCGACACAGGTAGAGTTCTGTTACAGTGTGTGTGAGAATGCTGGTACGGCTGAAGAGAAACAGGCAGGAAGAGCAAGTTTAAGAACGCGTGACCACTATAAACGACAAGAGTCCAGGAAAATGTTCAGTCCAAGGTGCTGTTAAGGCTTTGATGAGCTCGTAGAGTCAGAACCGCTCAGAGAAGGTACTTTTACAAAAAGACAACGCAAGTGTAAATAAGTTAAGAGTTTTGGCATGTGGAGAACCGAGGTCAGACATCGTGGTATGTACAGAGTATACCGATGTTCGCCCCAGAAGCCTCCATCTGGAGCCACGCTCGTCTCCAAGTGTATCAGGTGCTGTAGGTTTTTCATACCAGCTCAGTGCTGAAGTTAAAAAGGTTGTGTAGCAGCTCTCTGTATGAGAACGTCCATTAAAAGCTATAAAAAAAAAAAAAAAAAAAAAAAATAAAAAGGCTTCTATATCTCTCTTCCAGCTCAGTCCTGCTGGTTCTGGCTTTTTAAACATTCCTCACATTGTGCAACCGCATGGCACAGCCGTCACTTTTAATATTCCTGAAGACGCAAAAGACTTTCTGATCCTTCTCACACTTACTAAGATACATACGTCCACCCGTGTGGCTGCTCGGTAATCTCTTCTCTGGTTTCCTGCAAGGCTTCAGTCATCCCCTCCAGCAGAGGGAGCTACTGCTCTGAATGGAAGCCATTCTACCCATCAGGCTCTCTGACTCTCAGAACCTGTGAGGACAAACAAGGATGAAACTTCCTGTTCACCGAAACAAGTGGGAGACTAAGGGATGTCCTCGCCGTCGTCTTCCCCGGCGCTCCCCGCGGGCTCGGCCTCTTCGGCTTCAGGGCGCGCCTGCGTGCCCAAAGAAGAGCTTGCGCGGTGCAGGCGGCTCCAGCGGGCCTTGTTCTGGCGCAGGTGACCCATCATGGTCCGGCTGAGCAGGCTGGGCTCGGTGAAGCGGTGCCACTCCTCGAAGAGAGGCTCCACGATGTAGGAGATGAACCCTGGGGAGACGCAGTGGGGTTGGGGGGGGCTTGGGTTATCCCCTCACCTGCCCCCGACCACGACTCGGGCGCGCTCGCACAGACTCACCTGTCTGAACGGCGGGGACCGAGTCCGCCTGCTGGTCGCACAGAGGACTGATCTCCAGGTCAAACTTTCTCTCCAGGTCCCCTGTCGGTTTAACGGGACATTAGCCTTAACGAAGGAAAAAAAAAAAAAAAAAGCGACGCGTGCCAGCGTTGCCATGGAGATCTGCAGCTCTGAGCCGATCTCTATTCCAGCAACGATCTAGGACAGGAACTTCAGACAGAAGCTGAAGTCTCACAGCAAACATTTGGAGGCCTTTTAAGGAGGAAGAGAGAACTTCATAAATTTATATCCTGTTAATCCATCCATGAGTCTTTGCCGAGATGAAGCTGCTTCCACAATGTCTTACGCTTATCAGTCCTTTGTTCACAACTTTTCTTTTCTTCTTACATATGCAGAACACCCAACAGTGCATTAAACAAAATGAGGCTAATGATATGGATCCACTTGATAAGATCAACTGAAATTTTATCGTTTCCGGTTTCGTATGTTTTAGTAGCGGCGCTTCTCCTTACCCTGCCTGTAGAATTCCTCGCACACCCTCTCGCTCCACTGCCGGCTCAGCTCCCAAACTCGACAGGGGTTGCAGACGTCCGCGCACTTGAGAGCGATCTGACGGCAAACGGGTTCAATTCAAGGTTGGAATGTTGCGGAAAGAGGCGCAGAGCAGAAGGTGGGGGGGGGGTGGGTGGGTGGGGGTGGGTGTGGGGGTGTTGCACGACACCTGCAGGATGAAGTGCCTGTGCGAAGGCAGCTGCAGGTCCAGGTCCTGGTGGTCCAGGTGGTCTCGGAAGGTCAGCAAAAACTCGTTCTGCCTGCTGATGTCTGTGGCGAGGATGAGGGAACCCAGCTGCTGTTCCATGTCCTGCCTGCAGGGGGGGGGGTCAGCAGTGAGCCGAGGACAGCGCACTCAGAAGAACCGCTGTCTGGTTGGCTCTTTTCTAATTACATAATCCATCAGGCACAGTTTGGAGGGAAAAAGCCTTACAAAATATCTCATCTGCACTTTTAAATCATTGCTCATAGGGGAAGGCGTGTCTTCTTACGACATGTCAGCAGGCAGGTGTGACAGCAGGGCCGACTCTCGTAGCATGCCCACCGTGGACCTCCAGTGATGGCTCTCCAGCACAGACGTGTTCTAAACACCACAGGGTGGGGAAACAGTGAGGGCGGGGCCACGGGGGGGAAAAAACCAGAGCTCGAGGCCCGGGGTTGTACCTGGTAGAGGGAAGCCAGGTGGTGCCGGGTCTTGATCAGGAAGGGCTGGTTGACCCCCGGGTGGTCCACGTCGTGAGCGGCCGCGGCCATGAGGCCCAGGAACACGTCCAGGGGGCTCAGCTGCTCGGCCAGCTGCAACACACACGTTCAGCAGACCTCACAGTAAACGCTCGCGTGGATTAAGCCAGCTCTATGAAGGTGTCGCAGCATTTTTGGTATTCCAGCAGGAACCGCCTCCATCTGGAGTTCACACTCAGATGATCTATTTTAACTCAGACACAGATGTGGGTTGGAGATTAGAGATTAGAGCGTCTTATGTTTCTATACAAACACACAACACTGTGATGTAAGCGCTCTGGTCAATTTAATTTATTTACCAAAGCGCTTTCAATGAAATTGGAAGTGCTTTAAAGAGCCGCGGAGGACACAAAGTAATGACTGGCTAGAGGAGGAAAGCGAGCGGGAATTATCCGGCAGGAGGAGATGCTAATGGGAATATGCCAAGGACAGAGGAAAGGTGTGTGTGCGTGCGCGTGTGTGTGTGTGCGTGCGTGTGGCTCGTTACCTTGGGCTCCTTCAGGTAGCAGTACATGGCCTGGGTGACATCGGCGGCGTGGACGGCGTTGTGGTAGGGGTTCTGGGAGTGGTAGTCCTCCTGCACCATGCCTGACGAGAGCAGAGGCGCAGTCCAACCACGTTAAATTCACTCGGTGTCATTTAGGTGAACTCCTAATGCCGATAATAAGCATAATCCCTATGAGCTTTTAGAAGTTTCAGTGGAATCAAATTAAGACTTTTGAATCTTTTGAATTAATCAAACTTCTCCAGGAGCCTCATGAAGCAGCTTATAGAAGTACTCTTCTCTCAATACAAGCGCTCTTTCCTGTCTTTTGAGCATTTACTGTAATCTGAAGGAGATTATTGCACCACTTTCTGAATTACACCCAAAAATTCCGCTAATTTCACGGGAATTGCTGCCCTGTGCCTTCTCACCGAGAAACCTGTGCAGTTTGACCATGTCCAGCTGGAAATGATGGACGAGGCCGTAGACCTTGAAGAGGTGGCACATCAGAGTCACCAGGCTGTTTCCTACGGGGAGTAATTCGCGACTTTTTAAGTTTTATTCTCTGTGCCCAGCGGTCGGGCGAATGAAGTCGTCTCACCGTTCGTCAGGCGATCGAAGAGGAAAATGTCAAAGTTCCAGGTGCCCACTTTTGACAGCATGTGCTGTTGACGACAGACAACAAGAGGGTTCAGACCAACACCCGAGGATCGCCCCGCCCGCCCCCACCCGCCCCCGCTCACCGCTGCCTGCCCCAGGTAGCCGTCGTCCAGCAGGTGCATCAGCACGGGGGTGTGCGGCACCAGCCCCCGGAGCAGCCTGGAGGCGTGGCAGTATCTCTGGAAGCTCAGCTGGCGTGTCACCTTCCGCCTGGTGCCGGACGCTACCTCCCCCTGCTGGGAGCTGGCTGGGATTTGTACGGAATCGCAGAAGAATAACAAAATAATGATAATAGTTATATAAATGATAACAAATATTACAAGAAGCGCTCTTAAAAAACCAAACTCGGGACATACTTTTGAGGATTTGCAGACCAATCAGGGGGTAGGAGCCTCTTCTCTCAACCAGCAACACACCACCATGACCAGCGCTCAGTTTGCAATCAGCTGCAGGAAAACACAGGAGAAACAATGATAGGATGGAAAAGGGGGAGAAGGAATGAAAATAGTGTATCTGTGATGTGGACAATTCGGGGGGATGCTCTCCCAGCACTCCTTGATTGAAAGTTTCGGGGGCGAGCGACCTGGATGTTTTTGATTAAAAGATGGCCACTGAATGGCACATTGTGCAGCAGTAATGGGAGAACAACAGAGACAAAGTGTCGCACTGCACTGCGCACACACACACGCCTGCAGTGATGTTCATGACCGGGCTCATAAAATCTGATTTAAGATGCTCTTTAAATCAGCATTTCTGAAACAAAACGGATCTTTGACATCAGCGAATCATGCATGTGGTCCAAGAGCGCCCAAGGAGAACTGATTTAACGGCACCGAGGAGCTGTCTGAACATTCTGTACCGCGGTGACTACAAACATCATGTTGTGCTCACAATAATCACTCTGACCCCCCCACCAACAAACCACTCCAGTTCTAATTCTGTGATCAACCATTACATGGACAATGGCAAACCTTTATTTAAAATGAACGCCCGTGCAAGCAAACACACACATGCGCACACGCCTACACATGCAAACACACTCAACAAACCCGAGGCCTGTAATGACGAGACGGAGCAGAACCAGCAAGAGCGCTCCGATGCGTTTCACGCTTGAATAACCTAAAAACTATGAAAAACTGAATAATTTACAGATCAGATGTGGCGAACTGGAGCGTATTATGTTCCTGAGGACTCCTGCATGCTTGGGCGTTCTAACGAGCCGTTAATAGGGTTGGAAACTCCGAGGTGAGTCCCCCCCCCCGCCAGTTGTCTGATGCGGCCAACCAACAAAATGTGGTTTATCGGCCCGGCAACGACATTCACAGGCGGTTATGTTGGCTCTGGTTCACGTGGGTGCTGTGTAGAAAAGACACCTATGCATAAAACATCGGGTAGAGGGGAGCAAACATCTCCCAGCGCGTCCTGTGGTCCTCACTCAGATCTAACCTGACGGTGCCAAGTTCAGGGAGGCAGGAGCGTCCCATTGGCCTAGTTTGAGCAGGAAAATTGGAAAAAGGAAAAAAAAAAAAAAAAAAGGGAAAGCCTCTCTTCCATCTTTATCCTGCACTCCGCTGGGCTGAAACGGGAGTCTACATCATCTTGAAAAAGCACTGCGGTACTGCTGAAGACAGCCCCCACCAACACACACACACACACTCCTAAAAAGGAACACTTCTTTAATGTGTCACACCTCCGCCTGTTCATCCCCTCATTCCTACCCCTTTGCCAATCACGTCTGTTTCCCCGTCTCTCCGTCTGCTCCATCCTTCCGCCTCTCTCTTCCTTTAACTCTCTGCGGTAAATAGGTCATTGTCTGTGTGTGTGTGTGGCACAAAAGTGGGTCATTTTGGATGCACGCGTGAATCAGATGGCGGGGCCGTTTAAAGACGCCACCCAGCGCGGCTCAGTCCGACGCCCACCGCGTTGTTCAAACAACGAGGTCAACCCCCCCCCCCCCGATTTTTCGAGCGCGAACGTGGGCTTGTACGCAAAGAGCATCGGCGTGATTGCGCTTGCTGGCTCTGCCCGAGTACGTGGGTGTTAATGACACGGGTTGCTCTTGGCTGTTAGTCAAGCGCGTCGCTGCCTCACGTCCGGCCAACGTTTGAGCACAAACAGGCTCCGGAGCGCACCGGGGCCCGATGACGCTTCCCGTTCCCGTTCGTGTCCGGCTGTGATGCACGAATACAGGGTGAATCATCACCGCCGGAGGAGCAGCCGGAGACGGCTTCTGGATTCACGGCTGAAAACGATACGGGCAACAAGGCTGTGGGCGCGGGGCAAGCGCGCCCACCCCCTGTGGGCGTCCTCAGGCCCTTTGGACGTCCCTCCAGGCCCTTGTTGGACGCCAGGCCTGGGGTCTGACCCTGTTGGCGCTCCTCCAGGCCCTAGTTGGACGTCTCCTCCAGGCCCTAGTTGGACGTCTCCTCCAGGCCCTAGTTGGACGTCTCCTCCAGGCCCTAGTTGGACGTCTCCTCCAGGCCCTAGTTGGACGTCTCCTCCAGGCAAACAGGAGGACTTAGTGCTCGATGTTCAACCCATTTCATGAACCTTTTCTTTGCACCAGAAGGACGACCAGCGCTGGGAGGTCTCCACGCGCGCTGCACATGGCGGACCACAAGAACTGGATCACAGCGACAGAGGGAAACGTCCCCCCAGTTTGGGGCCAGTCCTCACCAGGTGTATGAACCGGCCGCTACCAACACCTCTAAACAGCATTAACGGCGCACGCTCAGAGTCACCGCCGCAATGGCGTGCCGTGAGAAGAGCCAGACGGGGAGCATCGGCGGCGGGCCGGGCCGATGGTGTAACATCAGCTTCATCAGTTCAGCAGATGGTGACCAAGCTGTGTTTAACAGAGCCTGTTCAGCCCCCCCCGCGCCCCCGTCTGTCTGTCTGCGCCCGAGCCGCCGTGACCTCGGCGCTTCCGAAGCCACGCGCGCCTCAGCGCAAGGCCTGGAGGGGGGGGGGTTGTCAGAGATAATCTGTCACATGGAGACGCTCTTCAAAGATGGAGATGCGCGCCCAGGATTAGTCTGGGAGTTCTACAGAGAGTCCCAGAGCGACGGCGGCGACGGCGCGAGGGGAAAACACACTCCGGCAATCAAACATTCATGAGGACGGCCGCCGGGCGCGTTACCTTTGAGACGAGCGCTCCCGTCTCCTCGCTCTGGCATCGCCTCCTCTGCGTCTTCCTTCTCCGCTTCCTCCCAAGTGCTCGCCTCGCTTCTCTCGGGCCCCACGGGGCCGCCCCTGCGCGCCCTCCACGCCGCCCTCAGCTGGCGGATGAGGGCCGGGAGCTCCAGGGCCAGCGAGAGTCCCCCGCCACAGGTCACCGGGGGCATCCGGAGCGGACCCCAGACGGGCGAGCGGGGGGCTTCGTCGGCGCAGACCCCGACGTCGACCCCGAGGCCGGAGTCGCGCATTCGGAGATCTTGGCCCCACAGCCCCTCCAGCACAGGCATCCTTTCACCGGAGGAACGCTGACGGATCACAGATGGTGTAAAGGGAGGAAAATGACGGCAGAGGAGACACGGCACGAGGAGAGGCTGTCAGGTAGCTATGGGGGGGGGGACTGAAAGAGTGGAAAGGAAGCCCACAGCAGGGAAATAACAGAATCAGGACAAAGAGAAATGGGTGCGGAATGGCGAGGAAAGAAATGAATCGGTGATCAGCGAAGGCGTCGGAGAAGCCAGCGCGTGCATCCCTTTCCCGCTCTCCCAGCCGACCACCGATGCTCTGCTCCCTCCGTCTGCCGCATTCTCTCCCCTCTGTGCCGCCGCGCTCGCGCCAGAGTTGTGGACTCTCGGCGCCCCTCCCCTCCTCGCTCTCGGCTCACTTTCGCGCTCCCTCACTCCGCCGCTACGGCGAGAGCAGGCCAATCAGGCTCGCCCAGTCGTCTGTGGGGGGATCTGAACGGGAACGCAGCGCACGAGGATTACGACTAATGTAAAAAACATTAACAGAGGGGCTGGAGGAATAACTGGATCAAAGAGAAGGTTTTATCCAGCAAGGTCTCTCTCTCACTCACACACACACACACACACACACACAACACACAAACACACAAACACACACACACACATCCTTGTACTTCCATTTGTGTGAGGACTTTTATTGACTAATGCATTTCCCAACCTCAGCCATCATAACTAAATGCCTGACAGCAACCTTTACCCTGACCTAAATTCAACCCCAACCTTAACTTAAAACTCTATCTGAACCCTTAAACAGCCTTTAAAATGGTGAAAGACAGCCAAAATGTCCCAAAATTGTCCTCATCTTTGATCAAACGTGTCTTCGGTAGGTTCTGGCAACGCTGACACATCCTCACAAGTACAATTTAGTCAAAGCTTAACATCCAAATCCATGTGCGGACGGAGGTTTTTTCTTACCTAAAAGTTCCCATGAGAAAAAGTCACATGCAGGCAGACACACACGTGCGCACGCAGCCTTGAGTGTCACATATGACGCACAACTAACCGATTACGAGAAATCACGACAGAACGCGGCAAGATAAATGCATTGTGGGTGAGAAGCAGAGCCCTGCAGAGATACGTGAATGGTTTTATTGTTTCCGTGTTCCAAAGATGATACACTCTTCCAAAATCACCAGCAACAAAACATGCTTGGAATTATGCTCTTGATACCAACACTTAAATTTATTCTTTCTTTCATGCCGAGACCGCCGACATGTTACCATTCATGAAAGAAGAGACACTGATATCTTTTGGGATGCAATCAGCTACGGAGGGTCAGGAAGAAAAGACGCATCTGTTCTGATGCTAACTGTATTTAGTATCGCAGAGCTGTGCGTACAAAGATAACAGAAGTATGCCCCAGTGTAAAGATCGGAGATTACACGGGGGGTCAAGGGTCAGTGAAAATCCCGACGCAAGTTACCAAACATTTGTGAGCGACCTTTACGACTGACAAATGCAGGTCAGGTCAGCGTTCTTACCCAGCATGCGAAGTTGTTCTGCTCCATCCTGCTGCTCTGGGCTCAACCACGGGACCGCTCCACACCTCTGAGGTCAGAGAGAGAGAGAGGGGGCGAGATAAATGGAACAAAATAAGCATGGCACCAACGCGGAATACGTGGTAATAAACGCACAAACTGAAATAACAGGATACTTCTGATTCACAGACCAGATCTGATTAAACGTGGCTTCTGAAAAGCCCCCGCATTGTCATTTATGTTGTTGTATCTCCTCTAAATTGTATTGAGGAATATAAAAACTTTGTTGAACTCAAGTCCTCAAAGTCATTCTATAGCTTTGGTTTTATCTTTGCTTGTCATGGTGATTGATAGCGTGACTCGCATACGATCCTTGCTGCTAAATTCTTTCCTGACAACTTTAGATTTAAATCGCTCCTATTTACATTGTGCGCACTGTGTGTGCGCGTTTGTGTGCGAGCACGTGGGAGAGGGCATATGGTGAACGTGTTGAGCATGAGGCTCTCTCTCTGGTCCTGCCACCCCCTCCCAAGAGGGGGGGCAGCACGCCGCATTACTGGGTGCTTTACAGGGACACTTTAGGACTGGGTCCTCCCTGTGGACCTGGGGGACGTGACCCGTGGGGGTTCTGGGCTCGGGCCGAGGGCTGTGTGTTCTCAGGCATGTGGGGCCTGGAGCAAGGACGTGTCGGTACCACTGCACACACGCACACACACACTCATTCGTTCTCACCAATACTAACATGCACCACACTTATAATTGTAAAGATAATTTCCACACAAGGACCTTGCAGGCCTTCGTTGATGGCGGTGTCACACTCATGTCAGGGTCACCGTGTGGAGAGAAGGTACAGTCTGAATTTGTTCCTTAGTGACATCACGTGCCGTACATATCTATGAATGCACATGTATGTATTCAGGTGGACATGGATATGTAAATATGTTCTGTTGATCTGTAACTTAGTTCTTTCTTTCTTAGCTGCTCAAGTCATTTTAGTCCTCATGGCTGCTGAAATCAGGGTCTCTTGTCTAGTAAGGTTTGTCTTGGTGTTGTCTTACAGCAGGGGTCTCCAACCTCTTCCACAAAGGGTCGGTGTGGCTGCTGGTTTTCGTTCCAACCCAGCAACAGCACACCAGACTTGACTCACTTAATCAACTCATCTGAGTCTTCAGACAGCTGATTGGTCAAACTGGGTGTGTTTGAGTGGTTGGAACAAAAACCTGCAGCCACACAGCCCTTTGTGGAAGAGTTTGGACGTCCCTGTTTTACTGTGATTGTCTGTTTGTGGGTTCCCCAGCAGGTACACCAACACCCCCCTCCCCCCAGCAGGTTCAACACTCATCTCTGAAGTAAAATCTTAATATTCACCTCGCTACAGGAGGAGCTCAACATGCTCATCCTGACAAAGCAAAGCCTGTCTGACACTAAAAATGCATTCAGACACCCATCCTTGATGGAGAAGTCCTTAATACAGAATATGAACAACATTTAGTGATCCCTGCAGACAGGATCACACCATGTGAGTTGCTTTTGTTTTACCCCACTTATGAGGAGCATGGTCCAGCTGTAAACAGTTCTGACCACAGCCAGCCACGGGCGAATAAAGAGACTCTCAATCTCGAAGGGTTCGCTCGAGGCCAGTGACGACGCAAGCAGAGCAAGATCACGGAAACTAGAATCTTCAAACGTGTCACCACCACGTGGGTTTGTTCTCCATCCGCCCGCTTCCTGCCCGACAGTAAACAAGCATGTGAGCGTGCAGCCATGACATGAACCCGATGGCTTCTGTGTGTCACTGCCTCTTAAAACGGTACTTCACCTCTCCACGTCTGTGGATCCCCACCGAGTCCTGGTGGGAGGGGGGTCATGGAGGTTGTGCTGGAGTCTGTCCCAGTAGTCACTGGGTGAGAGGCAGGAATACACCAGACAGGTCACCGGTCCATCACAGGACACACACGCGCACATACAAATACACACACACACACACACACACTTGTACTTCTAGCCTTGTGAGGACTTTCACAGACTGAATACATTCCCCACCTCCTCACCCGAACCATAACAACTAACAATCTAACCCCAACCTAAACCCAACACTAACCTCAACCTTAAACCAGGTCTTGACCCTCAAACGGTCCTTTGAAATGTCCCCACATCCCAAAGAGTCCTCACATTTGTAGAATGCGGACTTGGCTACTAAAAGAGCGCACGCACGCACACGCACGCACGCACACTTGCATGTGGTCTGCAGCACTGGAGATGCACTTCGACACGGTCTCCTCCAAAAGCAGGATCTCGATCATGACGTTGGCGGTGTCGCGCTCCTGACAACAGCGCACACGTGCTCAGGGACGCTGATTAAACCCGCCTCAGCCCGTCAACGTCAATGTCACACCGTCCTGTCGCCCAGCGCCAGATGTTTGACCCCCCCAAAGCCGGCCGATGTTTACGTACCTCGATCATTACACAGCTCATTTAATGATCGCGGACAGCCAGGACGCGCAGCTACGGCGACCATTTAGTGCCAAACCTAAGAGCAGTACCTGAGACGTCACTCTCTGCGCCTTAGGGGCGGGGACCGGAGTGACGTCACGCCCGGCCCCTCTCCTCTGATTGGTCGACTTAAATTGACGGCGAGCCGGAGACAAATTTTGTCAGAGCAATAAATTAGTTTTAAATGACAATTAAAATGTAATTAAATCAAAGCTGTACTGGAACATGTATCAAAGAGTTTTAGTTCAATTCACTTCCAAAAACAGGCTCCTTCTGTTTAACTGTGTAATTTAGTTCACTTTCTGTAGTTTTAGATCTTAAATTTCAGAAAGGCAAACATTTTTTTTTTTCTTTTCAGGACTTATGTCATATCTTTAACTGAAAGAAAAAGGGGAAAGGCCTTCGCCAAGTAGGTAGTTTCCCCACATACTGTGACGTACATCCACACTACGTAGGCAGCGTAATGCAAGGTTCCATAACACAGTAGGTTCCTTTATAATCAAAGCCTGTTTGCCTTTGGTTCTTGGAAGACCAGGAACATTATCAAGATTAAACAATCTGTTCTCTGGTTTACAATCAACATTTCCTGTAATTTTATTAAAATCTGTGCATAACCTTTTGATTTTTTTGGTCAGACATAAACACTGGCTATCACACAACCTTGGTAGAGAAATGAAAATGTGTCAGCCTTAGAAAAGAAAAAATAAGGATTTGATGCCAATTTATGATTATGAAGAAAATTTAAGTTGATGAAATTCACTAAAAAAACTCATTTTTTTTAGTGAAATCACCCAAAAAAAGTGAAAATCATACTACCATGGAGTCATTTTAGCCCTTTCCACTTTTTATTTTACATTATTCCTTACAAACATGTGTCACAAACACACTGACTGACTGGATCTTGTCCCTCACACACACACAGCCTCATGTGACAACATATCCTCAAGACAGGCCTGCCAAACCAAACCAGCTCTGGTTTAAATAACCACTCTTGTTGTTCTTTTCCTGTTTAACAGAGTGGAACTGGGTTACTTTTTAAAATACTGTCTCTTCAGATACAAGCCAACAGTGGTAGGGGATAAAAATGAAAACAGCCACAACAAGAACGATGTTTTCTCTACGAAGGATGGTTAAAACATCTTGTGAAATCAAGTCCATTGTCATGTTAGGAATATGCAGCCATGTGCTGCAGTAAAATCCACAGGTAAAGTGTTTCCTTGTGTGTCACTCGTCACTCACAGGGGTCTGCGACACATGTACAGCAAAGGGTAGACATGCTGAAGAGCAGCAACCAAGTTGTCCACACTTGGTCCTGAATAGACAGATGGGGGTAAAAACAAGATCAGAAGTGTCCTCCTATAGTGCAGTCTAAAATCGTACATGCCTCCAAGACAGTAAGAGAAATCTCTTACTACAATGCATTAACTACCTAGAAGTATGAGCTTTCCAGTACAGAAGACCTTTATGGTAGCCTTGGGTTCCTTGAGGGTGTACAGAGCAGCAGGATGGAGCTCTGGTTCATACCTGGCAGACACATAAAACAAAGGCTTAGTACAGTACAGGCTTAAATGTCACTATCCGGGGCTGTTTATCCCAGCAGTCACTGAGAGAGGTAGGAATACACCCTCCAGAGGTCTGACACACTTTGTGTTTTGGCTACCTGGACAAAACCCACCCAGACACGTGTAAACTCCACATCAAAACCCAGAGCTAGAATCAAACCCTCAACCTTGATGTAACTGTCAACAGCCTGAGCGTTTTTGAATAAAAACAAGTCACAAACTGGACCCAAGCTCATCTGTTGCAAGGCCTAAATGTACCACTAGAGGGCAGCCTGTCCCCACAGGGAAAGAAACGTTCAGGTAAGATAAAAATATTTGTGGCAAATAATACTGGATCAGTAAAATCAAATAAAATAATACAGAATATGCATAAAAACACATGTTCTATGGTTTTACATTTTGGGCAATAAAAAAAAAAGAATATGATCGTAATGTTATATTACGTGGCAATGGGACGGTTCCTCTTCGTGAAGTCTATCAGGGAAACTTTAAACGGCATGGCACACGTGGCCACCACGTTGACAATTTTGAAACCTGAAAACATCACCTGAGGAGACAAAGACACAGATGCACATTGTGAGTCATAGTTTCAATCCAAACTAACATGAATCTATACGCATTTAACTGGCAGAGAAACATCTCAACCAAAAGCAGTAAGATCATAAAACAGCATCATTTTAAATTACAATGACTGAAACAGCTATTTCTCACCGGGAAGCCCAGTTTCTGCAGGCAGCGCGCTACCCTGCGAGCACCGACCTTTGCCTCGTCCTCACTGAATTTAAGGAGCAGCAATAAGAATAAAGAGTACAACAATCAGAAAACACATGAAAATACTGACAACAAATCCACGAGCCATAGTCAGGTTTGTGTTTTCACCCTGATGCCCCTCTGCATATTATTCTTCCTGAAGACCAAATTGTGGCTGTTATCCTGGGCTTCCGGAGTTTCATTGTGATGTTCTGAAAAAGAACAAAAAGATCAGATGCTGCATTTTTTCCCACCTGTACGTCCACTCATGGAGGGTTCCTCACCCCACTTTTTGCATTACAGATTAGATTTTTGCCATTCAAGCCAATGGTGTGCAGGTGCAGCCTGCACCTCGTGCAGAAAGTTGAGACCACATTGCTGATAATGACATTCAGCTGGTCTTCGGTGGACTCCATCTGAAAGTGAAGACCATAGTGTGTTCAATTTTCTTTTTTCCTCAGATAGACTTGACCAACATCACCAATTCACATTTTTTTCTCGTGTCACACAACAAAAATGTCAAAAGCCCAATTCTGGACCAGCTGATCCATCGCCTGCTCCTCTTTCCTACTCATTTTATAAACACCCCCTCTATTTTTTTTTTTTTGCACCTTTGCAGTGCTATTCCTTTGTGCTTGTTTAACCTCATATTTTGAACAAACATTTAACATTTAGAACATTCGTTGATTTAAAAAGAAGTTATCTTACATGACCATGACCATGAAGAAATATCGGCGGTGAAGAATCCACATTTTGAGCCATGCCAACACATGAACTGAAAAGAGAAAAAGGATAAAACTAAATCAATGCCTATTCACAGGAGGAGAAGCTGATAATGTCTTGACTCGAAGGTAATAAGGCGTTTTCTCGTTATAACGTGAAATAACGTAATCGTTTCTCGTTGTAACGTGTAAACGCCGAGGTAACGTGAGTTGCTCATTTAACAAGAAAGTGTCTTATCATGAAATAGCCTTCCCCGTAGTTCCTTGTTATAATGCGACTACATCTGGAAAACGTGATAATCTGTAGTTAGTCTTTTCGTATGTTTGGCAGCGCACCTCCGTCGCATAGCAACAGAGAAAAAGAGCGAAGAACAGAACCAAAATTATTAGCACGGCTAGCTAGCGGGCTAGCAGTCAGCGAACTCGAGGTTATTTCGACTGATTAAAGACGTATTTTCCTACTAATATTAAATAGAAGAAACCCTCTTTAACGACTTTTAAGGTATCTCTTGTAATCGCAGTCCTGTAACACCAATAAATTGAAAAAACATACAGTTGGGTAGAACGGACGTGAGCATATTTCCTCTTCGTGTACTGTTCTGTTGGTAGGTCTCTGTTACTATTTACTCCAATTTGTAATAATCTGCTAGTTTCTTCACTGAATATTCCCACAATTGGCTTACTATTGTTATTTACAGGTCCACATTTTTCGTGCCCTAAAATCCCATTTTGTATTGAATTAATAATGGATTAAGATTTTGCCGATTATTTTAGTCCAGCACCAGGTTTTGGTTCAACATAAAGCAAAACAACTCAAAGAATAAGTAAAAGTACAGGAATTGAAATATGCAATATCAACAAGATCATCAACAAATCTTAAAATCTGGGAAGTTTTATTGACTCCAGCTTCACAGCAGAAATGTTTGTTATGCTTAAAATGAATCAATGAAGACAAAATTATTCTTCCACACGTTTTTAAGTTCATATAAACCTGTAAACTGAACCGCACAGAAATATTAGAACATGAATAAAACATCGTCAACATCTTTTTTAATAAAATTAAACAATCATAAGCAGCAGTTGCATAGATCGGCATGATTCTTGAAACCCTGAAGCTCACTTTGGACAGTAAAAGGCAGGAAGATGATTGGTACATCTGCCTGCTTATGCACATTATTCTCTTTACAATAATAAACAATAAACACTGGACAATTTACCATAAAAAAAAACAACACATTCACAATAACAAATACAAAACATAATTGAGCCTTTAAACAGACACATTACAAACATAAGAACAGCAGAACGGTGAAGGCAATTAAAAAGTCCACAGCTGCAGCAGGAAAAGGTGCATCTTCACTGGGATCCTAAAAAAAGATTGCGCTCTTCTTTTGCGAGTGATCAATCTCTTAATCTCAGAGGAGGCGGCCCTGACTGCGTCTGGTGTGGTGAGGAACCTGGAAATGTCAGATCCGAGCATGAAATCATTTACCACGTCAGTGCCATGAGCTACAGCTGGAGTTTAATAGATCTAAGGTACAAGCACGTCTCCTTTCACCCTCCTGTGTCTGGAAAACAAACCTTTGGTGTTTCCGGACTGCCAAACGGCGAAACTTCCAGCGAATTCTCTTTGTCAGAGGAGTCGTTAAGGCGATGCTGGGCGAATTTCCTCTTTAACGCTTCAGCAATGAGAGCAGCCGGGTCACCAAGGGACGCTGCAACGCCTTTACTGCGTCTCCTCCTAACTGGTGTGCCCCCTGGTGATCTGAAAATACAAGGCAGGAAAAATAAAACATTTATACATCTAAGAAGAATATTTCGTATGATCACAACTACTGATTTTAGAGCATACCTCTCCACTGAACGTAATTTAACTTGATTGAGATCCTTGAGAACGTCCAGCATGGATGGGAGCACTTTAACATCTTCTTTCTTTTGGGCCAAGTCTTTCTCCTCCTTTCTACGCTGGTGAATTAAGTCTCTTACTGAACACGTCTCAGTGGAGGAGCTAGAACAGAGAGGAGGTGGGGGAGGAGGTGGTGGTGGTGGAGGAGGAGGAGCAGCACCACAGCAAGGGGTGGATGTAAGAGCTGGAGGAGGGGGACATGCTCCAGGAGTGCCTGGTGCATTCTGGGACTCAACCAGACCTAAAACAAATGTTGAAGGCATACGATCACTGGTTAAAACTGGAAATACATCAGTATGTGTGTGTGTGTATGTGTGTGTGTGAGGATGTCGAGGCACAGTGGTTGCAAACCTGATGCTGGAGCAGTAGTGACGATCATGGCTATCTGAGCTCGCAGTTTGAGCAGCTCACTCTCCAGTGCAGTGATCTTCTCCAGGGCGCTGGGATCAGCCGTCTGCTTTGTATGCATGCCCACTTTCTTGGTTGGTTTCTGGGTTGGATCCTGTAATCTTGCTTCATTCTGATTTACAGTACTTTGCTTCCTTGGAGGCAAATGGTTCCTGTGGAGAACAAAACAATGATTTCAGTTTTATAGGCTTTTTTGATGAAAGAAGCAAATGTCTTTCCTAAAGTAAACATCTTTACTAGAGTAACAAAGCAAGTGCCTCTACCTGGTCTTGGCAAAGCTCTCCCCTTCGTCCTCGTACACCCAGAGCACATCAGCAAACGTTGGGATGCCGACTGCCTCAGCGGAGAATTCAACGTAACCGTGAGGTTTGTTGCTCAACATGGGGATCTGAGCATCAAGTAGAACATTATACAGAGCAGAGCTACCAAATCTGATAAACCTAACAACATCTTCAAGGGTATAGATCTGGGGCTTTGATTCGATAATGCAGGTACCTGGAAATGGACACGTGGTAAAGGTTCCAGTGGGAGGTTTGTCCCAATCATCCGCACGATGCTGCGATAGGAGCCACACAGCTGACTGTCCCACACTGGAACCAGCTACAGGGGGAAGGCACAGCAAACTAAGACAGGCACATAACCTACAAATAAAGCCTCTGACACCAGAGGTGAGCAGGGCACTCACCATCTCTGGAGGTACACCAAAGTATTCCAGAACGACGTAGAACACATGCCGGATATCCTCCAACAAAGACATTGCACGGGCGCTTCTGTGCTCCAACAAAGTTCCTCTTTCTGCTGACTTAATTTGAAAAAAAAAAAAAAAAAAGACTAACCCTGGGTGGATTTCAGTAATTCACATAACTACCACCTGCAAAATAAAACAAGAGCAGAGGCAGATTACCCTTATATCTCACGACATCTGACATCCAGCACTTTCAGTTTGTGTTCCTGTTATTATACCGAGGGGTTCTTATTGAATAGTGTTAGCACCCCACCGATTTTTACACGCATAATGAGGCGTGTGGAAATACATACAGGTTGAGAAGCCCCTTCCTTGTGCATGAAAACTGCCATTTAAGATACATTAATGCGGTCAGGTTTGCACATTGTGGCAGCATATTGATTTTCCACAAGGACGAGTGAGAATGTAGGAAATTCACGTTAAGTTAAGATGCCACTGTACTGCGCCGATCTTAAAATACGGAGGTGAGTAAAATTAAAGGTGGATGGAGGGTTAAGCTCCATGTTCCGACCAATGCAGACGACCTCCTCGACGCTGCAGCGGTGAAGATGCATGCTCGGCACCCACATGCGACAAACCCATATCAACTAACTTACCGCTCAAAGGCGCTCCTGCAGCAACCTGCTCCGGTAGCTACATTCAATCGAACTTTTGGGAAGGCAAGAAAAAGGAGCAATAAGCTCACAGACGACAATAAAGTTTCAGACTCGCTCACGCGTCCAGGCACGACTCAGCTCAAATAAAGCCGCAGCAGTAAGGCCCCCTATGATTGGCTGCGGACGCAGCACGACAGGGACGGGCCAATGGGCGTGGCTAGCCCTGCAGGGTGGGGGGCGGCCGCTCGACCAATCAGGTCGCACCAAATCGAAACGCGAAATTTGTATTTTGACACACGAGTTGCTCGGTAAGACAACGTCGCCGAACATTTTTTAAAGATCCTAATATTAGAATGTAACTTTATACTTAACGGTGGCACAGTTGTGTTTACACCGGCATACGCGTAGGTGCTACTTAGAGCTTCGCGTTTATAAAGTAGCCGCTTTGTTTAGCTCGTGAGCTAGCCTCGTAGCCACCCCGCTAACGCTCTTGTATCCGACAACACAAATGCGGGTCCTCGTTTACAAGATAAACATCTCAGATCTGTGTGACGCCCTAGGTCCGGGGAGGTTAAACCTGCGATGGACGCTCTGTCGGTCGTGACGCAGCTGCGGGATCTGGCCTCCGAGCCGCAGAACCGGGCGGTGATCGTGCAGGACCAGGGCTGCCTGCCCGGCCTGGTGCTCTTCCTCGACCACCAGCACCACGACGTCCTGCTCGCCACCCTCCAGGTGAGGAAAGGTGCTGGATCTCGCAGGTGGAACTGGATCTTTGAACGCCTGCTTATCTTTTCGATGTTGCCAGGCGCTGCGGTACTTGGCCGAGTTGCCCCCCAACATCCCCATCATGAAGAATGAACTGGGCATGATGGTCAGCTTGGAGAATTTAATGCTCAGGTAGAGCTTTTGGGGGGGTTCTTTTTTTAAAAAAAACAGCATATTAAACGTGTTTTGGGTAATAAAATGAGTACTGGGTGATGGTTTCTGCCTATATATTGGGTAGAATGGGTTGTGCATCACATTTATTTTATTTTTCTTTTAGGAAGGGTCTGTCTGTTGACATCACAGCCTTGGCGCAGGAAATTTATGACATCCTGAATGCACCCGTTAATCCTGTACCGAGCACCCCTGAGAGGAGGAAGAAGACCAAATCCCAGTTCTTTCTCAACTCCTCCAACAAGAAGGCCAAGTGTGTAACGCTGCATATCCAGGGTCTCAACAGCACGGTGAGTAGATTCAGCTACACAATCACACACACACGCTGGTTTGTTTTACAGCAGCAAATCGACTAACTTTGTTTCCTTGTGATGAAGGACCAGCGAGGCTTGTGTGAGGACGCACTTCTGAAGGTCAAAGGAGTGATCAGCTTCACTTTTCAGATGGCTTCCAAGAGATGTACTGTCCGTATCCGCTCAGACCTGCCCACCGAGGTAACACACACACACACACTGAGCACTCACTGACAGCATCTCTTGGAATGTTAGTTTGAAACTTTAATCCCTCCAGGATTTTACCTGTGATGTCCAATCACTTATTGCTAACGGGTCAGTGAAACAAAAGGAGGAGGTGCATGAAGGACAAGGTTTCATGCACTTTAGTGTGGGTGGCTGTGGTTACAAGAGCTTTTAAACCTTTAAAGAACATGTGCAGGAAGCTGTAACATCTACTTTTTATTTGCAGAGCCTGGCCTCAGCCATCGCAGCAACCAAGGTGTTGTCCGCCCAACAGGTGGTGAAGAACGAAGCAGGAGAAGAGGTCAGGAGTTCTTCACTGCGCAGTCTTTTTGGATCTAAATGCAAATTAAAATCTAAAAGCCTTTCAAAATGGAATTCTGCAGGTTTTCATCCCACTGGATCCATCTGCAGTGGAGGTGCAGCACAACGCGGCTATCCCCAACTACCTCCCAGAGGAGGACGAGGTCCCCGAGCAGGACACGGACAAAGCCATCTCCCGCACCAGCGCTAAAGAAGACTCCAGTGGCAGCTGGCTCAGCACCGCTGCCAGTTTCCTCTCCAAATCATTCTACTGGTGAAGAAAACAGGATGAAACAAATTGTCCAGCCTCTATGTCTCTCACACACACAGAGTGGACGTTTTTGGACACATCCTTCAGGGCTTGCGTGAAACTTTGTTTTACTTTTGCTCTTTACTGGAAAGAAACACTTTAAAGATATTTCCTTTCTGGATTCACAATGTTGGTCTCTTTCCAGCACTCACGTGTAAATATTTTCTGTTTTTTCTGTTTAAAAAAAAAAGTTAATTTTTCTCTAACTCTCTTTGACTTGCATTGATTTATACACATATGGGGGGCAACGTCAGATTGATTCAAAATATTTTATTTGCAGATCAGGAGCACTGCAGCAGAACATCTTTCAGTTTAACAGGTTCAAAGATTTCATCTGAATAGATGGTCAATTGTAAAATATTCCGAGTGCTACACATAATTCATAGATATAAATATGTATAAACTTCATTTACCAGCAATTTCTTTGAATCACGCTACTGGCCGAGAAGGGCACACAATTCAGTTAGTGTTATTACAAAATTAAGAGACAGATGTTTGTTTTCCAGTTTTACTTCCCTAGAAAGGGAAAAAAATACATTATTGCTCTCATGAAGCTGTGACAGACAGACAGATGCCAAACACGAATCAAGGAAAGGGGATTTTAGATGATGGCCAAAATGACAAAGCTCAAACTGGGAATGCATTACTTCCAAATTTCACTCACTCTAAGCTGTAAGGCAGAGAAATAACATGTGCAGCACACCTACACTCGTCCATCATCAGAACAGGACAGGTCAAAATTAACAGCTGGTAAACCTAAATTGAACCCGCCCCGACTTGGGCGGCAAAGCTACAGCCGCGCTCACGATTTCTCTCGATGTGAGCACGAGATGAATCAGATTCTCTACAGCAGTTGAATCTAGATAAGAATCAGTAGATCAATCCTAATTCTGACATAATGCAATAACCTCTGATCCACACTGAAGACACTGTCCACCCGACATCACTCGCTGCATCCCGTCTATCCTGTAACGCCTCCGGAAATTAAAGTTCCACTCAGTCAAACATCATCCAGAACCAGTCGCACAACTTCCACTTACACCAACAAATTTACAGTTTCTCCTACAGCAGCTGGAAAAATCTCTTCAAGTATAATGGCTGAAGACTTTACAGTAGTTTACATTATTAGTTTCTCGCACTCATACAACACACACGCGCACACACACACACACAGGAGAGCTGCGAACAAGTGCTCAGCACACTTGGTCTACCTGGACCTGTCAGAACGTCGACAGTCTGATCTGCCTCCCAGAGTTGGTTGAAGGTAACTGCTTTCGAGGGGATTAGATAGCATCTTTGGGACGTGGCTTCAGTGCTCTGCAGTGGTGGGAAGCTGATTAAAAACCTTCAGGAGGGGATGTCCTTTAAGCAGCTCTCTCTCTTTAACACTCACACTGTTTTCTAACTGCACAGGCTTCTCAGTCCAACCAGTCATCAGGCAACATCTGAAACAAAAGGCAGAAAATCAGAATCCGTAACGTCACACGACCACCTGTCTCTGTGCTCGCCGCCTGCACCGAACCAGTCACTGACCTGGGCTCTGCTGGGCTTCTATATCCTCTACTCCGCTCAGAGGCTTGAGGAGGCCGTTCTCCCTGAAGGCTACCGGAGCCGTCTCCTCCTGCTGCTCCCGCTGCTCCTCTCCCTCAGCAGGAGACAGCCTGGGATGTGAAGGAACTGTGCTCACCACTCCAAACTCTCCGTTTTCCCTGGAAAAACAAACGATTAGAAACAGAAACTCATCACCTCATAACGGTTGTGACATCAGAGTATTTATTACTCACCTCTGTTCAGGCTGGCTCTGCAATGTGCTGATGTTTTGGTCAGGGTCACCATGGTGACTGGTACCATCCGTTGAAGTTGCGGTCGCAGTTGATGGACTGGGAGTGGCAGCTGAGGACAGGAAGCTTCGAGTCAGGAGATTTGTTTAAAAGATAAATATAAAAGAAGAGGCCAGGAAGCTTCAGGTTACCTGCACTGTCTCCGTTCCTGTTAGGAACAACTTTCTGAAAATGGGAAAAAACAGAGATGAAGAAACCACAGCAAACATGTTCCACAATCAGAAGCACTGTTTATCCAGCTCGTACCTTCTCTGCTGGGTCTGAGCGTCTGGTTCTCTTCATGATCTCCTCCAGGCGCTGAGAGGGGAAAAAAAAAAAAAAAGCTTTCACTTGGAACTATGCGTGCAAAAGTAACGCCATTGTTTGCAAGTGTGACACCTTTTTCCTCTCCATGCGCTCCGCCTCCTGTTTCTGGAAGTGTCTGTCTCTCTCCTGCCTCAGTCGCTCTGCCTCCTCTCTCTGTCGAGATTCTTCTTCCTCCTTCTGTTGCACAAACATCAGCAGGCGTGTTCTAGAGTCCTGACGAGACAGTGTGAGGAGCCTTGAAGAGCTGCCCCAGAATCTAACCTGTTTCTGGAGCCTTGCTGCCTCCTCTCTCTCCCTCTGACAGCGCTCTTCCTCCTGCCTCCTCTCCTCCTCCTCCCTCGTCTTCCTCGTCTCCTCTGCCTGACGCTGGGCCTCCTCCTCTCTCTTGGCTCGCTCCTCTGCTTTGCGCCGAGCCATTTCCTCCCTGGCCAGCCTGTGATCGAAGAAGCAGGAAGAGTTTCGGTCGGCGTTGCTGCTCTGGGGTCAGACATGCGCCCGCTCGGCACAGGACCTCGCCTGCTCCTCCTGTTGCCGGCGCTCCTCCTCCTCCCTCTCCCTCTGTTCGCGGGCCAGCCGGCGGTTCTCAGCCAGGATGCGGCTGGCCTCCTCTCGGTCTGTGGTGCCTGCTGACGGCTTGTGGGGTGGAGGACTGAGCACGCACTCTAAAACCAGGACAATTCAGGTTAGAGCTGAATCATTAAGGTGACGCCGGCGCCTCGGTCAGGTGGACACCGACCGGCGGCTGCAGCTGCTTCGTTGCTGGGCTTGTTCTGACCCACTGGCTGAGGCCGAGGCAGAGGGGGACTAAGGACGTGCTTCTCTTCGTCCTGCTCTTCTGCTAGGCTCCTGGTGTGTTGGGGACTCTCTGGTGTGATTTTGACAGGGCGAAGGTTTCCAGGGTCCTCCGCCACTGGTGACTTAACAAGCTTGGGGGTTGGAGGACGCCCTATGGGCTTTTGTGGAGCCCTGCATTCAAAATGGAAACACAGAACGCAGCTAAGATTATGTCATTTAAGGAAAATCGATCTGTCGCAAAATAATATTCAGTGGTTGATTAAAGAGCACAGCATGTAGAAGGTGGAGCTCAGTTTAAAGCTTCATAAAGCCGTGACACCATCTTCCCGCTTCTAATAATCCACAACTTCAATCTGTCGCAAATCCACTTACTCATTTTGGAAAGTACAACGTGAGTTCCAATACCTGCCAGGTGAGGGCGCTACCGCCCTGGTTTGTTTTTTCCCCGAAGGAGACAGCTGCTTGTGGGGGGGCAAACTCAGAAGCGGAGTCAGGGGGAGAGACAGGTTGCTCCATGACTTCCTGACATCAGTGCGGTCCTTTGGCTAATGGAGCAGCAGATGGAGGGAAACAATGAAAAAGGGTCGTTACTGAAAATGGGTTTTTAATGTCCCTCATCGGAACAGAACCCAGCTAAGCAAGAACGTCTGGCTAGAATGTCTTTACACAACAGCTCTTTATGAGTGTTCTTAGCAAAAGATTATCAGGTGGTGCAGAAGGTGCCCAGACTGTGGTGCCCCACTGACCGTCCAGTAACAAGATTACACTCAGACAGCCTTTTCTTAGTACAAGGCTATGGCACAGACATTACAAACTCAACTTTTCTGTCTAAAGAATCTAGTACAACTCTGTACAAATACATACATACAAAAGATGTTATAAAGTGCATATTGGTATATATCAGAGGATATACCAGAGTGACACCATGTAAAGCAATAGTAGGTCTGTATCAGGAGCCACAGAAGCAGAGAGGAGAACTCTATGGTGGTGTACATGCACGTTTAAGAAGACCAGAGGCACATGGGAACTGTGACAGATTGTATGTGACTAATCTGGGGCAGCGTCAACATGAAGGAGATGAAACAAGACCAAAGTCTGATTAATGTTCAAAAATGATCACATGGCCCTGGTTAGCTAACATTTAAAAAAAAAAAAAAAAAAAGCGAAAGGCCCACCTGGGCGGAGCCAGTGGTCCTCCTGCGGACGGTCTTGGAGGATGAGGAGATGGTCTCTCTGCTGAGGCTCCTGTCTTGGCTGCGGCAGTGAGGAAGCGGCTGGGCCTGCAAGGCTTTAAATGACATGGAGCCCATGGGTTGGCAGGACACCGAGCGAGGACAAACAGGGATGGCTACAATGATGAAGGGTTTTAAACAGCGCGTGGGGTGGGAGAGGGCGTGGATGTACGGGACCACAGGAGATCGGATAAGAAATGTGAGGGAAGTCAGAATGAATGATGAATTTAGAAAGGAGTCAGGCAGGACGAGTGGAGAGTTGGAAAAACAGATTTGGGGAGGAAACAAGAATAATAGAGCAAAGTTATTAGTGGCACTGACAATGGAGCAGCAAATGAGAATTAGAAGCCAAGACAAGAAAGAGAGAAGATTCAAAAGTCCGTGTTCTCTGCTCTCTGGAATACTTCTCACTGGAGCACAGTTTACAGTTTATCTTGACAGCAATAGTCTGAAACACGAGTCTCTGCTAAAACATTCCGGTAAACCAGTATAAACTATTAATCAGACATGTCGGACACTGACAGAGTGGAAACGAGCATGTGGAAAAGACAAAAGCAGACATCTCGCAGCTTTACTGAAGACAGAGAAGAAAGAACACTAAAGATGCACTTTCAGTGAGTTGTGGGGTGTCACTTGTCATATATGTAAACATAAATGAGCATGTTTGTTTATATGGAAAACACCAACCCGAAACACTACTAGCTGGTCAACACAGGAGGGATGAACAAACTGTACTGTTGACCAATGTATTCCCAACATTTCACTTACTTGTACTATACAATAGGACTTATTAGTGTATAACTGTACAAATGTGTATGTGTGTGTTTATTGTGGGTTATTCTGAGTGCCTGATACAGGGTGGTAAAGGCAGTTTGAGAGGGTGTAATGCCTTAAGTCCACTCAAATCAGATTAGCACCTAAAGCTGATCTGGTCAGGAGACTGAAATATAAACAGTATAGGTCCAGTGGTCCATACCCCCCCCAGGTATGTGACCATTACCTGCATGATCTCCAGACAGACTCATGGCACTGCGGCTACGAGCCAGGTACGAGTGAGTTGGCTGCTGGAGGCGGTTCACCACATTGGTTTCCCATGGCGTCAGCGGGAGTCGCCGCAGACCTGTTGTTGTTTAATAACAGGAAATAATTATTAAAAAAGAGCAGGAAGCATTAGAAACAATTCAGAACTACTGCTTTGTTTCCCATTACAGTGCTCAGCAGTGTAAGCAGAGTAGAGTGCAGGTCACGTGACCCTCGACCATGCACAGAACGCACAAGCATATTTGCATGCACCTGTTTAATTATGAGTGTAAGCAAACAGCCTTGAGGATAAACCCAGAGCAAACAGACAGAGGAGGCCATTCCCATCAGCAGCTCAGAACCAAGGATGTGTCACCCCTGCAGTTCAAAAAAGGGTCTCAGCTGAAGCTCGGATTAGATGCAACTTAATTAATATTTGAGTGAGCATTTGGAGGGCAGCAATCCAGCACAGCCATTGTTTCATTCTCAAACCGACTTCCCCCGAGAAAAATCAGTTTCTGAGGACAGGCATGCGGCATTGATATGCCTGATAATGGAGCAGGTGTCCAATATGTGGAAAAAAACTGGGCTGGAAACTGCAAAGTCTACATTTGTGCTGGAACAATAAACAGTTAAGACCTGTGGCTGTCTCCACGTTAGTAGTGGGAAAGACGTCTCACAGTTACGTGCGCGTGTTTGCTGTACAGTTGTTGAAATGCGGGTGTTGGTTTTCCAGCTCAGATAAAAATCAGTATACGGTGTTCCCACAAAAACAAAAAGATTATCCTACAGAGGATTAGAGAAAGGGGTCACACGAGGGGAAAAATCTCGATCCCTCTGATGGAACAGAAGTGGGCGCATGAGAGCAGCGTCCAAGTGTCCACCCTTTAAAAGTTACCCCATTTAATTGTCTTTATAAATCTAATTATAAATCATTATAATTACAAATCTAATAATACTTAACCTTTCAGAAGAATTTTTCAAAATCTATGCTGGTTAAACAAAAACTAGGGGAGATTTTCCCCTCAAAGGTTTGTGTCGTAGAGAATCTGAGCAGCAGTTCTGAAGCTATCTGTAAGGATGATCAGTACTAAACAGATTAATTTTCCTTCTTAACATGAACTTCATGGATGGATTTGGATTGTTGTTAAGTCCCCATGATGTGATTGTAACAGGAAGACTGTTTAATGAGTCACCAGACCTTCAGATACTCATGCCTCTAAACCACAATTACCCGTGACGCATTCCATGCACTCAGGTTAATCCCAGTTGTCAGACTGCTGCCACTGATATACTGGACCGGTATGATTTAGGTCAGTCACAGAAAGGCCAAACAAATCCCAAGTAGTATCATTACAATTGATAATGAATTTATTTTCGGGGTTATGACAACAGTGAAGTCGGTTAACAGAATCAACAGGTTCCAGCCCATTAAAAAAAAAAAAAAAAAAGGTGCGTAGGACCAAAGTGGGAGAAAAACAAAAATCCCAGAAAACCTGTGCTGTTTCTGTGCTGGGGAGTCTTTCCTTGGTGTAGACGAGGTTTGGACTGGGCTTTGTTAATAACAGGAGAGGAGGCTGTTCTCATCTGTAAGCCTGTCAGCAGCACATACAGGAAACATCAAAGAATACATCACCTAAACATCAATGTAGTCGCTCAAATGGGAAAAATTGGATTAACGTGGCAGGAAGACTGTTTTGTGAAGCCGATAGGACACCAGTGTCCTTATGCTGTGTTAGCTAAAGGTGAGACAGTGTCATTTGTTTGCTACAAGCAAATACATAAAAGCCCAGCCAGTCCAGAGACTGGGAAAACAAATGGTGCTGGGCTGGTTTCAATCCATTGATTGTGCTCATTTTTCATTATTTATGCTAAGCTGCCACCCAGTGGGAGTGGAACATTTAATGGACAGACACGGAGCAGAACCGCCCCCACGCATATTAAAAGTTTACGAATTTCCCAAACTTGTCTTTGTTAGCATTGTGATTATTTTCTTTACCTCGATCTGGTGAGTGCAAGAGTGTTGCCGAGGACACGGAGAGGCGCTTGGTTATCACAGAGTCGGCGTGTTTGGATAAATTTGTCGTGGACACAGACCGCCTGTCAGCATCTGGAAAAAAGATAAAGCAATTTACTGCTATACCGAAATGGCAGAAGATAAAAAGAGGGAGAGAAGGCAGAGGACAGTGTCCTGAAGGGTTACACTGATCTACGCTGATGATGTGTAGTTAACATGCTGCTAAAGTACAAATGAATTAGTGCTAAATGGGACTAGAGTCGTCTCACCTCTGTATTGGGATGCAAGTTTAAGTGACAAGCTGGAATGCTACATTTAAATAACAATAAAAAAGCACTAACAGTGCCATTTGTGGCCTACTGTACACTGAAACTAGCACCGGCGAGCTAAAATGGTGATGCACAGGTGCAGCTAGAGAAACAAGGCTAACATTGGGCGGCTATGCTACAGTGATCCATGATATTCACATCGGGAGGCCATTCCATATCTGCGGTAGAGACTGAAAGCACTCTGCATGTGCTCCAGCCCAGCAAGGTCGAGTGGACAGAGGAAAGCAGACTCGACAAAACCTGGACCAGGAGGGCAAAGGTCAATGGTGGAGAGGCAGAGCAAAGAGGAGATCCAAGAGCAAAAGGGGGAGAGATGGAGAGGCAGAGCAGGGGTCAGCAGTGACAACACTCTGAAATAAAAGAATGCTGGCACGTGGACATCTTTTCATTTCAGATATCAGCGAGCGCCAGTGTGTTCGGGAGGTAAAGGTACCGGCTGCTGTGCTGGGAGTGCTGGGCTGCAGAGAACCTCCCCAGGACCAGCGGTTGGGCTTCTGTTTGGCTCTTTGGCTCCTGTCCATCGTCCGCCGTATCACCGCCTCATGCCGAGCCTTCAGCCGCAAAAACAATGTTCACCAAACAAAACCCGGCGACTACTGGCAAAACTCCACTAAACTCTATAAAAAAATGAAACAGTGAAGAGGCTGCAGGTATCAGACCTTGTCCTCCTCCAGCTTCTGCCTCCTCTTCTCCTCCACAGCAGCTCGTCTCCTGTCCTCTTTAACCCTCTGCTCCTCCAGCTTTTTCCTCTTCTCCTCCAGCTGCCTCTCGTAGTGCTGCCTGGCGCGCTCCTCGCGGGCCTGCCACTGGGCCTCCTTGATGGCTGAAGCACGGGCAAAGAGTTTAACACAATGCACTTCAACCATCCACACACACGGCACAAAAAACAAGAGCGTGGACACACGCAGGATTATTGCTGCAGTTGATGTTCGCTGTAGATCATGTGACCAGGATTTAATGCAACACAAAACAAAGCAGGGACCAAATGCATGGCCCTTGTAATATACATCCAGGTCAAAACTTACACACTCAACATCACAAAAAAAATGCAAAAAAAAAAGCCTTCCTAAGCAATGTCCCAAGGCCTGACCTATTGCATAACACTAGAGCCATGGCAACAGGGGGTGCCAGGGCTTTATGTAACAGAGAAATGGGCACTTCACCACAGCTACCAAGCAGGTTCAGACATGATATGTTGCAGGGGGGGACATGAACACACACCATTCTGTTTCTCCAGCTCTCCGCGGCGCTCGCGGGCTAACCGTAACCGCTCGTCGATCCTGTTGAAGATCAGCGAATCTGCAAGAGAGACAAACGGCAGCGTAAACTCAGCCGGAGCCTGATTCGGTATTCATCCCGGGGGCCCCGGTGACACTCACCTGATTTAATGGCAACATTATTGCTGGGACTGTTACTGGCAGTGGTGCGATTCAGGGTGGAGGGGGTGTGGATCTGCATGGAGCCCGCTGAACTGGGGCAGGTGGCCAAAGACTCTCTGCCATCCTCTGATTTATAATGAGAGTAGGACGCTGCACACAGAGACACAGTGCATTAAACATGTATTCACATATCATACACAGCATCCCTAATGTTAAAGGGAAGTGCTTCCTTGTAAATAAGGTAAATATTCTATGTTTTGTGGCAAGAACTTCTTTTCTTTTCTCAATAAAGAGAAAATTTGTTTTAAATTTGTGTTTACAGATTTAAAAGCAAAGAGAACCTGTCAAACTGTGCTGCCGGGTAAACACTATGTGATGTCCCAGTGCGTCCCACTGTTTCCACCAAGCTAAGCACTAAACTGCTGATGAACATGACGATCGGGCAGTGATCAAGGTGACTCAGCTGTCAGACCTCCGGGGAACTGAAATTACTGGATAATTCTGCCCCAAACCAAAAGAGGCAAGAACAGGTGTGTCGATAAAATCCCATGGCTGATGTGATCACATGACATTATGACACATTTAGGGGCTGACTGGGTTGTGCGCTAGATCTCCAAAGAGACCAATCTGTCCCAGAAAGTTGCAGACTAAATCAAGTCAGTCTCCCGAGGCCGAAGCTGAAATACAACACCGGGATGAGCGTCAATAATCATGCTCCAAACTGTTTTTAAAAGAGGTTAGATTGCTTAAATACACAAATTATGGGACTTTACGGTCTAAACTGATGGGAATCAGTGAATGTGTGTATTTCCATGGTAGGGGTAATTCCCAGAGGATATACTGGACAAAGAATGTGGGTCATCATAGGCACAGAGGTATTAGATATCATGACACAACGGCAGCCTGGTTTCATCCTGGCTGATATAATGGGACAGGAACTGGAGCAGAATGCTACGTTATGCAGTTAAAAATGTCACACAGCATCAGCTGGGTGTGTACAAGTCAACAGTAGGGCTCTTCTTCATTCAATTTAAGCATTAATCTGCACCAGAGCAGATGCCCAAGTTGACATCCCGTAATGAGAAGCTGAACAATGTCATCCTGCAGCTGCAGCAGAGAACCATTTCCTCAAGGTGAAGCTGGAGCTGGAGGGATTAACTGAAGAGGCATGGAAACACTGAACTACACAAATGAGGCCCAATTCCCTCATTTAAAAAAACTGTTTTACTCCAACTAAAAAGATACAGACTCCAAAAGCCAATACAGACTCGTGAAATGGCAGGAAGAAAGCATGAATTTAAACAAGGCAGTCTGCCTGCAGGGCCCTAATGCTAAACTAATTACCCAGCATTAAACCTTCATACCTGGAGGACCAGTCAAAGTCCAGATTTCAGCAGCTGGAATCTGTAATATGATACAACTATAAATAATACCAACAAAGAAAAATCAATGAATGCAGCAGGTGTGGACACAATGTGGCTCAAGTTCACTTATTTCCAGTGTGACGCACTGTGAATGTCCACATATATATATCAACTCTAACTGTCAGATACAAGAGGGGTAAAAGGGCCTTTCAGTTGTGGGTCATGGAGGTCGGGGGTCTTTACTTGCTAATGCACTAATATAGAAAAGAAAACATGGCTGAAAGCAGATTCATCTGAATTAAGGCTCTGCTTCAGTTGATGGTCTTTAGACTTGAACGCCATCATAAAACCAGCTGCAATCAGATGATAACTGAAGCATATGCAGGCTCAGTCATGTGATGGGGCTGAAATGCCAACAAAAACTGCCCTAAAGAATGAATGACAGATAAAGGCTTCTAAATACAGAACAATAACCATGAATGCGCCTCGTTTTCAATTTAAAAATTGTTTCTGTCCCTAAAATGTGAGAAAAACATTGAAGGACCTTTCAGCATGGCATCATTTTGATGACAAAATGAAGCTGTTTCTTGTTGCCTCACATAGCTCATTGAATCAGTGTTCCCTAAAATTACAAAGAACAGATGGCTGCGCATCACACATCTTTACCTGGAGTCTGTTTCATGTTTCCAGGGGTTTCAATCCCAGGATTAGGTCTGGTTAACCCCTGGTTTTCATCCCAGCCCCACTACCTGGACTGAAGAGCGAGAGTCAACATTCCCACTTCCTGAAAAGATCCCACATTGTCGAAGATAAACTCCAAAGTCCCAAGAAGATGGCTAAAGGGACAGAAATTCCAAACAACATTCCCAAAAAGATCCCTTAGAGAAGAAGGTGAGATGGTGTCGGTGCCACTGAAGCTGTGAGTGTGAGGCTCTCCAGCCCCCATCCTTTTGTTCAGTGTGTGTTTGCGTGCAGGTTTATGACAGGCAGAGAGTGAGACATAAGGAGAGTGATACTGTTTAATCTGCCCCTCCTCTCCATAATGCTCCCCACCCCCCATCATTCTGCAGTCACTGGTAGATTAAATGGTCAGAGTTAACGATTAATACAGAGCTGTCCAGGCCAGAGGATGGCGGGCAGACAGGCAGCATCCCACGTACTCCCAGAGGATTAGGTCCCTGTTAATGCTAAGCTAAACACAAAGCTCCGTCAACAGAAAGGCGACACAAGGGAGGTGCCACCTGATGTAACCACGAATAAACAACACGAGACCAAAAGTGAGGAAAAAGAGCCTTGATCTTCAGCAACTCTGACGGTAGAACATCTGTACCTGTTGTATCTCAGAAACTGTCAAAACTTGTTCCTGAGGCATTACAGCTGCAGAAACATGGACACGTGGACTGCACCTTAAATTCTATCTGACGCCCTTCTGCTAACCTGATGTTGCGCTGTCAGCTGCTTTACACACACACACACACACACACACCAATCACTGTCCCCAGATGACAGAGAAACATGCACGCTGTCCTGATGTTTCCCTCTTGCTCTTTACCATCATACCTTTTTTTTTACTCCTGGAAGCACCTTTACGTCGTTGCCCCTCCTCTTCCTCGGTGATGGTGAAGAGAGCCGGCGTGGCCGGACGGTTACTTCCCCTCCTCAGATTCCTCTTGCCCTTCCGGCAAGGCGCCCCGCCGCCTCTTTTTTCCCGTCTTTTACTGTCTGGCATCGCCTCCACTGTTGCTATCCCTGCAGCCTGTGGCTAACTCACCCAGCCCCAGCCCATCCTACCCTGCAGCGGCAGACACCAGTGGATGCTGGGACACGGAGAGTCGCCCACATAAACTGCCTTCTCAGTAGAAATGAAGGTAGCCAAGAGGAAAGGACAACAGCATCGTCCTCTGTGCGAGCATAGCTGTGCTGTGGCAGAGGCGGTGGAGAGAAGCCAGCAGAGGTAAGAGCGACAGCATAAAAAAAAAAAAAAATCTACAACTAGCAGGTCAGAAAGAGCTTTACAAAGACTCCCAGCCCGGGTCTATGATGGCAGATTCAGGCAAAGAGAGAGCGAAGGAGAGAGTGCCTGACAGTCTGAGCTTCTGGCTTAGAGGAAGATGACTTAATCCGAAAGACTGGTTAACTCAAGAGCTGGAAAAACTGCTCTTCGGGAGACGTGGCCGCTGTCCCCCCTCCTCCCGTCACGCTCGCTCGCCCTTTTAAATAAACGCAAATGTGAGCAAACATGCAGACGCCGCACACGCAGTATATGCGTGGACGGATGGCACAGTTAAGAAAAAAAGAAAAAAAACTCAGTGAGGATGCAGGGTTGGATGATGCGCTGCTGTCTCTGACAACAGCCCATGGATCAATGATGCAGGGGAGAGGGGAGGGAGGGGGGGAGGGGGAGAAGGCAGGAGGGGGGGATGCTTTACAGCAATGTGCATTTAACCAGCTTGGATGCACGCTCCACAACAACTCATCAAACATCCCTGCTGCTAAGAGAGGGAGGGAGGGTGTGCGTGGGTCTGTGTGTGTGGAGCACATGGTTTAAAGTCTCCACCCAACCCTGGTACAAAGCCACCAGCTATCAGCTTTTGACATGTCACACACAGCATCACCAGGAACACCATCCTGCTGCTAATGCACAGGAAAGATAATAAAAAGTGCATAAACATCAGCAGAGCCGTCAAACTTAACAGAGTAATTCGCTTTTGGAACTAGAACATAAAAGATTTGAAGACAGCCGACATTAATGCAGACGCTACTGAATGGAGGGAGCGGGTAATTACTGTTTTTTTTTATTACTCGCAAATATTACAGCCTTTCAAATGACACAGCAAGCATCTGGTTGGACGGCTGTGTGCCAAAGGCTTGCGCACGCTCATCTGGGATGAGGCAGAATACACATGGTGATTTTACAACCAGGCGGACTGTGAAGGCTCAAAACAGCAAAGCTGACGAATGGTGACAGACGCGGCACCTTGGAAAACCATTACTGATGTGTTTGAGTGTGCGTTTGCTTTCTGCAAAGCAAATAACCAAGTAACGACCTCCCCCATCCCATCGTCTAAGGCGCGAATAAAGTACCTGTTCATTGTTCTCTCATATCCTGGGGTCACACGCTGAACAAATACATATACAGTTATTCATGAGAGAGCAATCTGATCTTTGTCCCTGCAGGATAGAGTAATGCTGTAATCCTACACTTGAGCTTAAACCGGATAGGCTGGCAAACACACCCTTCTCACACTTATTCAGTGTGTGTGTGTGTCTGTCGAAGAGACAGACAGGCGGACAGATTAAATATTTTGACTGCTGTACAAACAGATGGATGCAAATATACAGTTATTATTTTTATTTTATTATGATTACTTTTATGGGTAATTTGTGATCTGAACTGCATGACTTGATGACAAAATTGCATGAGTCCACCGCGATCTTTGTGTCAGGTGTCACTATGTTTCCTGTAAACTGGTATTATATGGTATAAATAAGTTTTCAAAAGGACTGAATCAGACCTAAATCGGGCTCATTTTAGCCCATATGGGTCGATGCTCGACTCAAATAAGACTCAGACATGATGACTTTATCAAGCGTACTGGCCCTAATGCGGGAACTTAAATTAATGCACTAATTAAGTCGCTTAATGACCTTTAGATCACGACTGACGTCACACACTTGCAGATACGCATCAGTTTCCAGGAAGAATCAAATCAGCGTTTTTTTTCCATCCGCACCGAGGTAAACCAGAAGAAAATCTTCTTCTTTTTTTTTTTTTTAAATAAAAAGACAAAGTTTGCGCCGGCAGATCGGTGCCGGCGGCGGATGGATGAGACGGGCTGGAGCTCCGGAGGGCTTCAGCGGCGGCTGCCATTAGTTCACCTGTCAGCTCAAACTTGTCGACGGGCGGCCAACAGGTGTCCGTCCGGCTCCACCGCAACACATAAAAGCTTAAAGTCGCTTTGAAAAGTGAGAAACAGAAACTCGTCTGGTCCATTTAAAAGGTCGATCGACGGGCCGGTCGTTAATCCGGCTCCCGTGACCCGAACACCGGCTCCGGTTAGCTCCGGTCCCGGCTCGTTCCCCGCCGGGGCCCGGGCCCGGGACCGGCCAGCCGGCCCGACGCTCGGCCCCGGAGGACAGGTCCGGCGGGAGGGGCAGAACTTTCCCCCCGCGGCGAAAACTCACCTTGGGACTCGGGAGGAGATGCGTCGCTGTCGTCCGGGTCCGCCATTTCTCGTGACGTCAGCCGAGGGATCAAAGTCAGGAGCCCTCGCGGGGCAGGTGGGGGGTCAGCGCGAGGCCCCCGCCAGGGGACGCTGACGTCACGCATACAATTAACTCCTGTTATTCCCTGTGTCGTTTCTTCCTTTTCTTAAATTATTATTTTTTTTAAATCACCTGTTATTTGTTTTAACTCAGCCTCGCTGGCTAAGTTTGCCCCGACTGTTGTTAAAGTGAATTAATTTAATGAGACGAGGAAGTGAAACCGCGTCGGGACTCTGCTGACCTCTACCGGCACACGGCGGTACTGCAGGGATGATTACACCTGCTGTAAGGGACATTATAAATTTAACAAAAGTGTAATCTTCATCTCCCTAATGATTGTTTAAACTATCGTTTTATGGACACGTTTTGATAAGAATTTGATGTGATTAAAGCTGCTTTTACAAATCACAATCCGGTTTAATCCGCAAGCATTAGATTAGCCCTTTAATTGGGGTGTTATCTATACATATGTTGAACTGTCCACCTTAAAGCCTTACATCAAAGTATAACAAAAATTGACGCCACTTTGTTCATTGTGATTAATTTAATCGCATTTTAAACTCTTTCCTGACAAAACCAGAAGAGGGCACTCTCCTCCGAATAATGTTTTTTTTTGGCATTTAGCAATTTTCATTCCGTTCATTCAGAGATTGTGAGGAGGTTTCATTGATGCATCAATACAACACTGAAATCTCGCTCAACATCCAACTGGCTTATTAAAAACACGATTATTTCGTTTTTTGGATTTTAATGGAAAGAACGTGCTGTCTGCTTCTTAATGTATTCATTCAATCGAACAGTAATTTCTGTGGGACGTTAAAAAATAAAAATAAAAACAAAATATAGAAGAATGTCAATAAACAACAGAGGCAGGAATTTAAAAGGATGCCTGGCCTCACTGCCACCTCACTGACACACATTTCAATTAGACACGGGGCAGAAAGCAGAGGCAGAGCCCCGTTATTTCGGCTTAATGCCGAGATGTTTGAAGAAGGATTTGCTGTCCACGGCTCGATGTATGCTAATCTGCCCTCACATCACCGCTATTTGCCAGACTCTGCTGGTGGAGCCCCCCTCTGGACCCCAAGTAAACTCACAGCTGATTGGTGGCAGACAAACTGCAACCATGGCAACCAGCTGTTTGGCAAATCCTCTGTCAGAGGATGCGGAGAAGGAGGATGGATCGGCCTGTGGGTGTCTCGTCCAGACACACACACACACACACACACACACACACAGTGGGCATCTCTGCGGTGTGTGTGTGTATGTGTGTGTGTGCAGATAGAAATAAAAGACTCCATGTTTGAGCTTCAACCCATGACTCTCATCTCCGCTGTTCCTTCTCGTCCCAACCCGACCCCCGCAGACAAATTCGCCCGCTGCTCCTCAGCTTCTGCTCGTGTGTTTGTTGACGTCTGACCTGCGCTTCGCCGAAGAGCTGCGAAGGATGGCGCAGAGGTGTTGGGGTCAACGCCCGGGGCCACATTTGACTGGGAGGACATACGCCTGATGAAGGGCCCCCCCTCCCCCGAGCTGTCTGTAATTGGTTCCTAAGGGAGATGGATCTTGACCTCTCACTGGGAGTGGATGCACCACAAGAGGAGGGCGGCTGCATGTTTACCTCTGGAAAGCTAAAAAAAAAAAAAGTGCTAGTATTTTCTATTTTAATACCAATAAGAATCTCCTGACTGGCTGAATGGGTGGGTGGACTCCAGGAATAATGCTCCTGGTTGCGTGGCCTCCAGCGTAGCCTGCGCTTACGTTAGAAGCAAACACGAGGACGTTGACCCTCGTCTGTTGGCGAGCGCTCAAAGGCCTCCGCGGAGGATCAGCCAAGGCCGTGTGTGGGCAGCAGAGAGGCAGACTCACCATGAGCTCCTCGCTACTTTCATTAGGAAAACCAAGTCAGTAGCTTCTTAATTAGAAATACACAAATTCCCTACATGCTGGTGCACAGTAACAAAAAAAAAAAAAAACCAAATCATTTCAAAGCATCTGAGCGCCATCCCTCGTGGCAGTGGACGGTGCCAAATCAATGCGATTCGTTACGTGTGATGAGCTGGAACTGCGCAGTAAGACACGCCGCGGCTCATCAGGCCGCGCTGCAGGCGGGGCCAACATGGAGGAGCTAATGAGCTGCAGAAAAGAACCTCAATCTGTCCTCCGGCGGTGGAGGGAGGGAGGGAGGGGGAGGGGGGGGGGGTGTTACGGCGAGTAACACCTGGCTCATCTGCAAACACCGGCCGCCGAGCCGCGCCGGCTCCTCCTCTGTCTTCCAGGGGCGTTTGTGGTCCTCCGGGGGACGTGAGATGAGGGCTGTGCTCTTCCTCCCCTCCTCAGCTTCTGTCCCTGCAGCCCCCCCCCCCCAACAGTCGACGTCCTCGCCTTACCCCGTACGCAACAGACAGACAGCATGGGGGGGGGCATCTCTTCGTGGCACCAAACCACCCCAGAGCTGCTGCTGCTGCTTTTGCTTGTCACAGAGCACGTTTAATAAAAAATGGGTGAACACGTGGGTGTGTGTGTGTGGGGGGGGGCTGCTTTATCTCGGCCAGGGGCACTGCTGGAGAATCGAGGGTCGCTCCCTTTTCGCTGTCTTGATGGCATCACGTCTCAGTTGGAGCCGTTTTCTCCCATTCACCAAACACACAGACGCGCACACGTCCCCCTCTCTCTCTCTCTCGGGTGGATTTGTTGTCTGCTCCGCTCCCGTAGCACGATGCTAACAGTCTATTTAATTATCTCGTCTCTCCATAATTCACTCGAAACAGATGGTGTAATCGACACTGATCTAAATGCACCCCCGCAGACAGACAGATCCCCTACCGAGGTTTACACACACCCACACACACACCCACGCAGGGCATCGCACAAACAGGCCATCAGACATACGGCCGTGTGACCAAAGTAAATAGTGCTATTAATTCTAAATCCCTGCCTTTAATCCCAGCAGAGGTTGAAACCGTGTTTACAGCAACGTTGCTTCTCTCGGACATCCAGGAGTTCACGTTTTGGTGTTAGTTGAAAGGAATATTGAACTACAGAGTATATCCAGGCTATAGCAGCCTCTTTCCTCTCATATGATGATGTCACACTGGACTCTGGAGGCCAGGCTAGAGCCTCCAGTCAAGCTCAAGGTTCTGTTTGTGTACTGTGGAGGAAACTATTGCAGGCGCAGGGAGAACTGGAATCGAGACTGGAGATGAGGAAAGGGTTCCGTGGGGAACGTGAAATCCTCAGAAGGAGAAACTGTTCACCTGGAAAAGAGCAGAAGCAGGATGGAAGGATGCGGCGGGGGAAAGGCTGATTTGAAAGTCAGAACATTAAGGTCCGTGATGGCGCCTCCAGCCTGCTTCTGCTGGAGCAGCAGGACTTCGCATGTGTGTCAGGAGTGCTGGGAGATTGAATGGGCTCGTTCTAATGAAATTAAAGAGATTTCCCATGAGGTGCTCTCCAGGTTTCGCCCCACACACCCGTGTGTGTGTGTGTGTGTGCGTGTGTGTGCTCAGCGAGCCGAACACACGTGCAGTTATGCAGTATTCATACTGTAGATGTGGGGAAGGAGGCTCATCTCAGGGATTCTGTTCTTAATGCTGGAATGCAATAAAATATTCAGCGGGCATGAAAAACCCAATCTATTTCAATTTGTGTCCTAACTTCTCCACCCTCTTCGCCGCGCACTTTAATATGTTCCTACAGACCAGCTTCCCCGCTGCCTTGTCCTCCTTACCCATGATGCAACGGGGGGGGTCCACAACGCAGCTCGCCACCAATGAGGTAATGCGAGAAGCTGCCTCCACCTTTTCTTCCTCCCTGTCACCCTAACAGATCCGAACAGCCCGTCACGTGCGCGCGAAGGAGTGCGACACGTCACCCACACGCTTCCCCGGTGATCCGGAGCCCACCCGGAGCACCGGGGACGAGCGCTCCCAGCTGAGGAGAACCCGGAGAGGCCTCTGTCTACTTTCCCCGGATGAGATCCGGAGCGCCAGGGACGAGGAGAACCCGGAGAGGCCTTTATCTTTATCCCCATCCCTCTCTCCCAGATGCAATGGAATGATGCATCACAGCGTTCAGGAGGGAGGGAGGTGGGGGGGGTGGTGCTGGAGGGGGATGAGGAGGAGCACATGGATGGAGAAGGAGAAGGAAGCGGGGGGGGATGGGAGTCAGTTACATTTACAGTAGGGGCTGCTGCTCGGTTGCGATTGGTCCAGATGGCGAAACCAGTGCGGTGGATCCACCTCGCGCATGTCTCAGCTCGTCTGCCCGCTCACGTCCAGCCTGCCATACTGGTGCGGGCTGCACTGACTCCAGGACGGCGCTGGTGCGACACGAGCTGGTGCCCAGCCAGCTGACGGCCACGCTGGCAGGAGGAAGGGAGGGGAGGGGAAGGGGGGGGGGCAGCTCCCCTCTTTAGCCATTCTCCTCACATTCACCTTGCAGTTCCAATTATTCAAGGCAGCGTGCACGAGCGCGCGCTGCCAGCCAGCCCGCCCCAGCTGTGAAAAGTGGGTCACGGTATTTAAAGGCGCAAGCAGCCTCGTCACAGCCGCGTTTGGCCGCGGTTTCGGCTGACAGATGATCAGGGTGTGTGTGTGTGTGTGTGTGTGTGTGTGTGTGTGTGTGTCTCAGCATGGGTGTGTGTGTGTGCAGCTCAGTGTCCTGCAGCGAAATCCGCGAGGCTGTTTTTGGAATTTGTGTCAGTGAATCAGGAGTCCTTCGTCATGTCGGTGGAGGCGTGTGCATCTCTGCCACACGTCCTTCCACGTGACTCGCATTTACCCAGAAGCCCAAATTAACCTCTACTCCCCCCCCCCAACCCCACCCCCCCCCACCAGTTCCATAAGGACGGGGCTCTGGGATTTCGCCGCGCTGGCTGTTTCCTCAACACTCGCAGCGGCCTGTTGCGATTGTTTTTCCTACCTAGCAACACTGTACAGTAGGACAGCAGGCCAGCATATGGGGCCAGACGCGCTGCAGAGAAAGGCTACTCATGTGCGCATTGAGCAATAATTCATACTCGGGTGAGCTCTTTACAGAAGCAGACAGCACGCAGGGACGTCCTACTAAACTACTGCCACATTGTGTGCCGCTGACAAGGAAGACATCAGCAGCCGGGATGCTCTAATGCGGCCTTTGTGCTGAAATTCGGGCTCCCTCTGAAAAAATCAGGTTAAATATAGCTTAGCTTACCATGAATGCGTACTTTTAATCTCGCTTCCTTAAACTCAGAGAATGTCGTGACACCCCGGATTTGTTACTCGGCGCTCTATACTCTCATTGCATTCTAGACTGAGCTAAGCCGCAAGCTTCTATTAGGTTGTCTTTCCTTCTCATTTAGTTTATTATGTTGAAATGAATATGAGATTAGTTTGTTATGTTTATCTATGTGAAGCAACAGTCTGTCATCGTGATTGACGACTGAGAGTGTCTGTAGTTGTCCAAATGCTTGTGGTTCTAAAGTGCACTTGTCAGAAGCCATTCCGAGTCTCTTGGTTGCTTTCTATGACCTCATCTTCAAATACCACAAACTCTCTCTCTAAAAAAAAAAAAAAAAAAAAAAAAAAGGAAGCATAGGAGGAATATTTTATACAGTAAGGAGTCATTCTGCATTTTTATTATCAGCAAAAACAGACCACACACCACATTACATTTTAGAAACAAGAATTCTTATCGTTGATATAGAGAAAAACAAAACAAGTGTCGCTGGAAAAAAAAAACCTGCATATTAAAATAATAAAGTATAAAAAGGAAAGGTTTTTTCTCTTCATGAAATCAAAAACCTTTGGGCCAGAACAAAAGTTCCCCCCTCAACATGCAAATTTAAAAACACATGCAAATGTAAAGCTTTCTAGTATGGACACTTTTAAAACACTCTCCACATAAATTATAAAATATCAGCCTATTGCCCCTGAACTGATTCTGGACAGAAACAAAGTCTTATGGAGTACCTGCACATGAGTCCTGGATGCATCTCAGTTCCCATAAATAATTACCTTTTCTTTCCAATTCACTGATTTAAAAAAAAAAAGCCAAAACAAACAAACAAGCAAAAAAAAAAAAAAAAAAAGTGGCTAAATGTGTTGGCACCCACATCACACTGCGTGATCCCCCCTCATAAACAGTAAACTCACATCCTATATGTCCAAAACCTGGGAAGAACATCAAAAAACAGCACCGTTGAAAAAATATCCCGGGTTCTCTCCGACGCGAGAGCCACGTGGTTTCAACAAAAAGAGATTCTACAAAGTCGGACATGGCAGCTAAGTCAAAAAAGTATTTTTTGCTTGATTATATGTTCATTAAATATACTCTCCATCAGTTTGTTTTTTTTTTCGTTCATGCAAGGGTTAAAAACCGATCGACGCCCTGTTTCGGCCTTTAGCGGATGAGGGTTTGTGTCGCGTGACGGGCTTGTGGCCCGCCGTAACACGGTCAATGATTGTGCCAGAGTGTCGGCGCACAGAGGCTCAACGACAACAGTACGCGAGTAAATCCACCTCTCGAACGTGGGATTACGTAACCAGAACTCCTGCGACTGGAAAAGTCTTAAAACGTCTAAAAATATTGCCCCCGCCCGGATTACGTCTCACAAGCAACTGCTGTGGAAACGCCGTGTCACGCCAATGACTAATGGCATTTGGCCCAGTTTTGGCACACCTTCCCTTACAGGACCTGACAGGTTTTTAAAGAGTTTCAAGTTGGTTCTGACTCCACCGGGTACGTTGTCAGTAGTTAAGGTTCAGTGCTGAGGAAAACAAAAAGATCCTGAATGTCCTTGAAGGCAACATCAACCAGTGTTGGAGAGGAGAATGAAAAAAAAGGGATGTTTGTGCTTAAACCGAAAATGAACCGCCGATATGAGTTCTGAGAAGGGAAGAACAAAACATGACTAAGGGCTGCCAATCATACAGGTTTTGTAGCCTCGTGCAGAGGACTGCAATACCCATCATGCCTTGCTGAGGTGACGGATGTATATGAGAACGGTGGCTGAAGAGTAAAGCCTCCCGCCTTGTGCTTCAAACTAAAGCGCTGAGGAATCAGCAGGTCGGCTCTAAAATGGGACGAAGAACTGATGAAGATCACATTTCAATCACAACGATCAATGTCAACGTACAGTACATCGTTTTTAAAAGTAACAGTAGAACATCTCGTATAAAAGACTAAAACCACGCAGCACTCTGATTACATAGCGCCGCGGCTAATTTAAACACCTACTGCGGTACAAATGTCGTCTTTTGTTTTGACCTTCGCTTTTGATACGTGTGATTTAGTCCATATGGCTGCGGGGGGGGGGGTCACGGCGCTAGCATTTCGCATGGCTCTAAAATGTGACACGGGTGGCTGTCAAACGGCCCAGGTTTGACGGTAGCGCGGTGACCTTTCGAGTACGCCTCAACAGTCAAATATTATAATACACCTTTAGTTCTCGTGATTGTGACATGGACAGGTAGTGCTCTGTGTACGGGGTTGACGGTGCAGCTTGCAGGATATTTACTAATGCCGTTATGTTAAGGTAATCGTTGCGATGACAGTCCACATTGAGCTGAGATGATGGCGGATTGATGGTCGTCCTTACGTCCATTATAGACCCTTCTTAGTGGGCGCGCTCAGTTTTCTCATTCCTCTTATCCTGCACAGCAACTCTCGGACAAAGTCCTGGGAAGAGGGAGAAGAAAAAAAAAATCAGTGGGTTAAACTTTAATTCTCCCCAGGAGAGGCTAATCTGACACCTGCAGGACCCTCCTCTTTATGGACGGCCATCTCTTCCTTCCTCCTCTCCTGACCTCTGCCACATTCACCTTTTCTCTCCTTTCCTTCTGTCGCCGTTTATCCCCAGCTGACGGCTCCGTCGAGGGGATTGTGATCAACGCGGCATCTATGCCGCTGCTCTTTCAGGGGATTACAATGTGTGCGTGCGCGTGTGTCGGTGTGCAACAGCGGTCAGACACTTGTGAGAGCTGTGCCCTTGAAGGGGGTCGACCTTGGCCGTCCGCACAGATGACAGATGGGGAGATAATGTGATTTGTCTCACTAAAACAGCCTCACCCAACACTCTTTTTTTTTTTTGCCCTGGAACACCCCTTAACCACTCCCCTTATGTACTTATACAACGTTAAACCCCCCACAAATGTGTTAGGTGCGAATCACCATGGAAACAGAGACCTACACCAATCCATTCCCGCTCTGATATCACCGTAATGAATTGGATAATGTCGCCAATTAAACACAAATGTGCACGCGCCGGGATCAATATTGTCTGTCCACACACACACGGGTGGAGCTGGGGCTTGGGTACCCACCTCTGTTGGTTTGTAGCAGTCTGTTAATGACTCCTGCAGACGATAAACAAAGGAGAACAGAAGGCGTCGGTTAGAGATTAAACGTTTTAGGTCTCAAACTGCTCACACACTCCATCAGATCCGTCTTCTCTGTGTGTATTTTTAGCACAACAAAAGCAGAAGAGTGACAGAAACAACAGCTAAAGGCAAGTTAAAGGTGTTTTTTTTGGTTTTTTTTTTAATCCATCTGTGTTGGTGCAGATGTACATGCATAATTTTGTTTGACTTGTTCTGTTTTAAAGGTCATTTAGAAAATAAATGGCTTACTAAATGTTACCATGGCAATGTGCACTTATGAAATATTAAAAGGATTAAAGAATCTGCCTTCACATGTCGGGGGGGGGGGGGCTTGTTAAAATTTATATTTATCCACACACACACTGAGTGTACCTGCAGTTTGCTGGCTCTTTCATCATCGCTGGTGACCTCCAGAAGGTCATCTATGTCTATCTCTACTTCTGGCATCTCTTCTTCCTGAAAACATGAGAACATATTCGTTTAGTGAGCTGCTGTCAGTAAAACTGGGAGGAATTTAAATCTGCATTGGAAAGAGGTTTAAAAAAAAAAAAAAAAAAAAAAATTCTTTCATATCATTTGTGTTTATAAAAATAAATCCATCCGCCAGTGGTCTCACATTCTATTGTCATGTTTGTATTTAGAGGCTGGGATCATGTGCAAATATCACTGGGTAGCATCAGCTGGACGGTTCAGTAAGTCCGTGGTTCGAGGCTGAATGCTGCACAGCTCCACCGCAAAAGGTTGCGTATTCCTCTAGATTAACCTGTGGTTGGAGCAGAAGAGGCACAGCTCAGGCCTGGATCAGAGATACTCGTGTTTTCGGCTACTGAACTGCTGGATTCCAACAACATAAAGATCCAGATTCTCCAAAACTGCACTTCTATTTAAACTGTGAAACAAAGTTCATTTGTTACAATCGATAGAATTAAATCCGATTTCCAGAAAGACGCTTCCTCAGATTGGACACGGACTTTAAAGACACCGATCTCTGGTCCTGTAATTCATGGTAATTTGCATTAACACTTCTCTGTAAGTTATTATCCACCTGAACATCAGAGACTGAGAATAACCTGGTTCCGAAAACAGGCTTTAAATAGCCTAATACTGAAGGATCTGTGTCACTACCGTCAGCTATAACACCACATATAAAGAGGGTTATCGCTTTATCAGACTCTGTGTGTGTGTGTGTATGTGTGTGTATATCGTATATTTCAAAGGATTCCTGCATTCATTAGCCTGGAGCATGAGCTGGTATTCAGGCACAGGAACACGGAGGATGGGAGGATAATTTGCTCTCAGCATTAAAAATCAATGTTATTTCAGATTCCTTGCATAGTCGCTTTGATGTTTGGAGGATGCATCAGCTTTTAATAAAAGCCCCCCCCCCCCTCTAAGTGTGACATTGCAACACCCACTGTGATCAGGTCATGATGATGGAACATAATTTGTAGCTTAATCCAATGAATAAATGTGTAAACTACTGGGAAGTGTGTTAGAGGGTAAAGACAGAGAGGTCCTGACCTCTGGTCTGTGTTAAAGCAGAACACGAATAAACTTGACATCAGTGACACACTGAACCACATCATTCAAACACGGAGCTCCCACCTTCATCCTCATTAGCTGTTAAGACACATACTAAGACACTGCTGTGATTAAGGCATCTCAGCTCTACAGGAGAATGTTACCTTTTGACATCTGAGACCCCTGAACCACACAGACTGTGTGTGTGTGTGTGTGTGTGTGTGTGTGTGTGTGTGTGTGTGTGTGTGTGTGATGTGTGCTTGCACTGTCCATCAGCCTGTGTCACTTTGATTTGAGATGACCGTGCCAAGCATGGCTTCTGTGTGAAGCGTGACAACAGTCAACGGGGATCCACCTCCCTTCCTCCACACACACGCATACACGCACGCACACAACACCAAACTTGTTTGCTCTTGTAGTGACAGGGCCTAAAATAGATGAGGTCGCGCCCTCTGCCACAGGGGAAAATGGTTCATCTTGCCAAGAGTGACAAAATAGGAGCGTCCAGTGCCAGTCACAGTCTAACTTCACCTTCAGTATTAAAACCGTCCAGACATCTGTTTTTTATGTTGTTTTTTTAAATGTATTATGTCATCCCAGGGATCCAAAAACAGAAAAGAGCAGAAATACAGAAAAATATTGTTTTAAAATAAAATTCCTATAAGTATCAAAGAGTGGGATTAAATTGATGAGAAGAGGGGAGCTAAATGGAACTGTAGTGTATTTTGTGGTGTGAATAAAGTGGAGGAAGAATTTATTCTGTGTTTGTCGACTGAATAGAGACGGCTTTTGTGGCAGATGAAGGGAAACGTGTTCGCTGGGACAACACACTTTTGTGAATCAGGAAAACAGAGTGTGCATCTGTCAGGGGGGGCCTGAGAAATAACAAGCAACAAAGTCCTTCTTGTCATGGAGCGAAGCGAGGAGCCAGAAAGCGCTCGCAACTGTGCCAGACTGGTTCTGGCCCGTCTGTGGCGAGGTGAGTCAACGCTGAAGGCATCTGGACCTGGTGACTCAACACAAAAGTCGGCTCAGACTCAGAAGATCAGCCGTTCTAACACCACCTGAGAGGAGAATCCCGACTATGACCGACACGAAATCGCTCAAATTGTTCAGGCCACGGGCCGGTGAGCCGTCTGGAGGGGCAGTAAGCTCTCCAGGGCCACAGGGCCTTTGGGTCCATTTGTCCATTCTGGGCTACTGTAGCAACATTTTGTCACCCATGAACCCAAATCAATATTTATGTAAAAATCCTAAGCACTTAGCTTACTGAATTGAATATAAAGAATAAAGAACATGCAGAGGAATTGGGTGAGAAAACAGGACAGATGCAGGTGTTACAGTACATGAGAAAATTATATGTATGAAGATGAAGACCCCCCCCCCCCAGAAAAGTGGGTCACGATGATGAAGGAGGAGGAGGAAGAGGAGGATTGCGCAACGGTTTAAACCTCACGGCTCCTCTCTCTGCTGTGTCACATCAAAGTGAGGAGCAACTCGAGGTGGGATGGATACCTCTCCTGGGACGGCTGTGATGACGAGGGGGGAGAGGGACTCATTCACGCCGTCCAACCGGGGGGAGGGGAGGTGTGGCAAGATAGCTGAGAATCAAGGTGAAGACGAGGGCAGCGCTCCCCCTCCCCCTCCTCCACCTCCTCCACCCTGGAGCAAAGACGACGTGACATCACTGATGCAGTTAGCCGCTGCATCGAAAAGCTGAAATGATTTCCTTTCCCCCCCACGCTGATTCAGCCGCGCTCCAGAGGAGACTGTATCAGAGAGAGGACCCGCCGAGACAACAGAGGAGGACAGGAGGAGGAATTAGACCTCAAAGGAGAACTTTAGCCATAAATAACAATGATTCGTGACAAGATGACAAAAAAAAAGAGATTATTCATTTCCTCCTCGTGATAAGAAGGGAGCTGTTGTGTCTTTCTCATAAATAAGTCAAAATCAATATAATGAACTCCAAAGAGGTACTGTCTAAGAAATTGATAATCTGGTGCTGAGATTAGGACAGATTATAGTGCATACAAGGAGTATTTGGACTCCCTGCTGCAAAAATCTTAAGGTAATGATGGAGAAAAGCACAGATAGAGTCAGTTTAACCTCTAATTAGTTCTTGGACTGGGAGGAAACCGGAGAAAGCCCACACAGATGCTGGGAGAATGGCCTACTGAGATGAGCTAACTGGACGAACTGAAACCAATGTGCTCATAATTTGCATCTGTCTCATGATCTAGTTCCACTCGATACAGCTTACTGTCAACCGAGCATGAGGTTCACCCCTCCGGCTAACATTGATGACTGTGGCCCGCTTGGACTTTTGCCTCAAGCTAAAGCTGGACTGAAAACATCAATATCACAAAGGGTCACAGACAGTCAACCAATCAAACCCATGGATCCATTTATATTTAGAGCTAAAGAGTAAAGCCTTTCTTGTGAAGGCAGATGACAAATTGGGTTTGAATGATTTTTTTATTTGAGGGGGGGGCTCTAAATAAACCTGTCTGTGTGTGTGTGCGCACTCTCGCGGGCGCGTGTGAACGACAGCTGTGGTCCATGCTGGTGCCAGCCACCCCGAATGACTCAGTGTTTGTTCACAGACACTTTAGAATCTGCACTCACACTCAGACACGGCAATTAGGATGGGTTTGAGATGGGAGGAGACGTCAGAGGGAGACTAAAAAAAAGTTAAAACTTAACTTGTTTTCTGGTACTTTCCCATTTCTGCCTCTTCCTACACTGAGTCAATCCTCTCCCCCTTGTCTGTAGCTGATGCGTCTGGATATTCGCGCGGCGTTGGTGCAAAGTAAAACGGTCTGAATGAATTCCATCGGTGGTTCCCATCTGGTTCCCCTTCCTCGGCTGGAACAGCATCACAGCTGAGTCCATTAGCGCGGCATATGTGCTAAATCGAGTGGGAAAATGAGGCAAGAAATTAAAACATAAGTAAGACGCAGGCTCGGCGCGCCTTTGCGGCGCCGTTGCCCGCTCTCTCCAGGTAATCAGCTGAGCTTCGCAGATCAGCCAGTTACCAGCAGGATCGCTCAAGGAGGAAGGAAAAGCCGAGGAAGAGGAGGGCAAGCACGCGGCAACCTTCACGCCCCGGGCCTTGGTTTAGCGCCGCATATCTGACGCCTGCCTGTTGTTTGCCTGTTTCAACAGCTGCCCACTTCGAAGGCCTCCGTGTCAACACTGCTGATTTGTTCGGCAGCAGATGTGTCAGCAGGTGCCGCGGGAAACGCGCCGCCGCGGCCGGGCTCTATTTTGGTCTGCGGGTTTAACGGGAGCAGAGGCGATAGCGCGGCTTCCCAGATAATGACCTTTACTGGAACCAAATACCTGCTGAGAGACGGACAAAGCAGACCCCGGCCTGAGGCAGAACATCTGCCTTCAGCCGAGTTGCGTCATCATCTGCGCGTGCTTGTCTGCACAGTCGGTCTCTCCAGCAGCCTCGGTGGTAAGACGATGCTCCGCTCCCGTGTTTACGTGTCGATACACGCGTGTTTATCCCCGGCGCGCTTATCCGGAGCTATCGGGTGTCGCTAATGACTTGGCTCGAGTTGCGCCGTTTACTCTGCCGCGGCCCCCCCGACGGGGCTCGTGTGTCACGCGGACGCTCGGCTTTTCAGGAACGGATGCCTTCAGGAGCGAGCGGCAAGGTCAGGGCAATGACGGGCGGAGGAGGGGAGGACGGTGCAGACGGGGATCCATCTAGAGTTCATGATGGTCGGGGAGGAACCACGACGCAGCAGCTTCACTTATTCTGTGCACGTCTTCTTGGATTTGCAGGGGGCCTCCATCCAAAATAATCACTCTATGAGCAAATTCAGGACGCTTTTGTTATGCGAGGGCATTTTGGCTGGTCCCCACAATGTCAAAGGACTGTTTGAGGATTAAGACGTGATGTTAAGGTTGGGGTTAGCATCGGGTTTAGGTCAGGGTTAGACAGATATGCGAGGGTAAGAAGCTGGGTAATGTAATACATCTATGAAAGTCTACACAAAGATAAAAATGCAAGTGTGTGTGTGTGTGTGTGTGTGCGTGTGTGCGTGTGTGCGTGTGTGCGTGTGTGTGTGTGTGTGTGCGTGTGTACATCCATCCATTCACGTCTGAGTTGCCGTGGCCAGAAAGCGCCTAGCTGTCACCAAACACTCATGAGCACAGACGTGCGCATGAAGCCTGAGGGAGCACTGGTGCGTTTCTGCGAGTGTTTGGCCTTGCACATATGAATAACCCCCCAATCAGCGGGGCCTCCATCCACCGTCAGCCATGAAAAAGTAGGCCATTACAGCGCACAGCTCCCCCCCCTCCTCCCGATTACTCGGAGCCATGTACCCCGACTGCATGCACGAGAACTGCAGAGTCTGCAGGCTCGCAGCACATTTACCACTCCATCACTGCCCATCTCACTCACACACACGCACACACAAACACACACACACACGGAGGGCTTTTTCTCAGTCGTCATTGATCAAAGCTCAGGCAGACACATTCCGCCTTTTAATCCCCAACTGTAGACTTGACCTGAGTGTTGGGCTGCGCTCCGATGAGCTCTGCCTCAGGGAATAAATCTGATGGAGACATGTCCATTGTGCTGCCATGACGCCCGCAGGGCCTTAGAACTTAGTGGGGGAAGTGCACAAGCACGGATTCCATGCCGGTGTGTCTTTTAACAACCACAAAGCTGGGGAATGGTTTTACCTGAAGGTAAAAGCATGAATAAACTGACATAATGTGATAATCGTCCACACATTTTAAGACACTCACTGTGAGTCACTTTGCTATAAAGAGCTACTGTACGGCATTAATAGCTGTAAAGTGGCTTTTTCCCCTCTCCTCCTCCCTCCTTTCAAGTCACTCCGCTTACAAGAGTAAAATGAACAGAAGCAACATGTCCCCGGGGAGCAGAGGAGAATCTGTCCTCTATCACAGACAAACTCAGGATGGAGGAAGAGGCTCAGGGTGAATTAAACCTGATCACGCTCAAATCCTGGACAGAGAGAATAACAATGGAACCGATTTCTGGATTCATAATTAAAGAGCATCATTATGGAATTAGCTTAGCATACAGATTTGAATGAGAGGATATTACAGTTCAAAATGGTTTTGTCTGTCCTGACTGGCACTAAAGGATCGAGCTAAAGTATGTCCAGCTGCATTATGAGTGCAGATCAGGACTGCAATTGATTTACATGTCACTTAGTTAAGATGAAGCAAGAAGGGTTCAGTCTTCCTACTGCACCAACAGAAGCTCAAAAAAAGGGAACTTTCTTGCGATTACATCATCGCCTAACTGAGTCATCCATCTGGAGTTTGTTTTGGGTGCTTCTTGACGGCCAGTTGAGGACAAGTCTTCACTTCTGGTGTCACTTTCAACCATTTATCCTGAAACACTTTCCAAAGAAGTTCAGAGGAGACATCCTACCTACTATTGGAAATCAAACTGTCTGTGGGCGCTAACGCACCCCATCAGCATCTCCCCTCAGCTGATGCGCTTCAGTATCGGGTTTGCTCATGAAACCGATACGAACGCTGACCTTTACGGCCATCCGGCGAGCCTTCGCATTTATTAGCACACATAACCGTTATCAAATCACGACAGGGTGAACAGACAGGGCAAGGACTGGGACCTCCTGTTGGCTCCCCCTTCCACAATTGATCCACGCTAGTTTTCCCCCCCTCTCGTCTCGGCTCTCCCTCGTGGACTGGTGGGATCAGTCATCACCAGGCGCGCTGCAGTAGCCGCCATCACATCCATCAGTGGGAAGGCCAGCGAGCCGGGGGGGATTATCGTGTGACATTTGAGCCCCTTTTGCTATGTGACGCGAGGAAGTGTCCTGACAGGATTCACATAACTGTGACCACACGAATGGAAGCACGGCATCCACGCGGTCGTCTGAAGAGGCCAACGCTGCCCAACCGAGATCCGCCCTGGGGTGGTGCGCGCCGGGCGACGTTGGGCCAACCTGCTAATGGCAGACCGGCTCGCAGCCCGGAGCTCAGCCAGCTTTGAAATGCAAACCGCACTCAGACGGGCTCTGAAGCTCTTTCCCTCCACGAGAGAGCGCGGGACTAAAAAAAGAAAGGGTGCCGGGAAACCAAGATGACAAGACGCACATTCCCCTGCGTTTTCTTCCCTCGTAACGTGCACGTAGGACGCTTTGCTGCAGGGAGGGCTCTGAACCTGCGCCTGTCACTTGCACGGAGACAGTTTCGGTGCTTTTCTGCCTCCTTTTGTGCTGATGCTTCCCCCCGCACACGTGCACACGCTGCAGGGACCCATGCATGCAGGAATCACAAAGGCAGAGAGGGGGGGGGGCACGCTCCCCTTCGCCTGTTCCCCCTCCGACTGGCTGATGTGACAGACGCGCTGGCGCGTGCGTGTGCGCTTGTGCGGACCCTCTGTTGCCGTGAAAAGAGTTGATTGGCTGATGGGGAGAGTCATAGCATCAGCACATCCTTAACCCACTGCCCTTCTTTTGAAGACTCCAGCGCCGTCCCCTCCCCCAGCCCAGCTCAGGCATGATGAAGCCGACCGTATGAAGCAGCACACACACACGCGCAAACACACGCACGCACGCACCTCCACCTATCCCTCTGCACCGAGGCATCATCTTTTCTGTTCCAGAACCTGAATTGTGACCACAGCAGTGCAGAACACGAATGCTGCAGGAGGAAGACCTCCAGGTGAAGGTGGACAGGGGTTAAAAAAGACAAGAATCAATTCAAATCAAAGATGCCGACATTCTTCTCGTTGCTTTCTCTTCCCAATCCCTGATATCCCTCCGATCTTGAGAAAGAAAATGGAGATAAAGGTATCAGTCATCGCCGACTCCATGATACCCAGCAGGTATCAGCGCTGCAGGACAAAGAGACGGCGGAGGAGTTGAGCAAGCGACTGCGCGATTCCGAGGTTTGTACCGACATGAATGCACCACAAAAAAGGTCTTTCTCATCAGAACAGGCCGTGCGTAAAGCAGTTTCCTCGCGTGTCATTGAGCCTGTTTCCCCGTCAAAGGTGCGTAAAGGCGCAGACCTGCACTCACCTCGCAGTCGTACAACTCGCTCAGCTGCTCGATGATCCACTCCTCCAGCACCAGCCTTTTCCGCAGTTCTTTCCTGTCGTACTTCACAGTCACTTTGCCCTGTTTCTTCTGGACCGGGTCCTCCCCGGCGGTGATGGGTCCGGACCCCACGCAGCCCACCCCGGACGAAGCTTGGAAGAAGACGCGGCTGCCGGCGGTGGGCAGCGGGGCGCTGGTCTCGGTGCTGGCGGCCGACATTGCGGGACGTGAACTGGCTGGTTTTAATGAATGAGCGGGGTTCCTCGGTGCCGACAGTGACTGAGAGCTCGATCACCGGCGCGCAAGAGGATGGTGAGGAGCCTTTTAACAGCTGCTATTTAAAGCACAGCGCCGGAGAGAGGCGAGGGGGCGGAGCTCCCACTGTAAGAAGTGGATGTCAGAGGTTTAATTCATGGCAAAATCCTGATATTTTCTGCGCCCTGTGTTCGGTGCTAACAAACAAGCCATAAAAATGAGAAATAAATGCTGCCATTGGCATGGTATGACATGTCTGAAGAGGTTTTAGAGCCACCCTGTCTCCCACAGAGAAACATAAACATCCGACCTTCAGCATCATTTCCAACATATAACGTTGACACAGAGTCCATTTTCTTCTGTGTTTCTTCTCTTGGTTGTGAATGTTTTCGTATGCGTGTTGTCTACACCGCTTTTTATCTCTGGTGCGTTCTTGTTTGTGTCATTTTTTGCAGCGCGCCCCTCAGATTCCCTCAATGGCTCTCGTCTGCGCACCAGAGCGCACAGGAGAGGTGACGGCAGGTGAAAGCTTTCGAGGGCTTTCGCCTTACTATTCATCCTTTACACTATAAAACGTGTTTTGTCTCTCTTTGTCGTTAAAACAGGCATATATTAAAACACACGCCAGCGTGCGCGACTCGGATTCTCACCGTTTTACTCCAGCGTTGGTGCCACCTGTCGCTCACTTAGAGAAATACAAATCAGTTTAACCAAACACTATTATACTTTGTTAATACAGCGCCACATAAAACATCGTAAAGGTTCGTTTGATTGTGACACAAAATGTTTATGTGTGTTGTTATGCAACGCCAACACAAACAATGCTGTAAATTATGCACTTTGGATCAACACTGTGACCAATACAGGTACCAAGCAGCCGTCAGATAAACGTGATCACATGTTGCAATGATAAGTGACACGGTACACATGTGTGTGTAATACCACATTACACATGTGTACCGTATCACATGTGTGTGTAATGTCACAATGAAAAGTGACACATTCCACATGAAAAGTGACACATTACACATGAAAAGTGACACATTACACATTACACAATGAAAAGTGACACATTACACATGAAAAGTGACACATTACACATGAAAAGTGACATTACACATTACACATGAAAAGTGACACATTACACATGAAAAGTGACATTACACATGAAAAGTGACACATTACACATGTGCCACTTATCATTGCTTTGGATTAAAGTTAGTCAAGAAAATGAGCACATTAAAATATATCTCAGCAGGGGACTTTTTCAGGGAGGTGCAGACCTCGACCCCGTAACCACTCACCTCATGCGTCATTCACTTGGTACACTGTTACGTAACATCAGGATCTGACTAGTGAGGTGCGCAGGCGGGTGCCACAGTCATGGCTGTCCTGTCCGTCCTCACGCCTGTCCTGGCCCTGTTCCTGTGCCTGGTCATAGGTTACATGCTGGTGAAGTCACGGGATGTGGAGACCACCTCTTCATGCTCACCAGGACAAGCAGCCAAGGAGGACTCTAGACCCTGGGTGGACCAGGACCTCCAGGATGACACTGAGCACGCACAGAGAGAAGACGGTAAAGGCAACTCAAGCTTTTTTCCCCCTCAATCTGGCCAGTTGAGGATCTCAGATTGTTGTTGTTGTTGTTGTTGTTGTTGTTGCATCAGTAGCAAAACAAAGATTTTAGGGGTTCTTATGGTTTCTAATAACCCATATCCAGACAACTGTGTATTACATTACTAGAAACCACACTCATATTAGAATTTTGCAACCCTAAATCTCTTGAGCTATATTTTATAAAGCAAATGGGTGAAAGCTGTGAAGAGTTGATGAACTACTTCTAAATTCGGATGATTTTTTTTTTTTTAGGATAACCCCTCTCTAAAAAAAGTACAATCATGTTTTACTTTTAAATTTCATGTCACAAAGATTTCACATGAGCCTCTTATCTTTTAAGAGGGCGATGACTGGGTGGACAGCAATGAGGAGCAGGACATTCCACATGTTCCTTACTCAGCAACACGTTATCCCGAGGAGACAATGGTGGAGAGATCCAAGGAATTTTACAGCCTGCTGAACCAGCGCAGAACAGTCCGGTTGATGAGCCCGGAGCCAGTCCCCCGAGAGGTCATCGACAACGTCATCCGCACTGCAGGCACGCACTCCTCTTGAGACAGGGCTGGCATAAAAACATCACCTGACCTCCAGTTGAATTCAGCTCTTCCACCTCCTCTCTCCCGCGGACAGGCACTGCTCCCAGCGGAGCGCACACGGAGCCCTGGACGTTTGTGGTTGTGTCAGATCCAGAGATGAAACACCAGATCAGACAGATAGTGGAGGAAGAGGAGGAGGTCAACTACCGTCAGAGGATGGGGGACAAGTGGGTGAAAGACTTGGCTAAATTCAGGTGAGCAAGAATAAGTCATTACTTTTTAAAAAAAAATACAATTATTTATTTATTTTCCTATTTTTCTTACAACCTCTTCTTCTTTCTTACAACAAGGACAAATTGGATCAAGGACTACCTGGATGTTGCGCCATACCTCATCCTTATCTTCAAGCAGACTTTTGGGATTCTACCAAATAACAAGAAAAAGACGCATTACTACAATGAGATCAGCGTGTCCATAGCCTGTGGAATCCTGCTGGCTGCCTTACAGGTAACTCCCAGTTCATCTGTTCTCGTCATCACAAAGGCCGTGAGGGTGTGCTACGGGCCCATCCATCGGAAATAATCGTCACGAAGGCGTCTCGTTTTACTTACTTCAGAATGTGGGCCTTGTCACCGTCACATCGACACCCCTAAACTGCGGCCCCCAGCTCAGGCTCCTCCTCAAACGACCGACCAACGAGAAGTTGCTGATGTTGCTTCCTGTGGGTTACCCTGCTCCTGACGCCACTGTTCCCAACTTGGAGCGCAAGCCTCTGGAGGATATTGTGGTGCATATCTGACGAAAAACAAATAAAAGTTGTCCAAACATGCTTTTCAACATTATCTCTTTTTTTTGCCTATATAACATCAATTATATTTTCACAAAAACTGTTTTTAGTTAAATAAGATATATAGTTGTTATAGTTGATAAGTAATGAGAGGAAACTTAAGCAAATTAGTTTTCCATTTTAAAGGGATTTGCTTTTTAACACTCTTCTGTGATGAATTTCAAAGAATGTGTTGAATATGAAAGTGTGAGTATTACAAATATAATGCAAATGATCTGAATTACACAACAAGAAGGCCTCAGGCTTGAATCCTGGTTGAGACTGAGGCTGGGGTCATTCTGTGTGGAGTTTGCATGTTCTCCCTGTGCCTGCATGGGTTCTCTCTGGAGACTCCAGCTTCTTCTCACAGTCCAAAGACATGCACAACTGGGGATTGGGAACTCTAAATTGTCCACAGGAGTAAAAATGAACGTTATGTCTATGTGTCCAGTCCAGGGTGACCCCCTCCCACAACCCTCTGTGGAGGACTTAGTGGTAGAAAATGGAAGGATGGATGGAGAGATGGATGATGGATTAATGGCTGGATGCATTAATTAATAGATGACATATTAATTGATGGATGGATAGATGGATGGATGGATGGATTCATGAACAGATGGATGGATTCATGAATAGATGGGTGGATAGATGGATGATTGATTAATGGATGGATGGATTGATAACTGGATGGATGGATTGATTGATGGATGGATAGATTAATATCTGGATGGATTAATAGATGGATGGTTGAATTAATGGATGGATGGATGAGGGATGGATGGAGTAGATTAATGGATGGATAGATGGATAGATTAATGGATGGGTGGATTAATGATGATATACAGACTCATTAATGGATGGATATATTAATAGATGGATGGATTAATGGGTGGATTAATGGATGTATGGATAGATTAATGGATGGATGGACAGATGCATTAATGATGGATTAATGGATGGATGATAGATTAATGGATAGGTGGATTAATGATGGATGGGCAGATTCATTAATGGATGGATAGATTAATAGGTGGATGGATGGATTTCTTCGCTCCCCTCTAGCCGCAGTTCCAACACCCACCCACAGGGGTCGGCGTCGTCGTCGTCGGCCACCTTCCGCCGGCCGCCGCAGAAGAAGAGGAGTCGCATTGCGCATGCGTACACCACGTACACCGTTAAGCGGCCAAGCCCGGGTCGCTAGCCGTTAGCCGCTAGCCGCAGCAGCGTCGAGGGGGCAGCAGGACGACGAGGGCCACCCCGCAGGCGCCACGACATGGCCGGCCAACAGTTCCAGTACGACGACAGCGGCAACACCTTTTTCTACTTCCTCACGTCCTTCGTGGGGCTGATTGTGATCCCGGCCACGTATTACCTGTGGCCCCGGGATCAGAACGCTGGTAAGGCCCGTAGTCTGCGCCGCTGCACACTGAGCCAGGAGGCGACGGCAGCCCGGCTGCACTCCACTTAAGCCGGCGATCTACCTTTTCATTAATATTTTTTTCCTGCTTGTGAAGCCTGTAGAAGTGCTTGCGGCCACCCCCCTCCCCCCCGCTGTCTTACCTGAAGGTTGCATGAACTATTCCAGAGTCACATTAACTTGCAGGTTCAACAGATCACTTAAGATCACTGACTGGCCAGCTGGAAAAGCCCAGTCTGAATCACATCCAAACGGGGTCCCCTAATTGCATTTCCTGCGTTTTCTTTTATTGCGGCTATACCCATTTAAATGCAATCTTTCATCCCGACTGAAGCCTCCAAGCTAATCACAGTCCCAAGTTCATCCTCATAAATACTTATCTTAATACAGTTATCTGTTTGTCAAAAAAACATGTCATTGGTTATGTAATATACTTAAGAAAACCTGCTTAACTCACTACAGAGACGGATGTGTCAGCAAAACATGGTATTCATTTGTGCAGACATATTTCTACACATAGTTTCTACAGGCGTGCACAAGCTTCAGCGTTTTTGTCTCTCACCCATTTGAACTTGATTGTTGACATCAAGCAGCTGTAATCTAATCAGGGACATTATCATACTTTGTTCTTGATGAGTCTGATTGTGCTTGTGTTCTTTGCAGAACAACTGCGTCTGAAGAGCCTGCGGAGGGTCCATGGCAGGTGTCTGTGGTACCGGCTCAGGCTGATGAAGTCTCAGCAGAGCATTGTTCCAACACTAAAGTGAGTCCGCCCCGCCTGGTTCCTCTCATTCCGTCAAAGGAAAACACCGCGCACGCACATTTAGGAAGTGAGGATGTATTCTGACACATGGCGAGCAGATGACTGGATGTCCTTTGAGGCAGTCGCTTTTGATGGCGGCCTTCTTCCCAGCTCCTCGTGCTCAAGACCGGAGAGCGGCTCCTGGAGGATATTTTTGTGTGAAGTCTTTGAATTTCAGCTTTGTTTGCTGTCAGACGTGGGAGCCGTTGCTGCTGTTTGGTTGCGACTCTTTATAGCTGTTTGCACTGCAGAAACATCATGAACTCGCCACCAGAGTTCACTCAGGTGTGTGTGAAGATGAGACATAGCCTGTTATAACATGTAAGGAGACTGTAGTTAACAGTAAATCTTGTTTTGCTGCCAATTTTGCCTGCGTCACCTTGCTTATGAACCCTTCGCAATTGTGAGCTTATCTATTTAAGCCTCTTTTCTTGCTGATATGTCACAGTTTTCTGTGGAGTAATGAAAACATGGTGGTGTTATTGTGTGTCTTTGCTTCATGCTTCTCTCTTTTTACCCTCACCACTGTCTCTCTTACTCTTTCACTTCCTTTCCCTCATTTCAAACATGAACTGGGTTGTTTTTACCCTCAGAACTCATAAATTCTTTATTTGCATGATTGCATTTGTGACTCAGAGGCTGGTGCAACTGGAATGTCATCTGGAAACCCGAGCAGCAGGTCCCTCCTCGGAGCTGTGTCATGCTGATGGTCTTTATTATGTGGATATATCAGGATGTAATCTTTTGGTTGACAACTCAGGCAAGTGCACAGTTGTCATGGGAACAGATGCTGCAGAACAGGCCAGGAGGTTTTTGCCATTGTCATGGCAACAAGTTCAACTACCATGCATTTTTCCAAGGACGGATGGTGCCCGTGCTTGTCTTGCTGTCTTGTTTATATGCAGTAGATTAAGTTAAATCTCTCTGGAGCGTGGGCTGCAGATTGGCTGCGCATAATAATAACTAATCTAAAATCTTACCGCTGACAGAACCAGATATTCATAACGGCCTCAAAGGTGGGTATTTGTAATATTTTGTGCTTTCTTACTTTCAGAAAAGCAGCCCTGTTGTTCGGCTGGGCTGTCTTCCTGCTGCTAGCTTACAAAGTGTCCAAGCTGGACAGAGAATACCAGGAGTATAACCCCTACGAAGTCCTCAACCTGGACCCGGTAAACACTCGCCAGGGCCCACAGCGTTTCCCGAAGGATTGAAGCTGAAACTTTCTGTTGAAGCCTAAATGCGCGTGTGTCTTTAGGGCGCATCGCTGTCAGAAATCAAGAAGCAATACCGCGTGCTGTCGCTCAAATACCACCCTGACAAACGCGGGGATGAGGCCACGTTCATGAGGATCGCCAAGGCCTACGCTGCGTAAGTGTCGGCCACTTCCACGCGAATGCATTCGTATTATCGATGAAGCGACAAATCGGCCTGGGGCAAGTGATTGATCTGCTTCCTTGTGGTCCCCCTCAGCCTCACCAATGAAGAGTCCCGCCAGAACTGGGAAATCTACGGGAACCCGGATGGACCAGGAGGTGAGCAGGCTTTAGATTTGTTTTTCAGGGCTGGCGTGTTCTTTGCACCTGAACACGGTGTACCAGCATCATGAGCTCAGTACCCTGAGGTCATGAAGGCGTTAAAGGAAGGTAATAAAAAGCAGACGGAGGCTCAGACCAGTTCAGGGAACCACAAGACACGCATGGTGTCTGAACACAGTCGCGTGGTTTGTTTCAGAATCGCCGCTGACAAGCGTTTTTAAAGACTTGTTTTCTGTCTCTTTGCTCGTCTGTCTGTAGCCACCAGTTTCGGCATCGCCTTACCTGCCTGGATCGTTGACCAAAAAAACTCAATGCTGGTAAAGACTTATCGATCATTTACCCATCTTTGTATCTGATAAGCCTGCCTTGGGTTTGCTAGAAACAAGCCACTTGGTTTTCTCTTCAGGTGCTCTTGGTGTACGGATTAGCCTTCATGGTCATCCTTCCCGTCGTCGTCGTAAGTCTTCCCGATTTTCCCCAACAGTGCCAGACACTTTCTGTTTGGAATGCCCTCCTGACTCCTTTTCGCTTTGTCCCCGTCTGCCACAGGGCACCTGGTGGTATCGCTCCATCCGCTACAGCGGAGACCAGATCCTCATCAACACCACCCAGCTCTTCATGCACTTCATGTACAAGACGCCCAACATGAACATGAAGCGTGAGTCGTCCCCCCCTCGGCCGGCAGCGCGTTGCAGTCAAACGAGCCCTCACTCGCCAGTCTCCAGCTTCCACCTGCCATTTGGAGTTATTCCTTTCATCCCGCCCCCTCCAGGTTTAGCCATGGTTTTGACGGCGGCGTTCGAGTTCGACCCGCGCAGCAACAAGGAGGCCACGATACGACCGACGGACAACATCAAGGTTCCGCAGGTACCCGCGGCCGCCTCCTTCGCCCGTGCCGGTTCTTTGGGTCAGAAGACAGATGATGATTTTATTTTTTTTCTCGTCTCGCAGTTGATCCGTGAGTTGGGAAACATTAACGTGAAGAAAAAGGAGCCCCCCTTTTGTTACCCCTACAGTCTGAAGGCCAAGGTCTTGGTGCTCTCCCACCTCGCACGCATGGATGTGTCGGAGGAGTTGGAAGAAGGTGGAACACTCAATGATGAATAAAATGTACTTTACATGTGCTAATGACGCGACATCCTTGTTTTAACCCAAAAAAAAAAATGTCCGTCTGTTCCAGATAAGAGATTTGTGGTGAGGAAGAGTCCAGCTCTCCTCCAGGAGATGATCAACGTGGGCTGTCAGCTGACCATGATGGCCAACAGCAGAGGAGGTACATGTACACGTCAGGGCTTCCACACGACTATGCGTTAAGTGCCCATTGTGCATTTTCTTAAATTGTTTGGCGACGTGTGTGCCGCCAGGTTTCCGCGCTCCTCGGCTGGTGACCATAGAGAACTGCATGAAGCTGACCCAGATGGTCGTGCAGGGTCTGCAGGAGTCCAAATCTCCTCTGCTGCAGCTGCCGCACTTTGATGAGGAGCACCTCCGCTACTGCAATTCAAAAAAGGTAACTGCAGACTGTGTGTGTGTGTGTACACAAGGACGCACAGAATATATTAAACATAAGTTACAGATGCTCTTGTCCAAGCCGTCAGTGTCCACGTTTGTCCACCTCTCTAGTACAAAGTTAGAAGCCTGCAGGACCTGGTGAGCCTCAAGGACTCAGACAGGCGCAGCATGCTGCGCTTCTTGGTGGAGGAGAAATACGATGAATTCATGGGTGTCCTGGGCAGCTTCCCTCACATCACCATGGATATCAAACTGCAGGGTTGGTCCTCTGATACACGAACGCTCACTATTGGCTGATTGACCTGCAGCTTCACCCTTGACATTTTCTCCCTGTGTTTGCAGTTCTTGATGACGAAGACAGCAATAATATCACAGCTGGGTCTATTGTCACTGTTACCGTCACCTTAACCAGAAAACGGATGGCGGTGAGTAATGGTGGAACTGGGAACGGAGTGAATACTAGGACTATGAAACGTTGCAGTTTCCCGGTTGACCACTAGAGCGTGCTATTGTTCTGTCTGCTTTTATTAATATATGAAAATAACCAATGAAACGTGTGTGTGTGTATTTTTGTGTAGGAGGTGTTTGAAAAAGAGCAGGAGGCAACCCCGTGTCTGCCAGAGGAATCGGCAACAACAGAAGAAACGGTAGGAATGAATTGCATCAACTTATCATAAATTATTCACTGGATTAAAATGGATTCACTCATGATCAACTAAGCACATATTGATATGTTTTTAAAGCAAGCAGACTCGAGTAAAACCAAAACAAAAGTGTGGCAGAACAAGAGTAAAGGGGCTAAGAAGACAGCCAAATCCAAAAAGAAGAAGTTAACGAAAAAGAAGACCACACCAGCACCTGCCAAAAACAAGCAGGCCAATGGCAACGTGGCAGGAAACGTGCGTATCAGATCACCTAACGGAGATTGTTCTTCATTAAAACGACCCGATCTGATCACTCGTGCTGATCTTCAGGAAGCTGCGGTGGCAGCGGCGGCAGCAACAACGGCGAAGGAGGAAGACGACGACGCCTCGGACAAGGGCAGCGAGTCAGACGAGGGCGAAGCCAACAAAGACTCTCCCAGCGAGAGAGATGACGACAGCGACAAACAGAGCGACACGGAGGTGGACGAGATGGCCGGCGACGACGAGGAGGTCAGCGCGTAGAGCCAAAAGAATCTTCAGATACAACTTCCTCGATTGATAGGCCTCCCAAATTGCTGATAGAGGGGCTGGGTGAAGTCGGGACCGCCCGTTAACTTGCCGCTCTCTTCCCGTGTCAGGAGTGGGAGGCGCTGCAGCAGAGCATCCAGCGGAGGGAGCGAGCCCTGCTGGAGACCAAGTCCAAGGTGACGCACCCTGCTTACACCCTCTACTTCCCAGAGGAGAAGCAGGAGTGGTGGTGGCTCTACATAGCCGACCGCAGAGACCAGACGCTGGTCTCCATGCCCTACCATGTCTGCACACTAAAGGACACAGAAGAGGTGAGCATATATTCTACGCACAACCTACCAACTTGTAGAGAAAGCTGCTCTTCTTATTGATCTTTCTTTAATGTGAGCAATCTCTCAACTGCGTGTCCAGTTGAAAGACGCTAATAAATAGGAGAGATTATTTTTCCATTTACTTGTACACAGTAGCCACTTACACACCCTGTTGCTAGGCAACGCTGTAGCACTCTCATCATCATATCCTTACAGGAGAATTGTCTGCTCAGTTTGCACCTCTGATCTCTACTTGTCATAAAAAAAACATGTGGCAGCAACACGGGCACTGAAAGGCTCCCTCCTGAAAGAACCGTTAATAGAAATAGTTTCAGCCTGTCAGTCAGGAAGCCTTGTGTTATTGGCCGTTTGTGTTGTCTAGCCGCTTCCACGCTTCAGGTTTGACAGATGCGTTCCATTCCTTTCGGAGGGCGGAACGGCTGCTTTCAGATTTCCCCTCCATTCACGGCTCATTGGCCCAATAATAATCGGCCCATTGTGCTTTTAATTGGATGTTTGCCGTGTAATTGCACAACGAGTTAATCACAGCCTGAGGTGAGGCTGGTCTAATATTTACGGTCGGGCCCCATAATCAGGCAGCTTTTCATTCCCCCTCGCATTTTAAAAAAAATGGCTTTTTTTTCATTTCTCTTTGCGTCTTGTTTTCATTCCAGGTGGAGTTGAAGTTCCCTGCACCTTCCAAAACGGGCAATTACCCATATTCTGTTATCCTGCGGTCTGACTCGTACTTGGGACTGGACCAGATCAAACCACTAAAGGTGAATATCAGCGCTTTAATTCCATCTACTCGTCTAGAGCGTCCCAGCATTTTTGTGTGTAACGTCGCCGAACGTCTGTGCGCAGCTGGAAGTCCACGAGGCCAAGGCCATGCTGGACAATCACCCCCAGTGGGACATCCCCGACACGGAGGAGGAGGACGAGGAGCAGGAGGACAGCGACGGCATCGAGGAGAGCGAAGACGACGACGAGGACAATGACTGAATGTGGACGCGCGCACGCCTGGCCCCTCCCACCCACCTCTGACCCCACAGCAGCACTCAAGACAACAAACGGGGAGCAGCGAACCCAGGCAGAGTCCTCAGTGACAGTTTGTACACACAAAGCCCCCCTCATCCCCCTTTATTGTTACAATAATACTGACTGTGACCCCCCCCCCCCCCCATCCAGTCTCCTCTTTTATACTTGTTACAGACTTGATTCACACACTTCTGTGAATATCAGGCCTGTGTGTGGTGGACGTGTGGGGTGGGGGGGGGGGGCTGAGCTCCAGTGTGCATGAGTATTTTGGGTGCGTGCGTTTGGAACCTTATATGTGTTTGTACAGGTATGAAAGTTTGACACACTGTGGACTGGAGGACCTATTCTAACCTTGTCTTCTTCCTGAAAGGGGAGAGGGGGGGTGCCTAACAGCTATTTCAGTTCCAATTTAACAAACCAGTGACCTCCTGTAGTGAAAATCCGAAAACTCTCCTCGTTCGAAACCTTTTCTACGCTATGATACTTCCTGTGGAACGCTGCGGAACGTCTCCCCGCAGTCGAACCATTTGGATGTTGACTCGTATTGGCACAAGGCGGCGCCACAGAGTCGTCCGGATGTGCTCGAGTTCCACTGTGACACCAGCCTGTCACCTGTACGTCCGTGTGTTAGCCGTGCGCGTGTTCGCCGTGGCCCGTCGCGGCCACCTCATCCACATTCACCACGTTTTTTTTTTCTGAAGCTGGCTGTGTTAAAACTGCTTTCTTTTCCATAAACGTTGGATGTTTCTAGTCTGTTGAAGGGGCTCAGACACTGGTTACACAAACACACACATGCAGTCATGCACAGTGTTGAGAAGTTGCTTTATCCTATTTTTTTTTTTTTTCCAATCATACCACATTCCAGTGTTTATTCATCGTCCCAAAGGCCTTATAAATACATCAAAATAATACAAGATACAAGTTCTCGGGTGCCATGCACCAGTGGTACTTGGTAGAGCAAAAAAAAAAAAAAAGCTCAAGTTTCTTGTTTTCTTTGTGTAAAATATTTAGGTTTTTGTTTTAGTGTCACCATAGTAACTAGTCCCGAGATACATATCACAGATTCCGCCATGGCAACACACCTCACGAGTACAGTTGTACCTGCTGAATGAGGGCGGCCCCGTCCCGAGGCATCACGAACAAAAGGCTGTTGAGACCCGTCAGGCTGAGCTTTGATTTGTGAGCAGCACCTTCTCGGCTTCCAGAATAAATGCAGAACAAACCTGGGTTTCTTATAAAAAAAAAAAACAAAACAAAAAAAAAACCACAACTGCCGTCTCAAGTGAAGATGCTCTTTTTTTTTGTCAGAGGACCTCCGTCTTTGTTGTCTGAGGAACGAGGTTGCTGAGACAAGTGTAGCGTCTTCATCTTTCCGTTACGACCTTTGCTGGTTTTCGCTCCATCTTTTGCAACATAGAGATCTCTGAGTTCAAATATCCACATCCAATGGTTGAGCTTATTTTAAAATAATGTATTGAAGTGTGCTAGGCTCACTCTCCACACAGACACACACACAGGTCATATTGTACGCCATATTTATCAGTCTGCAATAGAATGTAGCATCAGTGGTTCACACTGGGGGGACAAACTAAATTGCAGCGAGGATAAATACGACTGCTTCTCTCCCCTGATAGATCCAGCGTCCAGGCTGGCAGGTTTGGATAAAACTACCCAACGACTATCTGCCACTTTTGTTTACAAAGGAACTGTCAGTGTAAATGGAAAAAAAATATATTATTTGTATTTAAAATCATTTCAAATAAAACCTTTTGAATGAGAGGAGTGGTGGTATTTCCCCCCCACACACAAGTAAACAGTCTAGAGCGCCCTCCAGTGGCCGACCGGTGTAAGGGAACGATACCCTCCTTAAACGATCCCATAACCTGAAGGTGAAGCCAGGTTTTGGTAGCAATCTATTTTCTAAAGTCCAGTTGTTGTTGTTTTTTTGCGTTAAGAGAAAATGGCCGACGGTCTTTATTTGTAGAATAACATAGCTCAAGTTTTAAGAGGTCCTCCTCAGGACCAGACCTTCAGAGGTTTCCCCTCATCGGTCATTCAGAAAAATGTCTCTGGTGTGAGATGGTCGAGGCTAGAAACCCTGCACGGCTGTGGAGCTTCACCAAGCACCTCCGGCTTTTGGATATTTCCGCGCGCCATCGGGAGACCCCCGGACCTCCCAGACATGGAGACGCTTCCCGAGGATCTCCTGCTGCGTTCGCACGCGAGGCTCACCTGGATGGAGCCAGGTGAGGGGTGACGAGCAGATGTTTAAGTCCAACATCTGTTTACACTCCTAAAAAAGTCAGACGAGTAGAAGCAGAAGGTGACTCTTGAAGGAGCTGGATCATCTTAATTGCGAGTCTTCTAGATATTTATTCATTTAGAATCTCTATTTTTGGACACATCCTACGCGTCTCAAACAGGAGGGGTGAACCTCGTCACCATTTCCCTGTGCGTCCTGTGCGCGTCGGTGCAGGTGAAGAAGCTTCACGCAGGGAGGAAATTACCCCCCCCCCCCAAAAAAAAAAAAGAAAAATTGCCTTTTTGCAGCGAACATCAACCCGGCTTCCCCTGCAAACTTCGGCCCTGGAGGACACCACAGCTGCCGGCAGCTTCGAGCCCTCAGCCGGCGTCGGCGGCGGCTGTGCGCTCCCCCTCCTCCTCCTCCTCCCCCTCCTCCTCCTCCACCTCCTCCTCCTCCTCCTCCTCTGCCGCAGCGGCGTGGCTGGAGCCCCGGAGCGGCCGCCCGGAACACCGAGAGCGCGCCGGGGCTTCCGCCGCCGCTGCCGCCTCCTGCACCGGCTCGGTGTCGGTGCGCAGCCCCGCAGGCTGCTGCGGAGGGACGGATCCACGCTCAGGTAGAAAAAAAAACATCTAATACAACCTTTAATCTCCAAAGGTTTAGCGTTTAAACTTAAGTCATCCGTTTAATGAAGGTTACATTATGATTTTTTTTTCTATAACAAATGTGACATTTGTGTCCCTCAACTTTATGTAATACTGCCTGTAAATTAAAATATTACTGTCGCAATAGTTTAGGCCAGAATATTGTATTTTTTTGGAGTTAGACGCCAGAATTTGCAAATTGGAATGGACGTGATGTAATAATATTAAATCTGATAGTGTTTTAATCAGCGTTTAAAGTTCCATGTTCTGTTAAGCTTTTAAATACGTCATGCAGTTAAAAAAAAACACGACTTAAAACTAAATCAGTGTGAAAACACGGGTATGGATGGCGACGTTGTATTTGTATTAAATGATAAGGTGGTTGTTTTGTCAACGATAAAGTCACTGTCGTGAGATGAGAGGTTGATCAGAGTTCACGCTGTCATCGTGTTCACACCAGAGCGTGTTGGCTCACGGGGGCGTCGGGGTCTGCAGGGAGATGGGGACGCTCGAACCCTTCATCTGCTGGGCTTCAACAAAACGGCTCATTTATTAGACTTGACTGCACAGTGAAGTGCGTGTGCGTGCGTGTGTGTGTGTGTGCGTGTCTGTGTGTGTGTGTGTGTGTGTGAACGAGAGAGAGAGAGTCTGGGTTGCATTCTGTTACATCAAATTTGATGTTTTTCTACTTTTCATACAGTCACGCACGCGCTGCCTCTGCGTGTGTGTGCGTGTGCGCGTCGGTGATGAAATATCCCTTTTCATGTTTTGAACTTCACTTTTTGATGTTCCTGTCGGTGTTTTTTTTTTTTTCTTAAATATTACCGGTGGGTGAAAACGTGACTGAAGCCTGCTGCTATTTTACGTTTCTTTCTTTTTTTTCCTTCTTATTTAAAATTCAGAATTTTCGTGTGTTGTTGAATGTTCTCAGTCATCCCGGCTGAGAAAACTAAAGGCGACTGTATTTCTTCAAGGATTTATAGAAGGCGTTTCAGCTCACATCCAGGAAGCTTCTTGATGTTTAGTGTTTTATTCTTTCAGCCGAACTCCTTTAGTAGACTATAAAAGCGAACACTTCTTATACGATGAATGACAGTAAAAATAAAATAACGCCTATTTTCTGACTGCTGCTAACTCCATTGTGAACACATTTACGAGGCTTTAATTCAAACAGATGAACAGAAAATAAATGTCAAAACTAACATTTCCATCAGCTCCCCTCTTGACCCCCCCCCTCCTTTATTCAAGCTGTAAATTGTTTTAGATTAATTACTAAAATCCAGATCAAAAGTCACCCAGTCAAAGACACAATGGGTTCATTGTCTCCGCCACCTCTGCCAGTAGCAGGCCCGTATCTTCCAATTAAGCACCAGTTTATTCTACCGACCTATGAACTGGTAATTATGCAGACAACTCTTTCAATTTCCGTTTTTCCTTTGAATCCCCCCCCCCTGCGCCCATCTACCCGCTTTGATTGAAAGGAACGAAATGAATTTCTTATCGCCGGCCCAGTGACGGACCAGTAGAAGAACCAGTCCACAACGGGGTTTGAGCTGGGTCCGTGTTCCAGTTCCAGCTTCTCCACTGTGATGCGTCCCGCCTCCTCCTGCCATGAGACTGCGTGGAGGGCGGGATCTGGACCCCCCCCCGCGCCGCCCGGCTCCCCCCGGCCCCCACCTCACCTGGATACCTGGCGTCCTCCGCAAAGGTGTGCGCCTCCGCCTGCGCCTGGACCGCCAGGACGGCCGGGGGCGGGCCTGCTGGCAGCTGGTGGACCTGGGGGCGGAGCCAGAGCGATGTGGGCGGAGTCTGAAGGTGGCCGAAGGTGAGCATTGATTCTAATGAGTTTGATTAATAGTCGCTTCGTTCATGTTTTCAATAATAACTCGTTTTATATACGTGTAAATAGAAAAATAATTTTTAATTTTGCGCTATAAATATGTGTCACATGTGTGTGCGTGCGTGCGTGCGTGCGTTTCCATCATTTTCATACTCATGTTGTTTATGTATTTATTCCCACTCTATCTCGTGAGTCTGGCGCAGGATCCTTATTTTACTACCTGTTGCCATGGTGATGCCCTCTCTGAGCTGTAAATAAATTCAGGGAATTTGTTACTTTGATTAAACAACACACACACAAACACACACGAACAGAGAGAGAGAGAGAGAGAGACAGAGAGAGAGAGAGAGAGAGAGAGAGAGAGGCAATAATGGTTTGTTAAAAGGTAATTAGGCTTGTATAGTGTGTGTGTGTGTGTGTGTGTGTGTGTGTGTGTGGGTGGGTGGATAGCCTATGCATTGCTTATGTCGCTTGTTTATGTATGCGGTTATAGCATAAATCGCTTATATTGCATTTTCTCTGCCCCCCCCGCGCGTCTGAGAGCTGCAGCGCCTCGGAGCGCGCAGCTTTGCGGTGAAGTTGCGCTAATCGCTGCTGATCGCGGCCGCCTTATTACGGTGGCTGTTGATGCTTCAGGAGACAACATCCGCACGTCAGAGCGCAGAACTGGGCGAGGGGCTTCACTGATCCGCCTAATTGCTTAATTAGCCGTAAACAAACGGTGCAGAGCCCCAAATGTGTTGTGCTCTGTGACGCCCCCCCCGTCCTCTCCATGGCTCTCTTTGGCGCCGCGTCTCATTGTGCCAGTATTAATGAAGGGCCTGCCTCGTATTCATTTCTTTTCTAAGTAAGAGATAATTATCTGCTCTGCCTCAGTCTGTCTCTGTCCGCGCCGTGATGCGCCATAACGAGACAGGACTGATGGAGAAGGGACGTCAGGATTAATCTCTGTGCGTAATTACTTTTATGATTTATAGGAGCCCGTTTCCACCCTCACCCTCCCCTCTGTCGCTGCTTATCAGTCAGTCATTGTGGATGGATTGTGCAGAGGCTTATCATATTGTCTTGACCTTGCTGTTTACTGTGTGTTTTTTTTTTTTTTAAACTCTCTCGCAGGAGCCTCGTTGTAATGAAATGCCGCAATTCATGTCGCCTGTCAGCTCGGTCGTTAATCCACCTCCCGACTCCTGATGTGTAACACCCCCCCCCGGTGAAAGGTTAACCTGGATTTGATTAAGAGCCAACACCCAGCACCTCTGACAGGAATTAAGAGGACACAAGTTGCAGCCCAGAAGGAGCAATAGACCCCCCCCCCATTTTATTTTTGATACCTACATGACCTTGCCCCTGGCTGGTGATTTTTATTATAGATAAAGACAAAAGAGGGCCTGCAAAGGCTATATGGTGATATGCTTGGTCACACACATACACACTCAGTGTATATATACATATATAAAAATAATAAAAATGTATATACATATATATGTATATACATATATGTATATATATGTATATACAGTATATACACAATATACACAGGTTATGTATCACACATATCACACATATCTGTGTGTATGTGTGTGTGTGTGTGTGTGTGTGTGTGTGTCATCAAGCAGGCTGGTTGGAACCACAGCACAGCTTGAGTCTCCTCTCAGCTCTAAGCCCTTTTTGATGACAGCAAAGAAGGGGAAAAGAAAGAAAGAAAGAAAATCCTCTGCAACTGTAATTACATTACAGTCCCACACCGACATCGTTGTGAGCTCAGCAGGTCTGCCGGCTGCCTCGGGATGTTAGAGGCGTGTTGCCATGGCGACCGAAAGGGGACAGAGAGGAAGGGGGTTAGGGTAGAGAGAGAGAGGGAGGGAGGGAGGAGGTGGGGTTGGAGATTGAGGAAGAGAGAGCGAGAGAGACAGAGAGAGAGACAGAGAGAGAGAGAGAGAGAGAGAGAGAGATCTAGGCGGCAGTGGCAGGGCGCAGCGGCGGCGGCAGGAACATCTCGGCATCCGTCTGGGGAGAGTTGAGAGGCGGCTGGTAGGAAGCGGCGACCGGAGGGCTGCGTGCATGGTAGGCAGAGGTCGCAGTGAGGGTCCGATGCAAATCTGAGAGGGTCCGGGGCGTGAGAGGAGGAGGAGGTGGTGTTGGTGGTGGTGGTGGTGGAGGAAGAGGAGCAGGAGGAGGAGGAGGTTGGAGGTGGAGGATGGGGGTGCACCGCGCGTTTCCATGTGCTGCTGTCAGTCGGTGTGTGCGCTTGTGTCTGTCTGCTGTCATCGCCACAGGAAGAGAGCGCGTCCTGATCCACTGAAGTCAGTCTGCCTCTCTTAATCTGAGAGGTTTTTAAAGAAAGACTGAGAACACTCACCGACATGCCAAAAGTGGCCGTTATCAGAATAAATATCAGCCTCTCTGAAGGTGCAAGACAAGTGTGTGTGTGTGTAGATGTGTGTGTGTGTGCAGGTGTGTGTGTATGCGTGCTGCTTTCACTTCCTGCTTGTGCGTGTCTGTGCAGTAATAATAGACAATTTATGGCAATCTTTGCAGCCGAGGGGGGAGGGGCCCGGTTTACTACAAAGCTTTATGTTGCTTTGTTTCTTCTGTGTGTGCGTGCGTGCGTGCGTGTGTGTGTGCACGCGCCACATAAATCAAGCTTTCCGCTGCAGTTCAGAGCCATCGCTTCCTGTCACTCACATGCCTGTGTGTGTGTGCGTGCGCGCGTGTGTGTGTCTCCCAGGTCTGATGAGCACCTTCTCTGCCAACCCAGAGATGCAGACGCCGGCTCTCAGCTCCCAGTTCGTGGTGGGGCCCCCCGTCAAGGTGCCCGGCAGGAAGAGGGGCCGACCTCCAATCCGCAAGCTGGAGTTCCAGAGCCACTACCTGGAGCCCATGTTGCCCCTCAAGGTGCCGAAGAAGCGAGGCAGGAAACCCGGCTTCAAGGTCAGTGGCGTGGCTGAGGCGGGCGCTGTCGAAGCGCTTCCTTCCGCTCTCGCTCACACCAGCGGCCACGTTGAATTCCCACTAACGTAGAAGGCCACCGCCATGCGGTCTTTTTCTGAAGTCGTGTGTAACAGTTGATTGTTGATGACGGCGTCTTGGGAGCCTTTATCCAATCTGCTCCCTCACTTTTATCATGTGACTGAACACAGGAGCTCAGGAGGTGCACGGCAATGGTAACATTGAACACACTACATATGTGGCCCTGTGTGTGTGTGTGTGTGTGTGTGTGTGTGTGCGCAGCTCAAACCCAGGATAGTGATGTCCCCACTGGCCAACTCCCCTCCCAGCAGCACGCCAGAGCCAGAGATGGGCTCCCTCCCACAGGACGCCGCTATCATCCCTAAGTCGGCCACGCCACAGGTGCTCACAGGTACCAACAGCCCTTCCATCTCTCCCTTTTATTTTAGGTGCATCTCTCTCTCTCTCTCTCTCTCTCTCTCTCTCTCTCTCTCTCTCTCTCTCTCTCTCTCTCTCTCTCTCTCTTTTCTCACCGTTTCTTTGCATCTGTGTTCTCTGGCTTTGATGCAGGACTGAAACTCGCACTCGTCTCTCTCTCCTCCCTCTGTTCAAACACGTGCTGAGACCTAAAACCTTACCTTCCGTTTTTTTTGTCTGCGCCAAGAAACATGAACGGGACGATGCTCGATTGTTTCGTGCCGTTCATGGAAAGGCGTCAGTTTTTTTTAAATTGAATTTATTTTCTGTGGAGAAAACATTTTTTTTTTTTTTCCATGCTTCAGGTTGATTTCTTTGACTCCTTCCCTCTTCTGTCCTGTACAATAAAAAAAAGCAAATATTTAAAGGCGGTAATGGGAATCTGGTGTGTCAAGGACCGCCGCTTTGGTCTTTGTTCTCGCAAATCACGACGAGCGTTTGATGTCTGACTGTAGCGAAGACTTTCTCGCTCTCTCTCTCTTTCATACACACACACACACACACACACACACACACACACACACAACACACCCAGAGTTCTCCCTGTGGTGCCACCCAAACTCATGCAAATCATTTCTCTGGTGAGATGGGGAGCTTTGCAGAAAATACTTTCTTTGTTTAAGGAGGCGCACTCCGTGTTCTCACACACACACACACACACACACACACAGGAAGGCGGTCCCGGTACAGTTTCGAAGCCTCCGAACTCCGGCCGTCTTTCCACATGATTGATTTTTCTGAACGGGCCCTCGGTACGGTTCAGCTGACCTGCGTGCCGGCAGAAAGCGGCGGTAATTCAGGAACATCTCCGTGGAGTATTCCATCCTGATGGACCTTTCATCGGGTAAATCCATAACTGTCTGGCGGTGCCAGCGGCCAGCTACAGTATTGACAGGTTGAATAATGGCCGGCACAAAGGGAACGGACTCGGAGGAATAACCGTGGATCTTTCAGCTGTTACATGCTGGAGGGACGTCAGCTGATCTTTTATTAAGCTCCCTGTTGAAGGCATGTGACACATATGCAGTCACTGAGCTCAAATGAACAGTTATGGTCTGGCTGTGGCAGCTCTTATTGAGGTGTCCTGCATGATTCTTCCATGAAACTCTAATACTGCCTCATTCATATAAATAAAGGAGCCGTTGCTTTGATTTATTGCTGAAAAGCTTGGGATTAAAGGGGGATCCCCCAGACTAACGTGGCTTTGGTGATGCTCCCTGTCCTCCAGCAGAGACCCCGGTGCCCGGTGACTTCCTGTGCGAGCCGCTGGCGGACCCCAAACGCTACTCGGTGGATCCCGGCGACTCCGCCTTCAACGTCACCACGTCTCAGTACGGGTCGAAGAACCCCTACAGCTACCGCGGCAGCAGCTGCTCCCTGCCCGCCCTGTGCAGGCGGGCGTCCAGCCCGGCGCGCTTCCACGACGGGAACAGGAACGGTGAGCTCGGTGTGGCGCGTGCGCGCCTGCGCGGGGGTGGGTCCGCGCCCTCACCTCTTCGCCTTCGTGCCGCCTAGGCTACAGCCCGGACAGCGGCGAGTGCAAACGCCCGGCTGGGAAGGACCCTTCGAGCTGGGGGGTGGAGGAGGTGGTGTCGTTCATCAAAGGTGCTGACCCCCAGGCCCTGGGGCCCCACGCTGATGCATTCAGGAAACATGTGAGTATAAGCTCTTTTCGCCCGGCCCTTCTTTGATATTACAGGACTAAATCTACGACTCTTTGAGAGCTGCGGAGGGAAACCCCTGCAGATTGGGTATTTTTCCAACTTAAAAACCTTTTGTAAGCCAGTTCTATTTATACATATATATCCATCACCCAGTTCCCTGCAGTCTTGGATATAAATCAGCCAGCATGAAAGCTTAATGAATATTATTACAGCATTTTTATAGTTTAATGAGTTCCAGCCTCCAGCTATATCACAAGCCTTGCAAGGACTCATAAACCACTGCTGTCTCTGATCCTCGGGCAGATCTGTGGCCTAATATTTAAAGTTACTCTGATCTTTCCAATCGTAGCCACAAACCTTTAAAGCAACTTTAACATATGTTTAAAATGTTGATGTTAGAGGTCATTTTTATTAAAGAGGCTTGTTTTATCTTCTTAATATCTGGGGCTTTCTGGTACGCGCGCGGTTGTGGGAGGGGTCCGGGCTCTGTAAGCGCTCATGTGGTGCCTTGCAGGAGATCGACGGAGATGCGCTGCTGCTGCTGAAAAGCGAGATGATGATGAAGTACCTGGGGCTGAAGCTGGGGCCTGCACTGAAACTCAGCTACCACATCGAGCAGCTCAAGCAGAGCAGGCCGTGACCACCAACCCCCCCCCACCTCGCCCGCTGCAGCCGTTGTCACCCTCGCCTCTGCCGCCATGCATTCGCTGACTGCGCCTCACAGAGGGGGCTCTATTCTTTTTTGTCCACATTTCCAGTGCACTGCAGGCATGAAGGGAATCATGTCTGATCCTCCTTTACCACGGTCTCAGAGATCCACCGGTGCTCACCGAACTACCAGAAACCATCCAGAAGCACAGAAATAGAGCTCTGCCTCGGTATAGATGAAGCAGTTTAACTTTCACGGCTGTTAACTCGATTAATGAAAGGCTTGTAAATAGCTCAGAACCAAATGACAGCTGCTGCATATCAAGCATGACGCCTCAGTATGCAATTTACGTCCATTTTATTGTTTTTAGGCGTTTAAACTTCAGGCACAGGAAGCAGAAACTTTGAGCCTTTTGCTTCAGAGGCGTTTTGAAAGTGATTGTGGTTTCAGAATGAAAGCAGGGCGAGTTAGTTTTCTTGTGTAGTCATGCTCTGGTGAGCCAGGTCCTCCCAGACAAACTGTAACTATTTCCCTTCCTTTCAAGCTCAGTATTTTTTAACCTGAGTATTTTTTTCAGCCCGAGGCGAAAAACCACAACAGCGCGGCGATAACAGGAAGGAGAGGCGTCGGGGGCAGGCAGTCTTTGTGTAGTCGTGAACTACATGACACTCCACTTCAATCACAGGCCACTTTTGTTCTCACCTCTCGTTCACACTGAATTTAACATTGGAGAAAGACAGAAACCTGCAGAAGATCTGGTGCTAACTAAACCATTACAGCCACTACACTCACAACGGTTCAGCTCACCTTCAGTCCTCTCCTTCCTCACGGCGATGCCGTGCAACCGTACCTCTTCAGGATCTTTGAAACGGAAACGAAGCTGCTTTTTATGAATTCAGTTTCAAACTGTTCAGTACAAGTATGTGATATATAGCATTAATAGAATCTTAAAAAAAAAAAAAAAAAAAGTCAAAACTTTTTTAATCTACCAAAAACAGTTTGTTTTATAAGTCTGTACATACAACAGCTGGAACATTGAACAACTGTTTACATTTTTTTAACTTAGTGGTCAAATGATTTCTTTGGGAGTAACTGTACAGTATTTGTTACCCACTTTTCTATTTTGTGTATAATTGTCACTGTTGTGTGAGTACGGCATGTCTGGCAGTGAATTCATTTCATGGCTGCCTCGGTGAATTGGAATCTTAATGAAACAAAGAGGATGTAATACATAGTTTTCATATCCTTAATATGATGCCTTGACTTCCTCACTTTGCAATTTGAGAGTTGTGTTTCCTTTATTCATATGTGTACAATATGTACATAATTCGGTTTTGTTTAGCCAGGGTCATTCGGTTTAGCTTTTGAATTTTGTAACATTTTTCACCCACTGGTTTCTAATTAAATGTTCTTCTTGTTGTTCTTTATTTCATTGAAACCCTTATGGGCCCGCAGGACGACAACAAAAGAGATTTTTCAATAACCTAAATAGATAAACATTGAGGGTATCTTCACTGTAAATCAGGTTTTGCTGGCACAGTAGACATATCCAGATATAAATTATCTCTTAACAGTCAAGTTCATCATATTTACTGGGTAAATTTCTCATTTATATAAACATAGATTTTTATAATAGTTTATTAGTATTTATTTCTGAGGGCGCGAGATTACCGCGTCGTCTCGCGATAGCGGGAGCAGTGTAACTTCCGGCACGTGTGCGACCCCACGGATCGTCGCGGTCATGGTCGAGGTCTCTGAAAGATCCCTCCAGGTCGCTCTGGTCGCCTCCTTCGCCGCCGGATTCCTGGCCGGCTGGCAGGCGAACAGGATGAGGAGGAAGTTCCTGGACTGGAGGAAGAAGCGGCTGCAGGAGCAGCTGTCGGCGACCCAGAAGAAGCTGGACCTGGCCTGAAGGTGAACCCGGCTGCGCTCGTCACCAGCGACACCCACAACCCCTCATTTATTTAACCGCGTTGTCCTTTAATTGCCAGGTTCCTCCGGTCCGAACGATGCCCCCCACCTTCACGTCCTCGTCCCGATCTGGGCTGCAGCTTTCCTCCACAAACCTTTGACAAATCTGTCCGTCAGCCTGGACAAAGTCTCACGGACCGAGTCTCATATTTATCTCTTGTTCTTTTCTATCAAATGCCCGAAAACCCCTGTCTCTGTGTCATAACTGTTGAATTAAATAATATTTTTCTGTATTATTATATATATATTTTAAATAAGATCAAGCACATTTGACTCTTAGTGTAATACAAGTCGCTGCTGTGGATGCTATTTAAGCACACCCAATGAATCTATTACACATTTAATATATCCATAACTTGTATGTAAAAGGGTCGTGACGGCTCTGTCACCCTTGAGCCGACGTGTGACTCCATCTGCTGGACAAAAGAGGGAAGCGCAGCAGGAAAAGCCTTTTTCTTTTTCTTTTTCTTTTAGTGGAATACTTGAAAACAAAAAACTTTTTAAATCCCCCCCCCCAGTGCCAGTTGTGTGGTTGAACTGCCTGGGTGCGCTGTGTTCTTCAGTCGTGATTGGACTTTAACGAACTACTGGAGTTAATTGACACCTCGCCTGGAGGAGGAGCTGAAGCACTCAACACAACCAAACACGCTTCTGCCCGCAGACACCAGCTCAGACATTAGAGGGGGTGAATTTATTTAGTTTTTTTCTCTAAATGACTGGTTTGAACCCCCCCCCCCCTAGAAGCTTTGACAGCACGTTAAGGGGTCTCACATCCAGTGACACTCCATCAGCAGTGTGATGGTAAAGAAGGTGGAGAGAGGATGAAGGGAAGTTGAGGAGATAAGTGTTTTCTTGCACAGTATTTATAGAAAATGAGTGCAAAGAAAGTAATTACATGCTGCTTCATTGCTGCAGTCATTATAGAGGTGTTAAGAGAAGTCTCTGCTCAACAGTCACATTAGCAAGAACATGGTAATGGTTCGGTTTATTTTTTCTTCTTTTTTTCTCTCCTTTAAATGGATTCTTTAGTACTTGATGTGGGGCAGAAATACAGATTTGAATGTATATGTATTGCAGTCAATTTCATCAAAATACCTCGAGTAGACAACATTATGAATGCTGAGTTCTCATGAATGGGATGATGCATCAGTTGCAGTCTTCCAGTTTCCAGCATGGTGATGAGGGAAGGGGGGAAGGGTCCCTGGTCCAGCAGTGTCAGCAACAGATAGCACGCAAGTTCACTTTCACAGACTCTCCCTTTAATTTGACTTAAAAGGCCTGAGAATAACGTGAGATGAACGACTGCAGTCAAAGGAGAGAGAGAGAGAGAGAGATAATGGATGGTGGTGGTGTCGGGGGGGGGCTATTTGTGTTTTGGATGATGCAGGAAAGGATGACATTGTCCTTTAATGTCTAACACTGGGGCTAAATTGTGATGAATAGCCTGTGTGTGTGTGTATGTGTGTTTTCCAAACAGGTCTGACGTGTTTAACCGAGGAGTGTGTTCTCAGACCAGACTGACAGCAGAGGGGCTGCTGCACGCTGGCTCCAGTAATGGTTGCATGATTTGGTCCTCACAGCATGTCCCTTGGTCTGCATTGAAATGTGTGTGTTTAATAAGCTCCGCGACCCCCTTGGTGTGATTGTGCCCTCTGGCTATGAAGGTGAGGCTGCAAACCTGGGGTGTCATGGAGTCTGAAGAACTATATGATGGTTTAGGAGAGACTTTAGAGATGTAAATGACAGCCCTGACATGCTAATGTTGAGCAGCCGTAATTAGGAAGACTAAGTTTACCTTGTTCATCATCTCCTCTCCACATATTGGCATTTGCTAATTAGCAGTGAACACAAATTGCGGCTGATTCTGCAGCCTGATTACAGAGCGTGAAAGATAATGGATCACTGAAGTCATTAAAAATCACCCAGAGGCGAACATGAACGTCTGTGCCAAACCAAAGCCTAATTCATCAGGAGATAACTCAGCCTGCAGGCCAGCGTGAACCCGGTTTCAGAGGAGAGGTTTGTGGATCTCGTGAACCCGGCCTCAGATCTGAGATGTCAGAGATACGCTGCTCTTTATATGTTGATGTAATTTTGCCTCGGTGGGTCTGATTGAGGCTTATTTTGTGAAATCAGACACACAAGCCTTTTATGTCAGGCTGCGACAGTGCCTCTCCATCCCTCTTCAGTGAAATAGGATACGTGGAGTAGTCCCTGACAAACACCTGACGTAATTATTCAAAACAGACGTGAGCAGGGATTTATCTTCTTTGAAAGACCTTTTTTTGTTGCCACTGTTTTGAAAACGAATTTTTCTTGAAGTCATTGGTGGTACTGTCTGTCTTAGCAGATTTCCAGCGTCTCCTGACACCTGAGTTGACCACCAGGGAACAGAATCCCTCGAAGGTTTTGTCTACACCTCTGACCTTTATAAAACCCTCTTCTTTGCACAGGTTAATAAAAACAATCTTATCTTTTGTCATTGCAGCTTTAGCAATTTTTACAAAGACGGTTTATTTGACTCCTCTGATCAAATCTCGCTCTCTGTCATACATACATATATATGTGTATGTATATATATATACGGATACACACACACACACACACACACACATATATGTTTTAAATTATATGGTAACTGTGAACAATGTACAGATTTGGTAAAACCTAATCTCTGTTTTCAATCTTTCCTTTATTTTTTCCTTTCAGAGTATTTAGGCATCTCAGTGAGTTGAAGCTTTAGGTACAAGATAGAAGAACAAATGTGTGTGAATAAAGTCTATCTTATCTTATATACGCTCTCATTGTGAGGTCAATAAGATCAAAAAAATGTAAAGATCATTAAAACTTGACAGTATGGTTTGATGATCAAAAAGGCTTTGATGTAAAACAAGCACACTATAGGTTTGTCTAAATCTGGCTACAGCCAGTACCACTGCATATCACAATCAACTGGGACCCCAAACTGATCATTTTATTGAATTCTCTTCAACAACGAATCATTATGAAGAAATCTGTTGCATCAACATTCCACGACCAGAGCCCTCAGCAGGGTCAGAAGAAGATCATCAGAATTATACTGAACAAAGACGTTACGCTCAACAAAGCGGAGAACGCCTGGAAACCCAGGCGGAGTGCAGCGACCGCGAAGGATTCTGAAAGTGTAAAAACAGAGGAAACATTGAGGACTCTGCAGACCATCCTCAACAAACTCACGCCTGAGAAATTTGAGCGTCTGGTCAACCAGGTCGGTGAGCTCACTTTTGACACGGAAGAGACGCTGAAGGGTGCCATAGATTTGATTTTTAAGAAGGCGGTGTATGAGCAGAACTACAGCCAGTGCTACGCCAAGATGTGCCTTCATCTGATGAACGTAAGTTGCTCACATCCTCACCAGTACTTGAGTACTCTACAGAGTACTTGCAGATATATATGTACACGTGGACTTTAGCTGACACATTCAGTGTATGGCCCAGCTCTGTTTGTGCCACATAATTACTTGTTTAATGGGATATTCAATATTTTTGCTTTTTCCTTTGCTTCCTCAGTTGAGGAGAACATCAGAAAATAAAAACGATGATGTGAACCTGCTGAAACATCTTATCGTTCGCTGTCAGAATGAATTTCTCAACAAACAGCCAGACGACCAGGTAGCAAAGAAGCAGAAGGAGCTCGACGCAGCAAAAACTGTAAGAAGACTGTCAGAGAATAACGTTTATTTGATTAGTTATTGAATCAGTTTAGTGTTTGCCTATTCGATTCTGGAGACACACGCTGCCCACATGTGTATTAAAGTGACTCTGATCTCCCCTCATAGGAAGCTGATCGCGACCTCCAGATGTTGGAGCTGGAAGAGCTCAAAAAGAACGCTCATCGCCGTTTCCTCGGCAATCTGAAATTCATCGGTGAGCTGTTCAACGTGAACATCTTGAAGGATAACATCATGCACAGTTGTGTGATGAAGCTGCTTAATGAAGACCAGGAAGAATCCCTGGAAGGTGTGTGTAAGCTGCTCCAGACAATCGGATCAAAAATGGACAAAAACAAGGTGAGTACAACAGACACACACACACACACACACACACACACACACACACACAAACACACATCCTTGTATGCCTATTAAGGAGTTTTAACTGTGTGAATTGTTTTTCTTTTCTTTAGTCTCAAATGGACGAATATTTCTCATTGATTGAAAAAATAATCCAAAGGGGCAGAACGTCAAAAAGAATTAGTTTCCTGCTCCAAGATGTTCAGGATCTGAGAAAGGTAAATATTATCTAAGATTAATATTTCATTTAGTTGTATCATTTTTTTAAACACTTTGACCGTCTCTGTACTAACTAACACACCACATGTCAAATGTGTTATCTTCAGAACAACTGGGTCCCTCGTCGGAAAGAAGAGGGTCCCAAAAAGATCAGACAGATCCACGAGGAAGCCATTGTGGATCAAAAGAGGGAGATGGTCCCGACCACAGTGGGAGGAGCACAAGGCAGGACGGGGGCTCCTGAAAAGCCTGTGAGACCTCAAGGTCCGATTATCAGGAGCCCAGTGCGGACACAAAGTGACACCTCTGAGTTAAAACTGAAGGACGACCACCGAGTCTCCATCAGGACTCCTCCTCCTCCTCCTCATCCTCCTCGTCCAGAACTCACAGCTGGACAGTTCAAAGCACAGCTGGACAAACTCCTGCTGGAGAAACACACCAACCAGCAGGTCACTGAGTGGATAGAGGTCAGTTTCTCTCCTGCTCAACGTCTTTACACACATGTAAACACACTCTAATTTGGTACAGCAATAACACTTTGATTGTTTCGTTCTTCAGAAGAACCTCAGTGAAGCACAGAGAGCCTCCAAACAGTTTATCAACATTCTGGTGACGTCAGTTTGCCAGACAGCTGTTGTGTTCTGTGAGTATGAATGACATCATGAATAATCTAAATGTGTCCAGTCAATCAGTGACCCTTTTAGAAGGAGTCTCTAAAGTTGTGCTTCAGTGAAGGTCCACGGTTCCACTGCAGTGGTGTGATGAAGAGTGTTTGTGGTTTCAGGTCGGGTCCACAAGGTGGATTTTAAACAGCTCTGTTCACGAGCAGGTCTGTTGAAAAGATTCTTGAAGGACCGCCACCAGCAGCTGGAGGTCCTGGATGTTGTAAAGGACCTCATTGTCTCCATGAACCATCCACCAAGTGAGTGTTTATTACTCTCATGTAACTGTAACTACACAAAGGCTAAAGAATGAAACATCAGTACTGACGTCTCTGTTTTGTGCCTCTGCAGATCTCTTGTGGATGTTTTTCATTGCCCTCCTTGATGCAGACATTGTTGAGGCTGAAGTCTTTCTACAATGGAACTGCAGGAAAAGTCTCCTGAACCTCCCAGCGAAAGACATTGAGAAGATCACGAAGTTCTTTTCTGAACTGCAGGATGACTGACTATCTGATCACTCAAATACATATTATAAATAAAAAAAGCCAAAGTACACTCTTTTCCTTGATTTCTTTCAGAAATATTTAGTATTGATAATATGTATGTATGTTGATATGTATATATGCCAGGTGGCTGGCATAATGTAGAGGAACATCTGCACTAAGTACGGACCGGAGGTCCCAGGGTCCAGGTGGGAGACCCCCCCGAAAGTGATGGAGAACAAGCAGGCCAAGATCCTGTGGGACTTCCAGATCCAGACTGACAAGATGGTGGTGGTTAACCAGTCTGACATCGTGGTGGTGGATAAACACCAGAAGACAGTGGTGGTGATAGATGTAGCAAGCTCAAGTGATAGCAACATCAGGAAGAAGGAACACGAGAAGCTGGAGAAGTACCAAGGGCTAAAGGAGGAGATAGAGAGAATGTGGGGGGTGAAGGCAACAGTGATACCAGTAGTGATAGGAACACTAGGGGCAGTAACACCCAAGCTGAGTAGCTGGCTCCAACAGGTACCAGGAACCACATCAGAGATCTCTGTCCAGAAGAAGAGATTTTATATATATATATATATATATATATATATATATATATATATATATATATATATATATATATATATATATATATATATATATATATATATAGTGTGTTGATTTCCGGCTAGAGCCCACTTTGGTCGAGGCTCCATCTCCTTTGATGCTGGTCAAGGCTCCATCTCCCACTGGGAACAAATGGATGCACTCATGATTCTCCGGATGAAAGCTCCAAACCAGCGACAGATGTGACACTAGCCCACGTGTACATTATCGGTCCGCGCTGTCCAGCACACGCTGCCGTCTGCCAGTACATCTGAGCACACTGAACCAATCAGGACACACTGGAGGGACTGTTTGTTGTTCGTTGTCTTCATTTGGAGGTCGAGTCACTCTCAGAGCTGGATGCTTTCACGGGCCTTTTACGGCTGTCCTCTGCACTCTTAAACCTTTGAGCCACAGCCATTAGGAACCTTTTCCTCCACTCAAAGAAAATGTGTTTGGATTCCTTGATGTCAGCACCGATGCAAAATTGTTCAAGTTTGGGCACCAAGTGTACAATTGTAACTAAAGTGTTCCTTGAGTCACACTTCTCAGGATGGAGGGGCACCGGTGACCTTTACCCTCAGAGCTTTGTTCTATATGAAGGACAGTGAAGTCCCTAGAAGGGTCATCAAAAGAAAATGGTTCCTAAACATGAAGGTCCAGATGAAGTTCAAGCTTCTCTGGAGAACATCCAGTTTGACATCCACTGAGGAGTCAGAACCTGGAACCCTGCTGCCACCATCCATCTGAACCCAACCTGGGAGAGGAGGATGAAGATGGTTGAGGTGGTAGAGCAGGCTGGTGATTCCAGTGACATCATGTTATTGCCATATATATACATAAAAACAAAGAGGAAAGAATGGAGATCTGGCCTCGGTTTGTAGAAATACTGCATGTGGCCTAAAGGTGGCGCCACAGACGACACTGCAGACATGCAGGACGAGCCTGGGCACTCACATACAACCTATAGATTCTATAACAGACTTGTTAATTGCTCCTGTTTGGAAAAACGGTTCATACTGCCGACTTGGCAAAGGAACCCTCTGAAAGTGCACACACGTGTATTAACACGGCGCACGCACGCACAGGCACAAAGTCGACTCGTCATTGGAAATTGCTTATTCCAGCTGATGGAGTGTGTAATTCCAACACAGGAATGGTAATGACGGCGCCCTAATGCAGATGGATGGGGGAGAAATGAGATTCGGGGGCCTTTCTGCGTTGCGCTGTGATGGAGTCCTGCAAAGTTCTCCTCGTGAGACGTGAAATGAACTGAGAGACGGGAAGAGTTTAGCCGCCTAACTGGATGAAAGGCTGCGCAGGCCTCGCGCTCGTTTCCAGTGCTGCGCCAGCTTGAACTCGACCCGGAGCGCATCTTAATTACCTCCGTCCTCTCAGAGTAAACACCCGGCATCTGGGTGTCATCCGAAGCCGTACAAGCAAAGAATATGTTCCTTTTGTTCCTTCCCTGGCAGCGGCGCCGTGGCCTTTGATGGAGCCTCAGCTAAAAGGGACCTCCCCAGAGAGGATCAATAATGTCTTGTGTTATGATTATTACTTAAGGGAATCAGCTGCCTTTGGAAAAGAAAAAGGAGGCTTGGAAAAAAATGGTGCTGTCGATACGTGAGCTCAGCCTCACAGGGACCAGGAGGGTTTTTTTTTTTTTCCCCGTGATTTAAGTGTTTATTATCGATGACACTATTCACAAGCCACATATAACGTTTAAGAGCTCTGGGCTGCGCGTTAACGCCAACCCGCAGTAAATTTATCACCCCATATTTAACTTTACCCGGAGAGTTCTGTATCCTTTATGGATGGAAGGACTTTACCCACGCACAAGCTCATAAACCCAAAACAAACAAACAAAAAAAAAGAAAAAGAAAAACGCACTGCGGATTTAGCAGCAAATGGATTAAAATAGAACGCAATGGTACCGGTGGAGGAAGTGGGGGGCGGCTTATGAGTGGTCGGCTTCTTTCAACCTGCCTTCAGTGGAGAAGCTTGTTTTGACATTAGGGACATGACTTAAACACTTGAGATGATGTGAAGTGCAACGCTCACTTGAGTGGATTTTAGTAAGGGGGGGTGGTATTTTTAATTAATGCACTTTTCTGAAGTGAAAAACAATTAGAAACACAGCAGGAGTCGTTTTCATAAGAGCGGCCCACTGCGGCACTGTTTGCTGCGCCGAGTGCATCGTTTCGGACTGTTTGCCACGGACAACTGAGATATCCCGGGAGGGATGCTGCTCTTATCTGCCAAGGGACAGGGTTCATTACCCTGTGATCCAGCAATTGTTGCATCCTTAATTGAATTCCAGCATTAGCTGGTGTGACGTGAGCCAGTTTGAAAGGTTTATCCGCTGTAGGCCTGCTCCTGGAAGAGGAGGAGGAGAAGGAGGAGGAGGAGCAGGGAAAGATATCTGAGGGAAGACGGAGAGATAAAAACAGTAGAGCTCATTTTCCCGATGGACCGCCGCTGTCGTGTGTCGTCAAAGCATCGCTCCTTAGCGCTGTGACAGAGGTGGCTGTGAAGGTGATATTCATCCTTCCAGATCAATATCCAGCAACAGCCCACAAACACTGGCGCTCAGCTGGAAGGATGTTAGCCTTAGCTTGTTTTTTAAGGAAGAAGATCAAAGCAAATCAAAGCCTATCTGAATATTCTTTGAAATGCCTCCAATCAGACAGCACTTGACTATACGAGAGGGGTAAACAGACACGAGGGGGGTATGAGGGCTCACTTTGATCTGAGCCCATTCCAAACACTGTGAAAGAAGCATATGAGAAAGAAAATCAGGAAATAACGTCGTCTTGTCGGGGCAGTAGAGCAGCGTGCCCTGTGATTGGCTGGCCTGTCCCGGGTCTGCTCCTGTCCCACCCTGCTCCGGCTTCGCAATAAACCGCTGTTAACAAAGCAACATTTCTTTTAGCATTCGCTTTATCACCCGACTGATCCATCCATATATCCATCCAAATATCACACATGACGGTTGCAATTACACCAACCCGAACAAACAGAACCTGCAGTGGTTTCTCTCCATATGCAAATATCTTTATTTTTCTCTCTTCCCTTTTGTTGCTGCTATTTAGTCAGTTCAGTGGGTATATTAATGGGTATATATAAAAGTGGGTATATTAATGGATTTTGGCTTTCTTCTTTCACCTTGCCCCCCATTTTCTACACACTGCTGACAGTTTAATCAGTTCTTTATTTAATGACTTAATCAACCTGGCAAAAAGTTTTCGTTTTCATCTCCCAGCTTGACCTGGTGAGCGTTCTCCAGATTTCAATTGGAACAGATTCAAGCACTCACGGCTATTCGGGAAATGAGGAAAAGATGACTTTCATCAAGGATAAATCCAAGAGAGTCATGATTAATGCCAACCTAAGAACTCATTTAAAAATAACATCTTGTACGTCAAGTTGCGTCGTCCGACGTTCAGACAGTTCATCTTCATTCCCACAATTTATACAACTAAAACAATCTTGGCTTCGACCCTGAGGGCAGCCTATTGTGGAGAGAGAAAAGGTCAGCCACAATCAGCTCACTGCATTTATCCTGAAATGTGACAGATCCGCAGCTTAGCCGCATGAGTAATAACACTGGCGCATTAAAGCGATTGTTAGTAGGACAAATGTGGTGGCTTTGGCGAATTGGAACTCTTAATGGAGCGTCAAAGAATGTCTGATTCTGCTGCTGTAAGAAAAACGCAGGTTCGTAAACTACCCAGAAAGCCGCTCAATCTCTTTGATGTAGCAATTCTCTTCCATTACCTTTGATCTTGCATTTCGGACTCAACCATCCAGCTCGGCTGTGGCACTCAGGCCCGCACAGACAAAGACGAGTGTTTTCAGCCTTCGCGGTGTGTAACACCTGCACAACATCTGCACGGCATCAAAGGCTGATAGTTCACTGGATTGCTCCGCTGTCCCTGCTTTGATGTGGCTTCGACACATCCTCCGCTCGCAGGCGCCCGCCCTTCATGTCCCAACAATAGCGCCGTCTCTGCCTGTCTGGATAACCCGATGAAGATGGATGACAGCCCCTCCCTACCCAAGGCTAGCAAGAAAAGCCCAAACAACTTGGGATATTTGAGGCTGTACTTCATATCGCGCTCCATCCTGATTTCCAGGAAGGAACGTTTTGGCTCGCTTATCGCCGATGACACTTGAGCGGCAGCCATTTTGTTTATTTTCTTCACTCAAGCGGCTCAAAAGGTGTTCATGTGAGATAAGTCATATCCCCCCCCTCTTTTTTTTTCCTCCCGGGAATATCTCGTGTCTCTTTGTGTCAAGCACGTCAGTAATCTGCTGCCATTCTCTCCCAGCACCATTATCTAAATTAGCTGACTGCTTCTGTATTTAACGTGAAGTTATCGGCTGATACGGCTTTCACTCGCTGAATGGCAGCGCGGGCCCGTTATAATCGGAGACATGTTTGGGGATGATACACACATCACACACACTGTTTGTATGCATTTCTTTACTTTATCGCTTTTTTTGGAGCCTTTTGGAGATAATTCTACCACAGTTTTAATATCTCCACAGCATGTGTGCTGGAATCCTAACGCCTCCATCTGAAGCCTCCTATCTCCAATATGCACTTCCATACACTTAAAGCGTAGTTTAGCATAATTTATGTGATGCAATCAGCCTGAAAGCCAATTTTCTGATATTTAAGATTTAATGTTTCCCATGAAAGCTTTATTAAAACTGATATTGAAATTTGAGTCAGTGCAACACTTTGGTTACGGAGCTAATCTGAGAAGCTAATTAGAGTACGCTGGTTCATGCGGATGCTCCATTTTAATTTCGGAGCATTATCTCTTAACACGCGCCTCTGGCTGCCGTGGAAGATCTGGAAAGAATGCGGGAGGATTGAATGCGCCACTACTGTTACACAGATCTGGGTTACTGCTCGGCCACAGCACCCAATCATTAAGTGTGTGGCTGCAGCAATGGTTCTTGCTGCATCCACTCAGACTTGCTGTTAGATTCATCGGGGCTGCAAAGATGCAAATCCAGCTGAGCATCTGCAGCCTGTGCTACACACTATCACCATACAGGTGAAAACCGTTAGTCTGTGTGTTGTTTTCACCTTCATTCCAATTGCTGTTCCAGGCAGCACAGAGTGTTTATATCTCTTTTTTCCTTTAAAGCCAATTAAAGCAAGCTTTAGGCACAATAAGAGCTGCAGCGCAGCTGATGACACCTGATAAACAAGGAACCTGCTATGCAGGGTGCGAATGAAACCAGTAAGAAAGTGTGAGGATTTAGATTTACCTGAAGCCAGGGAGCTAAAAACAAAGCTAAACAACTGAATTTATTCAGGACACACTGCCAGGAGAATCTGTCTCCAAACACCCATCGCTGATGTCATGAACACTAATTTAGAGACTCAAATCCGATTATTCCTTTAAGGAAATCTAAACAAGCTTTATGCGCCTGTGAACAGCGACATCTGGATGTTTTATGTGACAAATTCCCAAGGTCCACTAAGATGCAACCTGTATTTACAACCCAAGAATATACATTTCGTTATTGATGAGGTGTGTCGCGATTAAACTGGCAGACCCAAATACAGACACACCAAGGTAGGCCAAGTCAAAGGGTGTTTTTTTTAAAACAACAATGAGCTCGTAGACAGGCCAGACTTCACAGTGTGGGCTGTAGTGGGCAGGCTGGAAGGCAGACAGGCAGGTGACTGAAGCAGAGGATGAAAACCAAAGTCAACAGACACTGGGAAAGTGCAGGTAAAACACAGGAATAACAGACTTGGAAGACACTAAGACGCACTAGGTGTAGTTGGCTGGAAGCGTCACCACACAGAAAACTGTGGGACAATCTGGCGTCGGGCGATGAGCTAGGCGGGGCTTTTATAGGGTGCTGGTGACGAGGTAACGGCAGGCAGGTGAGAGGGATGAGATGATCCGAGCCAGGTGTGCCAATCTGAAAATCTGGAAACCAAGCCTACGCCCACACATGCCCACCCACATGACACCGGCAGAGAGGAGCTGCTGGCGTCTGGTTTTGGTTCAGGAAAACGCAAAGACCCGCAGTGAGCCACGTCTGCACTGTCCATTAGTGGCACAATAGGGATGAACTTTCACTCATCCACACTCATCATGATCCATCCGAGCTGCTCCTTTGGTGTTAAACGTCCCTGAACAGATGGAACTAATGCAGACCATCAGCTCCGGTTGTTGAATATCAGAGCGGGCCTTCCACTTGTGCTAAGCTAAGTGTGACACATCACGCAACAGTTTGGGAAAGTTCACATCCAGAGACCTGATGTCATGTTTCAGTTATGTTTTTAAATTCATGTCGCATTCTCACAGCAGCTGAATTAGCGCTGCAGCATGATTGGGATATTTGCATGTTCATCCACTGAATCATCATGATTGTCTCGTTTCTTCCTTTTACTGGGGGGCTTTTTTAGACCCATTTATCATATTTTTGAGGAAAGATGTGAGCTAGGAAGCTGCCCCCCCCCCACCCTTTCACACACGCACGCACACACGCACACAGACGGAGCTCACCACCATGTCGTTGGTGCATGGTAATTACATGGTTTGTAATAGAGTGCTGCTCAGGCTGTTTGCTTTGTCAATCCTCTGCAGACTGTGTGTGTGTGTGTGTGCGTGTGTGTGTGTGTGTGCCCTGAATTCCGTAGCCTTGCATCAGTGAGACCTGTCAGGTCTAATCAAGATATTGTGTTAGGTTTATATATATATATATATATATATATATATATATATATATATATATATATATATGAGAGAGAGAGAGAGAGAGAGAGAGACAGAGAGAGAGAGACAGAGACAGAGACAGAGAGAGAGCAATAATAGTGCTGGTAAACAATTTACAACATACTGTTCAAGTGAATATTTTCTTTTAAAGCATTAACAACAAAGTTCACTACTTTAACGACACTGCTGCTAAATCCCACTTATCCTCTCCTCTCTGCCTTCCTGTCTCCCCCGTGGCCCCTCTCCCCCTCAACAGCACTGGTTATTGATTCCCCCTCAGGGGATGATTAGTCCTAACCTGTGTCAGAGTGCCAACTCAGGCCGGTGATAATGCCCCCACTGAATGCACAATAACGGCTCAGAGGCCAAGGGAACCAGTCCTGGCTGCATGCTAGCATGCTAATTTGCGGCGACTGGTGATAAATGCGAGCTGTCGTTCCCGCTGAACAAAGCCTGCCTCTCAGCAGCGCAGCTCCAAGGGCATTCCGATAAGGTGCATCAAACAAATAGGAGCCTCTGGGATAGTTTATGTGGCGCTTCCATTCCCCCGTACAGACTGCTGCTGAAATCCAGTATGTGTAGGCCCATGTAAACCTGTCAACCTCGCACAAAAACAGCGCGATTCAAGCAGCAGGCGCCGACCTTCCCCGTCCCTGACAGCCGCAGCACACCTGCTGACAGCTGATTAGCCTTAATGTAGCGTGGGAGGCCCCAAACCTCGACTTGAAGGGCCCATTTTACACTGCAGGGAAGCTTTTTCTCCTCAGCTCAACTGGACTCTGCTCCATTTTGGAGGTGTGCGCTTCTGTGGGGCAAATTGTACCTCTTCCAGCTGCAGTTAGAGGGCCATCGGAGCAAACCGCTGTCATCCAACACGCACTATCAGTGGTAGCGCGCAGGGAGTCGTGGTGATTTTTGGTTCTTGGCGTGCGATCTGTCAGCGGGAGGGGGAGGGGAGATGGTGAGATGACAGGCCAGGAGGACGGCGAGGAGCATCACTAATCCTGGTATCCTGATTAAAAATGTTTAATCATTTGACAGCCCTAAAAAAAAAAAAAAAAAAAGAAAACATCCATTGCGACGTGACTCCGCCGCCGTTGTGATGATGTAGAGGCGAGTCGACCTACAGCGTGATTTCACCGAACATTAGTTAGCCGACCATCAACACGTATATACCACCTCCAAAGTGATAGAAGGGAATCTTAAACAATCTTCACGGTGACCAAAAGACTGAGTGCCTTGTAAATCAAAAGTGACTGAGCACTTTTCCTGACACGAGAAGAGCTGAGGGACTAAATGGGAGGTGATAAACGCCCGGTGAGTCTTAACGGCTGCCGTATAAATCCTGCAGTGAAGGCAGATGAATGGTCGACAGGTGGAAATGCTGCTGTGTTACATGCATTTCCCTGCAGAGTGGAAGTGAATGGTGACCTAACCGCTCACATGCGGTGGACATATGCGCGCAACAGCAGCCATGTTTGGAAATATCTCCATCCATCCTGATGCTGGAGGGGAAGTTCTGGGGCTCCTTTATCAGTTGTGGTTATAAATTGATGCTTCGGGCCTGAATGATTCAGGCTCCACTCTGAGGGTCTGCGTGCAGAACAATACAGACTTTTCCTTTGATTCTAATTGGAGTATTTCTACTGCGGTATTGATAAAGGATCAAAGCAGCATTCTCGATGGATGACTTCGTGGGTGGTGGGTATTGTGGGGTTTTCAGGCTCCTTCCTCTTCACCATTTCCTCTCCATGATACCACAGTGAGAAAACAGGAAATTGAAAAACAATTTAAAAAGTTGGCATTAGCTTAGTTTACTTTCCTGTTCCAACCTCCTTTTAATATGCTTTGATCTCCCAAATCCAAAAACACACCCGTACCCTACACACGTATATTCTGAGGTTTAAGAAATAAGTAACTTAATATCTCTGCTGATATTAGCAGCGTCAGCACTCTTCGGTGCTGTAGGCTCGTCTTTATCTTCCTGTTGTTCTTGTTGTTTTGTCTTTGTACAGTCAAGATCAAAGATCTTTCATTGATCCTGCTGGCTCCTCTCAGTCACGACATGATCATGGTGAGCCCTGACAAGAGTTCTCTGTTTGTACAATTGTGTCACCTCGAAGAGACGTATGTGGGTAATATGCAAATCTCAGATTCAGCTACTATACTACTACTAACAATTCAGCTATGTAGAAATAAAGCTTCTGGTGCTTTAATTCCATGAATTCCTTGTGTTTTCATGTGCTGAATTGCTTCCTGTGATGCGTCGTTTCCCGGCACGTCCTTAAAAGGCCGAGGATGAGCGGGAAGACGTTCATGAATAAATAATCAGTGTTTATTGTTACCTCTTTTATGCAGCGCTTCTTTGCTTTGATGAATATAATCGAGCCAAAAAAAATTAGCAAACACTGTGGAAACATGACTTCTCTCCCGTTTGTGTATGCAGAGATCACAGAGTCAGGCTCAGCCCAACTAGACCCACATTAGGAGAAATGGGTCTTGATCAAAATATCTCAGGGACTTCCATCAGGAAAATGGAGACGCTCTAAAGAAATAAGCCATGCTTTGCACAGACTGCTGTGCATTTGTGCGATAATAAAACTAAAGTTGTTGCCATGGACATAGATGAAGAAGCAGCAAGGGCCGGAATGATGAAATCATTGAGATTTTCCCTGCAGAGCCCCTGGACCTGCATCGATGTATCGAGTCAGTAAAGAGAAATCAATGGGATGCTATATTTCATTTGTCTCATCATGGAGGCTCGTCCTAAAAAAGGTCTGCTCATGACAAAAATGACTCCCCCCTCCTCTTCTTTAGCCAACAGCTAAGTTTTCCATTATTCAGTCCGCAGTAAACGTTGCTGGGATCCTCCTCCCATCGGAATTCTAGCTCTTCACCCCCACTCTGCAGCTGATTTGGCCTGTGGATGTTGCAGGTCTGCGTGAGTGAATAGACCCTCGCCTCATCAATAAAGCAATCATTAGAGGTAGATTGAGTTTGTACTTTCGGATGAAGGCAGGAAGGGGAGGAGGAGCGGGGAACCAGAGAGACTGATGTTCCTAGTGAGACTTTTGTGACTCGGAAGCAGTTTAAGTGAAGGAAAGTGATGATGCAGAAGCTGAAGTGTCTTTGGAATTAATTTTCTTTAATTGGTGCTTCCCTCGTGAAGAATACCCGCCATGTTCTTGGGAGAGTCAAAGATTTTTCCGATGGTACGGATGTTCCTGTTCAGGGAGCTGATGGCGTTACCTTCACAGACACCTCAGTTCCTCTGTGTCACAGTGGAATTGTAAAAGCTGTGTTTTTCTTCAATTTCTGAGGTAGATTTTCACAATTTTCTGGTTTTGAGATTAGCGACGAAGTGGCTTACTCGATTTCTATCGCTTGGCCCTCCACTGAGGGTCACGGGGGGACTGGAGCCTATCCCAGCACGATGGGCGGAGGCAGGGTACACCCTGGACTGGACGCCAGTCAATCGCAGGGCTAACACATATAGACAAACAACCTTTCACTCTCACACGCTCACCTATGGGGGTGATTAGCCTAATCCCCAATCGTGCATGTCTTTGGACTGTGGGAGGAAGCCGGAGTACCCTGAGAGAACCCACGCAGGCACAGGGAGAACAGGCAAATTCCACACTCCCTCCATCCAAACCTGGGGCCTTCTTGCTGTGAGGCCACGGTGCTAACCACCACACCGCCATGCCGCCCTGACTAAAAAAACAACTCAGTGTCGCTGCCTTTTAATCATCTGAATTCCATCAAAACAAGCAAATTCCATGATTTGATGGCTCTAATTATTATTTCCTGCAGCCTCTAAATGACTGTCATGCCTCCTGCTGTCCCAGTCTGAACTGGGACTCTCTGGGGGGACAGTCTCGCTCAGTGATCGTTACAATCATTATAATCAATCCCAGTTGTCTGTGCTGTCTCTGGCCTGCAACCAGACAGGCGGCATTGTCCAAACCCAATAAAACCCAGGCCCAGAGAAAAAGAACAAACAGCAGTTAAATGGCTTGAATCGGTGCCTCGCTGGCACCGCCCACGCCAGGGCCATCCTCTCGTACCTCACACGGGAAGTCACTTAAACTCCCTTTCTTTCCTGTTTTCTTGGCTTTGACCCAGTAGGGAAACAGCACGGTCTCCTAAGTGACTTGGCCATTTCATGGAAAATGAACTAATGGACCGTTACTCTGGCTCTTGGAACGCTCGTTAGCGGTGCTTTTTAAAACATTCATGTCTGTTTTAATGACCTCACGGTGCATCAGCAAAACGCCCATTCTTAGATTGCATGTAGCTAAAATGGGACTTGGAGTTGAACCACTTAATCTATACACTAAACTCCAAATGTCCAAGGTATGTTAACCCCCCAACCCCCAATTTACTGTAATCTCTCAAACATATGTGATTTTATAATCCAACAGGTGCACAGGGTGATTTTGTTTCGGGCTGATGGTGCGAAACTGCACACTCGCCTTTTTCCCCCTCTTCTGAAATGATCAGCACAAATGAAAGTGATTACACTTTTGGAAAAGCCGCCGGCTGAAACGTGTCATAACCGTAAAGCTGCAGATGCTACCACACGGAAGGGGCGAGTAATCATCTGTTTAACACCGCCAGGGACACCTGCGCCGTAATTTAATCTGTCATTCATATAAAAGAGGTTTTAGACAACAGAACCCACCGGGAGGTGGGGGGAGGGGTCACTGGCGTCAAAAAAAAAAGTGTTTAAAGGACACAAAGTTTAGCCCAAACCCGCAGCCAAACTGGTGTGACTCCAACATCATCCCATTAAAGCTGGGAAGTCGCGCTAAATGAGGGATCACAACTGTGGCGGCTAAATTACAGCTAAACTTTTATTGTGCGCCTCGAGCTATTCTGCCCCTTTCAGTGTAATCTGAAGCCTTTTACACGGGGAAGAAAGTGTATGGAACACATTCGCCTCCAGCGTTATTATGATCCTGGCTAACGTATTTCAGCTAACGACCGCGCGCGTGTGTGTGTGCGTGTGTGTTTGTGTGTGTGTATGTGTGTCTGCCATCAGTGTTTGGACTTTTTCATGTTTCATTTAACGTGAATCCAATTTTCCCCTTCGCGTACGGCCATGTTGCGCACGTGAATAATCTGTCCACTGAAAGGAGGTAATACTCAGAATGGGCTTTGGAGGGGGGGGGTCATATGTCTGACATGTTCCTTTATTACCTTTACGAGCCGCGCTATCTGTTCTGCAGCGTAAGCAGAAAACCTTAACATGTGTACGTGTTTGAGGAATTTACTCACAGATGAGACGAGCCCGTGCCTTATCGCTGCGGCTGCAGGGGGACGCAGCGACACACCGACACGACTGTGATTAATTTCTCTTGTAGTTTATCTGTCTTTTTTTCCCTTCCATTTTACACTCGCTTTCATTACGCCTCTTTTATTTGGCTATCGTGTACCGGCCCCTTGCACCTTGATGGGAGCCAGTTCGGCGTGATGCAGCCTCTCATGGGGGAGATATCCGCCAACGTGGATACAGATCTACAGCTCTATTTGGCAACCAGAAGCACCCGCTTGTACGCCCAGTGTAAAAACAGCCTTTGTGCATTTTTCTGAATCGACTGAATCGATTCCCTCATCAATATTTCATGTAACGGTGACAGTGACACCGGTCTGGTCTGGCTCCACTCACACCCCTCTACGTTTTCAATGACTGTTTCCAGAGCAGCATTTAAGGACAGAGAACATCGGCCTCAGCAACAAAAATCTGACAATTATTCAATAGTTCTTTCAGGTTGCAAACAAATCAAACCAATGGGGAAAAAAGGCTGGGGAAAAAAAACCACAAAGATGCTATTTTGGTTCTATTCTGAAGGCACTAATAACAGCGCACAGTGCTGTGGGCTAATTAGATGGCTGACCCTGCAGATTCAGAAACTCTCTCAGCAGATTCAGAGAAATCAACACACGCAAACTTTAGACTGGCTGCCGATCACTTAATTAATAAAGAGTTTTGTTTGATGAAAGAAATGACAACAGGCATGAAGAGCCTCTCTGATGAAATTCATCACATTTAAATCCACTTGCAGCAGCCTTTCAGTGTTGAATAGGAAGGTCAGCATCAGTTGTTCTTCCATTCACTCACCTTTATATTCTGTTATGTTATGATCTTTTTTTTTTTTTTTTTTAATCTGAATTAGCTCTCATAAACAGCCTGCTTTGTCTTGACCAGCAGCTGAACAGAGCTGAACCTCCTGTTCTAACGCAGAGGTAAAAAGAACTGAACCGGCCGCAGGCTAATTTTACGCCCTTCAGATCTGTTTGGACTTTACACAGATTTGGAGTGAGATGGAGAAAGCTGCTCCGCGGGGGGGAAGGGGGGGGTTAGGTCAACTCCCTGACATCCGTCTTTGGAGTGTTTTGGCTGCAGAACAGTGACACTGCAGGGCTCTTTCTATCGCATCCCCGTCTGGAAGAATATCAGAGTGCAGATTAACGGCAGTTTACACTCGCTGAGGCTCAAGGGCTCCTTTCTGCCCTTCCTCCATGGCCTTGGTGTTCATATAATTGGGTTTAAACAATACTTCTGGAAGAGATTTAACGGTGTGGGGTCAGATTTCAGATGAATTGAAAGTTTATCTAAATTTAGCCACTCAACCAGATGGATTGAAAACAAGCGAGCGAGTTGAAGTAATACTTCAGTGATATTTGTTTAAATCCCGACCAGCACGTCTGTCTGACTGGCAGGCTGTTCTGCTTCTATCCAGGCAGTTTCTGCACTTGTCAAAACTGCAAGTGAAATATTTTTCTCTCCAAAAAACCACGCCAAGGGACCCAGTGAGGCTGCCGGTGAAAGTTTGCAGAGATAAACATGCCAAGCGGAGCAGCCTCAGTGGAGACGGACCGTAATAGATTGATGCGAAACGCTCGGTTCTTAACATCGTAAACTAGCCAGAGAAAGTGAAGAGCGACCCCGCAGCACGGAGTCAAACTTTGGAGTAATGTTTCCTTCGTTTCCCACTTCTTTTTTCCCTCTCTTTCTGACTCAGGGTTGTGTTGTTTATCACCTTGCAGCCGCCTGCTTGCCTGTTGTCAAATGGCGCCGTATCGATCCATGTAAAATAACAGAAATAGACTTTTTAAAAGGGGAAAAGAAAGACGCAAATTGCATTTTCATCTGAAAATCTTATTCTCCTGACAAAATCCACCGTCAGTCCTCTTGGTGGATAACCTCTCAACCGCCTTATTGCTGGTTCTCTCCCCACTGCTCTGCTCTCTCTTATGCCAGTCCTTCTTGTCCTCACCAGATATTCTTTACGACTCCATTAAGTCTGCTGCCTGCAGAGCCCTCGAGCCTCCCCTCTCCACCCTTTATTAAATCTGTATCCACCAGCGGGTCTGCCACCTGCGTGTTTCGCTTTCCTCCCTGTCTTTTTAACCCCCTCACACTGGCGGTTCATCTATTCGGATGTCCCACCCCTCGCCCTCAACCAAATGAACCCAGAACCAGACTCAGTCAGCCTTCATGCTGCACAATCTGCAGATGGTTTGAGAAAACATCCATCCCAAAATCGCTGTTTCTCACTACCAAGCACGTGTAGGACTTCGGGAGTATGTGCTTTGAAGTATGCACGTGTCCACAGCTGCTGCTGTGTCAAATGCGTTGTGGGATACCTCGCTCCCCAAAATTGCATCATGCACTTGATAAAACTGGCGGAGCAAGTCCACAGGACACTTGCATATTGCTGTCGCGGTACTTTTCATTGCTACATTTTGAAATCGCCTCTCAGCCTTTAACTTATTTTCAGCACCTTGTGTCCCAGAATGATTGTTTTGCCACTCGCCTCGGCTCAACTCTACATTAACGTTAGTAGGTCGCAGTGGAGGCATCGACCTAAAAACCTGCCTGGAAACAAACTACTGTCGGACCCAACCGAACTACATCCCACAAGAATCTCAAAATTACTTGATTATTACTATTGTTAGCATTCCACTACCACAGGCAACATTATTAATAGAAGACAGCTCCAGGATGAATATGTTTTCATAAAGGTTGTAAGGATTATCCACCGAAAGTCGTTGAATTTACAATGTAAACGACAACGGTGTTGCCGTGTGAAGGGAACAGGACGAACATTCACAATCCTGCGGCTTTCTGCTCTCTGATAATTCTGCTCTCACGCTTTGGTTCCCGACAGACAGCGGGAGAGTGGTGAGGGGGATGAAAACAATCAATCCCTCCTGCCGGCACATCTCCATCATCTGTGGAATTAATAACCAGATTGCTGTTAGTATCTCAGGTGGGACCCGGACAACGGAACTCTGGTGGAGCAAGGCGAGGACGCTGGGTCAGGAGGGGTCAGACCGCGGGTAAAGACACAGATTAGCAGGTGTGCAATAGCCGACGCGCCTCTGTCTAGAGAATGGAGAGTTGAAAGCAGCAGCTCTTTGCTCGCTGTGGGAGGGTACTGCCAGCCTGACAGCTGCTATAGACCTGATCTAACCCCGCTCCTCCTGACAGCGTCGCTTCTTCATACACAACCGGGGATGCGCATGTTGTTTATGCTGGGGGTTGGTGAGGTGGGGGGGGGGTTGCGCAGAACACCTGACGAGTCTGCGGGGTTGAACTGGCCTCCGGCCTCGGCCAGAGCTTTGGGAGGTAAACATTCGAGCTGTGCCAGCAATGGAGATGATATTTACAGGAAAACATGTGGCGTTTGCATGTTCTTTCTGGGCCTGTGGGCCACAAAAGTGTGTGTGTGTGTGTGTGTGTGTGTGTGTGTGTGTGTGTGTGTGTGTGTGTGGTTCCCATTTGTCGCGATGGGTCTCGGTTACTGGAAACAGTTGCCATGATGACAGGTTTTAGGGTTGAATAAATCAGGATGGAGGAGAGCAAAAGTTGTGTACTGTACTGTGTTTGTGTGTAGGTGTGTGTGTGTGTGTGTGTTGAATGCCTTTATCCTACCTGAGCTTCCCTCAGCTTTTCCGGACAAAGAGGGAATAGGCGATGAGCTCCCGACACGGTCGCCACAGGACACATTTATTTGTAATGTAACAGGAGTACTGGTCCAGAACCGCTCCTGACTCTCACTGGAAAGTGATTTCGTCCTGTCCTTCTGAGATTGCATTGGAGCGGGCAGCGCATGGAAGCGGAACTCAGGATTTTCGGGGGCACCCATTCATCTACTTGAGATGTATTTTGGAGGACCAGGAGGGGTGTGGAGGGGGGGGCTGGGATGAAGCTGGGATGGAAGAGAGGTGCTGCACCAGCGCGTGGCAGCCAGCTTATTACAATAATGAGGATGGATGTGTTTATCATGGGTTGTGTACCCCCCCCCCCCCACCTCCCCCCAATGCCTCCTTTCACTTTCTGGCTCACTTGAGTGGCTCCGCCTGCGTCCTACATCAGGCGGACCAGGCCCTCATTTCAATGCTCTGGCCTCGCTGTAACAGCTTGTCTCAAGAGGAGCGTGTGTGCGTGTGTGCGTGCGCATGCGTGTGCGTGCACGGGTGAGCGTGCTTGTCTCGGCTTCCTCTGCTGTAGCCACCTGAAGCCGCTCCACCTCTGCTGCTGAGGCCGGGGTTAGTGATGCCAGGGTAATGGGGTGTGGAGACAAAGAGGCACTTGACGATTCAGCTGTTTGTCTGACAGGGCCCGGTGGCTATCGCCCTCTGCCCCCCCCACACCCCCCACCTCCTTTATTTTCTTTTTCCTTTTTTTTTTTTATCTTCCTGGTCTTAAAAACAGAGGTGTGAGAAATCCAATTTCCAGGAAACTTTTTTTCACCCCACACATCCTTGTGTCCATCTGTCTGTCTGATTCTCCCTTCTCTGCTGGATTTCCTCCACAGGTCCCTGAACGCATCGCTGTTTAAAACATTTGAGCCATGGTCTGGGCCTTTCTGCTCCAGTTCAATTAACTTCACATTACAAGCTGCTTCAGCAAGGAAAAATCTCTCTTTTAACAGGGAGATTTTTGTCCCCAAAATTTGTCACTTCTCTGCAGAAACACGAGTTGTCACAACAATACTGCTGATGTCCTAGCATAATTTAGTTTGCAGACCTGTTATTTATTTTTCGAAATTGCCCTGTTTTCAGGAAATAAACGTCCAAATAACCAAATACTAATCAGCGAATAAATGACGTGCTAAATGAAAATAGCTTTTTTTTCTACATACAGTCAAATACCGAGTGCAAATGTTTTCCATCTGTGAGCTGTGCCAGTTTATATTCCTGCAGGTTTGTTTTTTTTTAAAATGTAAGCTGTGTTTGCATCAGATCTGATGTTTTCCTACAGTGATGAAGCTGAAGTCAAAGAAGCTGGTGAACGATTATGTATTCTGATTACGTTTGACCGCGCATGAATGTGATGCAGTGGGAATCCTGGGAATTCACTCACAGGCCAGTGAGGCTGCGGCGCGAGACTGAGCTCAGCATCCAGATGTGCTGTTACAAATGTCGAGCGGCGTCAGACCCATTTAAACTTTATTTATTTTCTTATATAACGTTCGCTTCTGTCAGAAAATGCACCCAAAGCCGAGAGAAGAGGTTTTATTCCAGCCTGACTGCTAAACTCTGCTCCAGAGTGAAGTATTGATCAGCGCTGGAAAACTCACTCAATCTGTCATCACCCGTCTCTCACACCAATCTTTCTCTCTTCATCTTTTTTTTTTGGTGTGTGTGTGTGTGTGTGTGTGTGTGTGTGTGTGTGTGTGTGTTTCCATCCTCTCTGATAAGGGTCTGGGCCGGCCGTTGAGGATAGAGAAGATTTCATTTTATTCCGGATCAGCTGTGGCAGGACAAGTCTGGGAGGAATGATGGAAAATTGATTTATGCATTTTTAACCAGACAGCGATGAAAAAGCATCACATATCAGATTTTGGGAAAACACGCATGCCCAGCCCCCCCCCACACACACACACACACCCTGATACACCTGGCCATTACCCTGCATGGGTAATAGAGAGTAATAGCTTGCCCTGCGGAGAGCCATCCTGTCTGTCGCAGGATGATGACAGATGAGACCTCATGATGATGATGATGATGATGATGATGATGATGATGATGACGACGATGATGATGGCGATGATGCATTCACAGTCCGTTTCCCTCACACTGCATGGCAGAACAAAGCAGATGGGAGGGGTAACAGAGGAGGACAGGAAGAGGTCAATAACAGCCGAACATGGAACATGACTCCCCGCCGCCGGTCACATTCCCTCCGCCTCCTCTTCCCGTCCTCCGCTGACATTCTCTCCATCTTTGTTTGCATCTTCCTCAGCCAAACGTCCTCCCTCTCTTAGTGCCCATTAAGTGGGGGACTCTTGTTATAATGTGCCTCATCTTCTCCCACGTGAAGGGCGGTTTAATAGAGAGCGAGAGCCTCCTCGTTGGCCAGGGGGCGAGCGCATTAACCTGCATCCGGCGCCGCAGACGCTCCGTAAACACGTTGGCCAACGCGCTTTGAGGTCTCTTCAGGGCACGCTGAGGGAAGCGCGTTCATAAACGAAACGCGTAAAACCGGGAGAAATATACATTCAAGCCCACACGCGGAAGCGCACGCTGGCGTCTGCCTCCAGCGCTTCCTTCTCCCTGTCAGAGCCGGAGCTGTAGGTGTGACAGCCGTCTCTTCGGCGCCTCTTTGAACGCTCTATCTCCAGCGAGAGCCGCCTCTCTGTGGGCAACAGATAAGGCTTCCCCGGCGCCGCGCGGCCTCCAACCCGAGCCAGCTCGCTCCTGGAGCCGCTGACGTAGCGAGCGCTTCAACACGCGGCGGCGCAACTTGTTCACCCCGATCACCCCCACCCACCACCACCACCACCACCACCACCTCTCCACAGCTCCATGCATGCGTCGCCACGTTTGGCCATGAGAGATCCCAGAAATGCCAGATGGCAGCCATGCAAGTGCAATATGTGTCTGACTTTGAAATGATAATGCGCGCGGATGAAGAGGGTGGGTGCGCGTGACACACACCGCATGGCGAGGGAAGCGCGCTCCGTGTCGGCGTGTGCGATGAGCCACTTAAGTGGGCCTGCATACATGTGGCTACATGTGTTCACACAGCTGGTAAGGATGTAAGCTGCTTTACATTAAGGGGAATAATAAACAGCCAGAGGCGAAGCGGCTCTGCGGTGGTACTGGTGGTGTTTGGTGAGGGGGTGGTTTTTTTTTTCCTTTCCTTTTTTTTTTTGGCATCTGGGTCTCGTGGGACGGTGCCAGGAGCTCCACGTGGGGCAAAGGGATTGAAACATTCCTCCACCGTCACATGAGTTACGATGAGGACTGTGTTCCATGTCCTCTGTGTGTAGTCGCTCCATTATGGTGGGTCCTGAAGACCTCCGTCTGAGACTCCTCCCTCAATCCTCGTCTACCTCTCACGGGAAGGGGGGGTCATAGTTTGTGGGTCAAGAAGCAGACCCGCGCCACTCTGAAGGTGAAGTTGATTGTTGATTTCAGATTATCTACAGAGTCTCGCAGATATTACGAACCTAAAAGGAGCCCTCAGCCAGTCAAATCAAAGAGAGCTTCAGCTGTGCGAGCATTAGCAACCCATACAATCAGCTGTTATTGTTATCTGAGGGGATCACACTTATATTTACCTAACTCAAACTCCCGGCCTGGACTCCTGCAATCAGTCATTAGCATCAGTCTTTGACAGCTCATCTCGTATGGTTTCAATTATTCCATCTCAATAGAGAAAGAAGGGTTTAAAACACAGTGCTCATCTCCAGAGGCCTAGCCTCTTCAAAAAGCAGAAACACCACATTTTATAGGATTGCAGCTGTGTTAGCTGTGCACAGCGGCCCCAGAAAGATGCGAACATGCATGGCAGCTGTTGTCACATTCCTCAATGGTGGGGATACAAGTGTTAGTATTTCAGACTTTGTTCATTTACATATAACATGGTCTTAGATGAATAATGGAATGTAGCAGTTGCCCTGAAGGAAATTAATGTTTAATGTTTATGAGTGTAATGCTCTTACTTATTAATTTCCCCTTTTTCCTGAACACACTTCTCATGCCACCTTGTGAGGGAAAGACAATTGTGGAGAGATTGTTCTTCTACTGTCATATTTGTGCCGTTCTGAGTTCAGTCTTAGCCATCAACATGTTTTAATTACACACATACACTAAATTATTGAGGTAGATGCATTCATCATAAATCCAAAGTAAACTTGAGGGACCCGGCAGAGTAAATCTCAAGTAGACGGCATGTTTTTGCTCTTATGTTGTTTTTTTTAGACAGTTTTATGTCCCAAACAATCCACCAACCTCAGCTTTGCACCATGTTTTCCATATCAGCTCTGATACTACCCACATTAGCATAACTCATAGCCGCCGCTCTGCAAACACACCTAAAACCTGTGTCTGCATTACAGATGAAACGCTCTGCTGTTCGCTGTGCAGAAGCGTGAAAAAACAGGATCCAAGGGGTGAGCGTGTGAATAGAGATATAAAGACGGCGCATCCACGGATGATGGGAAGGATGGGATTCTTCTCACGGTCTGTCGCCGGTCACAGAGCCACACCGGCGGCTTATGATTTCTGCTTCACTCTCTGTTTCACTGGAATTCATTTCACTGTGCCATAAAGGTCAATTCTCCTCGGCGTTCTAAGTCATTAAGTCCAGTGTTTGACCTTAAAATCTTTGTGCTGTCGAGCTGAAATGAAATATAGTTGCAGAAAAGAACCTCCTGCAAGACAAGAAGACTTGAAAAAGTTTTAAAGAAGGCCTAAGCTGTTGACAAATATGTGTAAAAATCCATATTTTAAATGAAAAAGCCGCCATCTGCGCTGGCACGCCAGGATAAAAATGGAAAATAAACCCAATTCATTCTTTTTACATTTTCTTTCCAGCGCAGCAAATGGGTTTGACCTAATAAACCCAAAGTTAAGATTCAACCCCACCGTCCTCCTCCTCTCTGCTGCTACGATAAATAGGTTACCTCTCAGGCATTCAGACACAGGGGAGCGCTCGCTTCCCCCACGAGTGTTTCCTGACTTCACTGGATGTGCGCAGGCAGGCCGGCGTTTGAGTGGGAGAAAGGAAAAGACGAGCTGAAGGGGTGACCGGAGGGGGGGTGGTCGTCTGGAAGTAGGTCAAAATGGCCGTGGCTGCAACAGTTCTGGGCTGCGGAGGGAGGGTGGGTGGTCTCGGGGAGTCACAAAGCACCTGTGGCCACCAAATGATGTTAAAGCTGGAGAAGAGAGGTCATTAGTCAGAAGATTTCAACATTAGTCTGCACGGAGGGACTTAAATTAGCATGCTAATACAGTCCAAATGAAATCAATTATACTCATATAATGTATAAAAAAAATGCCTTTTCTGTTTCAGCCAAGGCCTCCAAAGGGTTAACAACCTAAGCTGATGCAGCATAAGCTGTTCTCCTCCCTTTGTTTCTGCTCAGAAACTGTGGACCAAAGTCCCACAAACTAAATCCATCCTGCTCCTGGGGCTGCAGATAAGCTCCAAGACGGGGCAGAGTGAACATCAACTCTCCAGGACACATGCCGTCCAAAACGGGCGTTAAACGACTCCGCCGGACTGAGCCCTTGTTTTAAACTATTGGATAGTTTTTGGAGCGGAAAATGTCATGTGGTGATATCTCATTTACATGTCTCAGAGGGAGGAATCCTGACAGCGATTCCTGGTAAAATGACACCCGGCGCATGCAGTTTGGCAAACAGCTTATAAAATGTAAAGTAAAAGGGACCTCAGGCCTTAAACACACCGCTGATTTCCACCCTGGCAGCAGCTGGTGACCTCGCCGCCTCCCTGACAGATGAAATGAGACGGCTGATTTAAAACCGCCGAGATATTCCCTCTTATTTCCTGCGTGCCCTCGGTTATGCCGCAGCCTGTTTATAGTGGCCCAGTCGCCCCCACTGAAGAGAAAAGAATTATGGGATGCGGGAATCGATTGCTCCAGCTCCAAATACTGGTGCAAGGGAACAAAAAGTTCTGGACAAGCAGGACCTTCAGATGGTAAAACCCTGAGAATCTCGTCTTTGCTGCAGGAGATCTGCCTTTGGTATTGAGCTACTTTGAAAATAAATAAATAAATAAATAAATAAATAAAACTGGACAAAGGCTGCTAAATAGGCTCTCTGTCTGAGGTTCAGGCTGTCTGGAAGATTTCAGTGGGTCGTCGGTGTGGGCTGAAATAGCTCTGCTCTTTTGCTTTACTCACATCCTGATTAGTGCAGAGTTCTCCAGGCACAATGGCTCAGCGGGAACATACACGCCATCCACATGACTCATTCTAAATTAGAATTATTTCAAATTAAGCCCAAAGCCTTCCACATGCGACCAGATTGCAGGCTCTCATCGACTGGTAATGTTCCCCCGGCCTCGCCGCGGCGCAAAGTGGCTTTGCTACAGGGAGTGATTGTTTCTCACAAGATGCAATCAGCGTGTTTGTGTGTGTGTGTGTGTGTGTGTGTGTGTGTGTGTGTGTCTGTGTGTGTGTGTGTTTGAACCTGCTCTGATAGACACCCTGATTACCCAGAGTGTTTTTCGGAAGCATATAAAGGCTTTCAGTGTACATTATATGATACTCGCTCTCGTCTCCCACACACTCATATTCACGCCCACGTCCAGTCCATCCTGCACCTGTTCCTCATCCCAGCTTGGATCTTTCTCCTTCTCCTCCTTGTATAATCATGGCTTGCTGCATTTCAGCTTCCTCGTCAGACATGTGCACGCGGTGTCTTGGTTGCACGTTTAGGGGAGGGATTGTGCAGAAATATGTCATCTCAGCATACGGCACTGCTCTTTGAACCCGTGTTTTTAACTCTCCCGCTGCCTGCGACAGTCTGCTTCCCTCTCCCCATCTGTCTGACACCGGGGCAGAGCGAGTTCAAGGATGTTCTCATTATCTGCTGTCACCTCATAAGTGCAGAGAAAGTGATCTGTCAGACCCGCATCTGTGAATGCAAACACAGAGGGCTTGGAGAGAAGGCCCCCGGTGACCTGTGGGGCTTTTTGGGAAAGTTTGGGAGGCAGAGGATTTTTTTTTATCAGATCGAAACATGTAAAAGATCTTCGAAATCCCAGGTGAATGGTGCGCTTTAGTGGAAAAGGAGTCTTATTGACCCTGAAAGGTGATGAGGGTGTGACTGGTGACCTGTCCAGGGTCTTGCCAGTAGAGGTCACGAAATGGAACACACCTGACCAGATTGACTCAGGGGTCATGGCTGGAAAATGTATATTCCAATCATGAATGAATGAAAGTGCTTTACTTATTTTAACATGCCCTGTTGTGTTTAGCTAATCGGTATATGTATTGCAGTCGTGTATTTCGCCCGGCCTACACTCGCCTCGCCACAGCTCGCGTCACCAGCGCTCCTGCTGCAAACCGAAGCTCTTATGGCTGTTAGCGCGATGCTGTCATACGGTGTAGCGACTGTATTAACACACAAACAAGCACTCGGCTGTCCGTCTCCCTGGCTTCCTGCTGCTCTTCGTGAGTTTACTTCACCATGGTTTCCCTTTTATTGCATTTTAAATGAATAAACCACAGACGCACCAGCGGATTTAACATCTACTTAAAGTGCAACGGTGAGCTTAATTGCGTTTACATAAGTCTGAAACTCTGGTCGAACATTTTCCATTAATGTTTTTTTAATCAGAAGCTCTTGTAAATGCAATGCTGTGAAAATAATTATTCATATGCAGCACTTCATTGAAAGTGTCTGACGGGGCGGTCTGTATTTCTGGATAAACCAATAAAAGCTTTAGGTCAATGTAATGTAGAGGTGCGTGGGTGGAATGTAGATGGAGGTGATACGCTGACTGGACTGACTCAGGCCGGCTGGCCGTGGTCAGAACAATGCATATAGATTCATCATCACATGACCTCTGGTACTTTCTAGACTCATGCCTGCTTTGCACGCTTAGTCACAGAACACAGCCTGTAAAAGGCTGTTGAAATGTATCATCATATATAATATGAGATGGTAGGCCTTCGCTATATATAACAATAAAATAATAATCATAATGATGCTGATGTCATAAACATGATGTTGCTTTGAGGAGACAGCTGTTGTGGAATAAAGTTTTAGAGGCTATATTAGTAGGGGATTAGCATTTAGCACACACGCACACACGCACGCACGCACACACACACACACACACACACACACACACACACACACACACACACACACACACACACACACACACACACACACACGAAAGCATGCAAACACAGGAACTCAGACATCGTTCAGCCTTTTTACTTCCCCGAGGCAGAGAAATGTCATTTCTTTTATGAGTGAGTGACAAGGGTGGGTGAGAGAAGAGAAGGGGAGAGAAGAGAGAAGAGGAGAGAAGAGGACAGAAGAGAAGAGGAGAGGAGAGAAGAAGAGAGAAGAGAAGAGAAGAGAAGAGGAGAGAAAAGGAGAGAAGAGAAGAAGAGTGACATTGTGTCCTTGTGGCTGTACGGTGGGGGGAGGGTGTTAGATAGATAGAGACCACGGGCTCTAAGTTGTAGCTAATTAAGGCTCTCAAATAAAAAAGAGAGAAAGCGAGAAAAAGCCTGGACATCACACTGAGGAAGATGTTATTAAATCATAGCCACTGGTAAGAGGGAGCATAAGAAACGTTAGTGCACACATTCAAAGTGCTGCCGAGGGCCTGTTGGCCAGAGTTAGATTTAAAAAGTAACTAATATGAAAATTTAATTAAGCTCATAGATGGCTGAGGAGTGGTGGTGTTGGGTGTGTGTGTGTGTGTGTGTGTGTGTGTGTGTGTGTGGGGGGGGGGATCTCTGGTGTCTGCTCAGAAAAGACCCAAGTGAATGAACCTCCAGCTGACCCAGCAGACAAGAAGAGGTTACTCAAATGTAATGGGCTGGCTTTAATTAAAGATGTGTTATCTGTGGCTTTATACTGGTTTTTTTGGCAGGTGCCTGGCATTTTGACGCAGAAACCATCAAAATCACGCAAAGAAAATGCTGAAATATTTAAGAACTTCAAACCACAGCGCATATAAAACTTTGTAATCCCTAAAAATCGGAAGAAAACCCCCGTTTTTGTTCAGTCGTGGCCGAAGGATTTTCCGTCATTACTGTGGAAACTGGCTCCCACTGTGGATTTAAATAGCTTTTTATCACGTGAGCGAGATCCACGGGAAAGGAGGCAGGTATGTGATGTAACCTCACGGCGCGTAATTTGACGTTGTCGTCGGTCTTACCCTTCACTGGGGGTGGGGGGTGGGGGGGGGGTCATCGCTCACAGCCATCAAGTTGGTACTGCTGGAGATGGACTCGGCGAAATCCGCCCAAGACCGTTACTCTGAGGACAAAGTCATTTTCACGGACAGCAGTAAGGAGGAGAGGAAGCCTTTGTTTGGATCAAGGCCGTGGATTGCAATGTCATTCCTTTTTGTTTAAACAAAGATTCTTTTTTTGAACAAAGAAAAACAGCAAAAACTATCAAAGTGAAGACCGAGGTGCATGGCTTTTTTCAAGAGTAGAGAAATATAAATGAATACCAAATAATAATATTTGAAAAATCAAATCCGGCTCCATAAATTCATTCTAAAGACGTAAAGATGGATCGTATCTGCTATAATGCCAGCTTATTATCACGTGGACGTCATATCTTTTCTATAGTTTAAATCAAACACATGACAAATGTGTGTATCATCTTCTGGGGATGAAGCGTCATTAATCTGAATTAATCCAAAGTGGTCCGTGAATGTAACATGAATCGAGATTTCACAGTTTGGGTAAAAATAAAAGAGATGTAGGATGGCCTCCCTGTGAATCTGCGGCTCCTCTCGGACACAGACGTGGGATCTGTGAGCGTTCACCATTAGTAGAACAAAAGAACAAAGCACAGAATAAAAGCTTTGTTGCCGTTTTGGAAGGAGAGGGAAAAAAAATGAAAATAAGTGTTTCCCTCCCACTCTCTCGTCTCCCGGTCTCAGCATCAGAGAAGTCGATGAGCCAAGGGTCCGCTCTGGAATGCTGGGATTAAGCCGTGCCACTCAGATCCATCGCCAGGGCTCTGGAGAGGGCAGCCGGGGAAGGGGGTGCAAATCTGCGGGCAGTGGGAGCAGAGAGAGAGTGAAAGGGGAGCGTGGGCATTTAAATCAGGCTTCAGAGTCAGAAGATGCCACCGTTCCTGACCAAACATCCATGTGCACGCTAACAACTTGATGATTTAATCCAGAGCTGTGGTGCACAGTAATGGAAGAAACAAGAAACTATTCATAAGAGTGGAGTGTTTCTCATTTCCTCTTCATTAAACAGAAATAGTTTATTTCTTTTCTTATTTTTTTCCTTTGTATTTCTATTTTTTATTCAGTTTGAATAGAATCCCTTGCCCCTGCCATACAACGAAAATTATTCCAGCATAGCTGCAAGGATGTTTTATAACATAAGGACAAAGTACACATGGAACATTCCATCTGTACTGATAGGATCCTCTAAGTCTATGAATTATGTAGACTGTATGTGTGAGGTCCAAGTTCATGGACACATTTGTGTCTAATCTACACAAGGACTGATGAAATGTATAGATGCAGAGCCCCTCGTAGCTTAGCTTTCTCTGTCACCTTAGCCGTTGCCAATAGGAGCTCCGCAGAGATCAATGCCAGGCCCTGACCTATTTACAATCTTGTTTCCTGACAAGGTGATTCCGACCACAACAGTTTGTCGTCAATGGATCTGGGCTGGAACTTCAGCCGCAGAATACATCAGTGGTTTACCACCACCATCGTTATTAGAGAGGAACAGCCGCGAACACTCATCTGAGCTGTATTTCACAGCTGAGAAATGGCCGTATTTGCCAGAGGCAGCATAAGTATACATGCTGAACATTCCCCAGCTGTTTCCTCTGTTGTATCTGACTGTTTTTTTTTATTTCAATACAGAACTTAAACATATCACAGAACTACTTAATTCATAAGAAGGTTACTTTCCTACATCGTTGATAAAAGCCATAAAACTTATTTCTGGCACTCATTGGTATTATAATCACCAATTACCCCTGAAAGAGAAGCTATTCTATGCGTATCTGCTATATTTTACCCATCTCCTGTCATTTTCAGGTGGAAAATCTGCCTTATTCAAACAATAAAAGGACTGTGATAAAAGAATTACTGGGGAAATTCCTCCACTCCTTCTTCCTCACCTCCTGCAAAAAGAAAAGAAATTACATTAAAAAAAAATCCTTTTGGGGAACTTCTTCCCAAAGGAGGCTCGGAGACGATGCCGCTCTTTCATTTATCCTCTCATCTCTCCTGTGGCTCTTCTCATTAAGCAATCACACCACATCGTGGGCGTAACAACGCTAATGGGAGCTGATGATCAATCCTAATTGGTCTCTTCAGAGTGTCCGTCCACCGTTTCAGAATGTGACCGTTGGCACCCTAATGAAGTATTCATCTGGCATCCACTCCCCTGAAAGTCACACCAAACAAAGGAACGGGCTGTAAATGGCTTAATTGGGAATGGTGTGCTCGCTAGTGCATGTGCAGATTGGGGGCGCTCTGGTTTCATCATGTGTGCTCACACATCCTGCTTAATTGGCACAGAAGTCAAATTGTGTGTAGAGGAGTCGTCGTCTTTATCTGCGTTAATGACGACAGCAGAAGGAGCAGTGATGAAAGAGGAGTGAAAATGGGGAGAGATATTAATATGGAATAATATAACCATGCCCTCGCTGTTGCCACGGAGGAGCAAACACGCGGTGGGGTAAATGTTGGTGCCGGCCAACTGCCTGTTTGATGTGAGAGGCAAATGAAAAATGGTTGCGGTGGCAAGTTTTTCTAGTCCTGCTCCAGTTGTTATGCCACAGCGACATCAAGATGGCGGTTGGCGGAGCGCAGCCTCGCACGTGCACGCAGAAAAACAACATAAAAGAGAGCCGTTGGAGGGAAACCAGCATGTCCAAGCTTAAGAAAACTAGGATTGAAGTTGGAACCTGCTCATCAGGATGGAGGGAGGAACGAGGTGTGTGTGCACGCGCGTGTGTGTGCATGTTCTTGAGTACCTAAATCTGCATTTTTAAATCAAAGTGATTTTTGGGAGGTGAGGACATTTTGGCTGATCCTCACAGCTTCACGAGTACTGTTTGAGGGTGAAGACCGGGTTTTATGGTTGAGGCTAGAATTGGGTTTAGGTCAGGGTCAGAGGTGGGGTTAGTTGAAATGGTTGGGTGGAGGGGGCTTACTCTGTGAAATTGAAATTGGAAGTTACCACAAAGCTATAAATACAAGGATGCATGTGTGTGTGTGTGTGTGTGTGTGTGTGCTGAGAGGCTTGTACATGCTGACTGTAAATTGGTAGTTCTGTGCACACTTGGATGGTTAGAATAAGGATTTTTGGTTTGAAAGGAAAAACTGTTCCCAGATCTGAGAGAGAAGAGAAATACTCTGACTCAAAACTACACACACGCACACACACACACACACACACACACACACACACACACACACACACACTACACACACACACATACACACACACACATACACACACACCGGGTTAATGTAATGCTTCAGTAGAGTGAGCGTCAAGCGAACCGGCAGCAGGATTTCTCCCACCTGCAGGACGGAGGCGGAAATCAGAATAGAAACATCTTTCTCTGAAGAGGAGGTGCTGGAGCCGTTCATGTGGCACCGCTCCTCCCCTCGCCCTGCTTCCCCTGCCCCACCTGTCCTTCTAATCCTCCTTTTAATTTCTCTCTCTCTGGATGTGGCAGCCACCCCTGTAACCTCCTCCTCGCTCCTCTTCCAGTTGTCACCCCCTCTCTTCTCTCTTCCTCCCAATCCCCACCTGTTATCCTCGTCGTCTCCTCCATTCCTGCCTTCAAACGACACCCACCACCCACTTTTCTTCTGTCACATAGTAATTATATATTTTTTAAAGAAACTCGGCACCATGTTGGTGCCAACTGAAGAAAATCTAATGGTAATGTTCAGTGCGCAACATTTATGTCTCAAAAGTTTAGCACAAGGCCTGAATGTTGTAACTGAAAGTAGATGTAGTACCCCAAAAGTAAGGCAAAGCCGCTTGAGCACCCCCTAGTGGTAGGCTGCAGTAAACAAGAAGTTGTTTTTAAGTATTTTAATCATGCAGTGCTGCATAAATAGCACCACTGATGCCATGAATCTGCTTTTAAACAGGCGTGCAGGCTGATGGGTGGGAAGGGGTGGGAAACTTCCTGGTTGCAACTGTACAGATCATGTGTCGACAGCCGCTCAGCTTTTGACGAAGCTGCACATTTTGCTGGGTCAGCAGTGCTCGGCCCGCATGCATTGTTCAGGACAGTAAATTGCTATTGCCATTGTCCTGGATCTAATAAGCGGAGGTTTAACGATAATGCAGCTTCTAAAATGTTGCGCTAGAATATCCACGCATGCAATTTGAGAGCACAGACTAAGGGGTTTAGCCTTACACACACATTGCCTCCGTCCTGGCCCGCGCATCCAACTGCGCTGCGCCAATGCATCATTGTCAGGCCAGCATCCTCTCCTGCTGCTATCACCCCCTTTATTAATAGTAAATGTTGTGTTGGGTTCTCTGATAGGCCTCTCAGGAGAGCGCAAATCAAATAGAAATAGAGTGGACGTAATTCATAACAGCCCTTTCTCCTTTGTCAGACTGCACAGACGCATTTCTGCATGCAGCCAGATAAAAGGTCAGGCATTTGGTAGCCTTCATATTTCCTTATTTATTGTGCAGGGCATGCAGCTCCAATGTACATGAGCGAAAAGAGAATAGGAAGGGAAACAGAAAGTGCTGTTAAAATGAGTGAAGGTAGCGATAATGTGGCACTGCGTGCCTCCCCTTTACTCAGCAGATCAGTCCGAGGCTTATCATTTATTTGTCGTGTGTCAACCTAATATCTGCCTGTCTCCCCTGCCGCCCTCCCCACCCTGCAAAGTCAACATTTTGTCACGTTATATTATTTCATTTGAAGAAACGTTTCATTTTGAAGATGCTGCTGTCGCTGCGATTGAAGCGTCTCTGCACTCAGGCTTTTACCCTTCCCGTGTTTATTTAAGCCATTCTTTAACACGGTAAATCATCACATCTGCAAAGATTCAGGCCTCTGCGGTTTATTTAATTACAGCTAATGGAAGCAGAATTCGCTCCTTTACCCAGGAGGACGAGGGGAAATCGAGAATGATGAGCCGAGTGCCGCATCAGAAAAGTGAGTTACTAAAATATAAAATAAGCTGAACGCATCCTCGCCAAGCACTCCCCTCACCCCTGAGCTACACATTAAGCGAGGGAGTGAAATACATAATGGAAACCCTGTGAGAGATTGATGAGGCAGCATATGTTGACAAATTGCTGTCCTAAATTATGAATTCTAATTGAAATTCCTGCTTGATAGACAACGATAAAACGAGCAATCAAAGTTATGGAGACAGTGTCATATGTCACCATTAGCTCTGTCGGCTCCTCCATCTATTTCAAAGTTTTGATATTAAAGAGGCTTTTTGCTCGGCTGCCAGCAGAACGTTCTGTCACGATGTAAAACTTTTAAGCTGTCGCCGATGACCATTTCCCCAATGGAGGATGGTTAAACATTACATTACAAATTGGCTTCATTACATTACAAACATTGTTTTAAGACGACTTCAGAGCTGCTTTTAAACTGACCGGATCATACGGCATCTGTAAAACTCTGCGGAAGAACGGGAACACATGCATCGTATGATGACGTCAAACCTCTTCACATTATTCTGCTTTGCAATACCGATGGTAATAAATGGTAAATGGTTTGTGTCTTTAGACTTGTGCCAGTGCCTACACAAATTTTTTGATCATTTACAACCCTACGATGCAAGAAGTTGAAAGGCTAATTAGCTCGCTTCCTTCGCTGGAGACACGCACGTTGACCCTTGACCCCGTAGCAGGGCCTACTTCGGTCAAGGCATGACGATTTGTTCGCCCTCATTTTCGAAACCACTTAGACCAAATTAGAGGTGACAGACGATGGACCAAAATTCAGGTAGAGACTCCTGCTGTTGCTGCATCCTGCCAACAGGGGCCAAACTGCAGTCACTGAACGCTTACATCTGCTACAGTATTCTGGTAGTAAACCGAATAAACCACTCTAAAGCCTTCTGAAAATATTGTGTTGACACAGTTTCAGCGTCGTCATGGTGACGTGACCTGACATGGTTCCTCCAAAGCTGCTGTATATGAAAGCATCCACAATCTCTTATTGTAATAAGATTACACAGAAAGGTGAAGTAAATAGATATGAGGCTGTTTTCCTGACACAAACAACTGCATGTCAACAGCACTTTAAATACTCCTGTAAAATATAAAATAAATCGCTTGTAAACACATTCTAACACAATCCTGTTTTCCTAAATAAAATCTGAGAAGCAGGTTAGCTGGCTCGCCACTATAGAGGACACTTGAGAATGAAATGGAGCGTGAAGACGTCTATTCATGCATTTAAATGATATTGGATTATTACAGCTTGGCATTATGCATACTCCCAAAATTTGCATGACAGGAAAAAGCCCGAGGTTATTCCCTGTAGCCTTTTGAGTGGCAGCATGTACATCCATCATCTCCAGCCCCGTCAGATGCTGCTTCCTGTGTCACGTCTGGCTAAACTGTTATTCTTCCACACCAAAGAGCTCAGGTTTTTTTGGGGGTTTTTTTTTTTGCAGAATTCCCGCAACACAGATTCCAGCAAATCTGCATTTTGTTACCTTTTAGTTGTTAGAACAGTCCCTCTGTCTCCAGATGTGTCAGGAACCCTCACTTCCAGCTCCTGTTATCAGTGAACAAATGTGTGGGAGGAGGATCCACATTATTCCTGAGCATTGTGGCTACTTTGATCATTGTTTATTTCCCTGTCCTTTCCCAGATCTCGTTATTTTCCGCCGCCGTCGTTCCACGCTGTCAATTAGGCTCCGTTATCTGGAGCAGTTGTGTGCTTTTTTTTTTTTCCCTTCGCTTGTCATCTTGAATCTCACTCCAGTCCCAGGCCTTTCATTGCATTTCTGAGGTGACCCCCTCCCCAACCAGAGCCTTATCGTGCCCCCTTGCTGGGATGTCAATAGCATTGCTTTGCTTTTTCTTACATTTCTCCCCCTGTCACGCTGTTTTAGAATGCTTTTACCATCTTTAGCGCTCTCAGACCTTTCCCGAGCTGTCAATCTTCTATTTTTTTATTTATTTATTTGTATTTTTTTTTCATTTGACAGAAGGACCAACATAAGTGCACCAAAGCAGGAAATTTGTGAGCTGCTCGGACAAACGGAGCTGCCTCCTCTCATCCCTCTGTGCCTGTTGTTTGTGTCTCTTGGTGCGTGAGTGACCAAAGAATGCCGTGAGCTCACTTCCCCATAATTGCCGTTAATGGCCGCCGCTCCCGTGAACCAACAGTTGCCACCAAATGTTCACTGGATGCGACTTCAGCTGGGGGGCTTTAGGTTGGTGATGCTTCTGCAGAGCACAGAAAGCCTGAAACCGCAGTTCTATTTACGCGATGAAATAGGGAGATTAGCTATCTGTGCCGCACCAACACGCATGCACACAAACGCCCACAGGAAGAGCCGCGAAATGAAGTGACGATCCCCAGGTGGGGGGGTGATGTACAGACAGTTATTTGATATGATGGAAAATATTCATATTCCAGCCCAATGTGAAGAATCCAATAAGTGTGAGGGTTTGTGTTCGGTGTGTGTCAGTCAACGCGACAATAATTGGGATTTCATTGTTGCCACTCAGGCAAAATAGCGGAAACCAGAGCAGATTTCTGGTACAGAGCTAAATATTGTCAGCCACGAACAAAACAAGCAGTTAAAAAACCCCAAAAAGAGACAAAAATCCTTGCAAAACAAGGCCAATGAGCCATTGATTGGTGAAGTGTTAACGGAAACAAAGCTTTGAAAGCAAGAAGGAAATGAGCTAAAGTGTGGTTTCTAATGAAAAGCATAAAATCCGGCAACCAAAACTGTTTGTTTCTGATGTGTTGCTAATGCAGCAGTAATGAAGCCAGCTGAGAGAAGGGTCAGTGATTAGTCCGCTTTTAACTACTTTCTGGCAAAAATAAACATCTACAGTGATTTCGCCCTATAGAAATAAGGTTAAAATTATAGCCTGCATATCAAAATCAGGCTACCAACCAATCAAGCAGAAACATATAGAATAACAAGGACAGGGACACTGGCTAAAAGCAAACAATGTTTTAATTCATGCCCTCGGAAGGCCTAGGCTTCAGCCTCGAACCTGATGATGAGATTTTAAACAGAACAAAAGTGTGATCTTGGGATTTAAACAGTGTGTGTGTGTGTGTGTGTGTGTGTGTGTGTGTGTGTGTGTGTGTGTGTGAAAGAGAGGGGGAGAGAGAAAGAGAGAGAGAGAGAGAGAGAGAGAGAGAGAAAGAGAAAAAAATCTATGGAATAATAATGATGAAAATATCATCCCAGTTCTGTAAAGCACATCTATCAGACCCACTGTTTAGCGGAGACTTCCCAAATTCACCAGCTACCTCTTTTCTTTTAAAAAAACTCTGGAATGGAATTCAGCAGCACCCAAACTTTTAATAGATGGGATCAGGATCCGATCGGAGCCCCAGAGTTGGACTTTTACAGCTGTCAGTCGGAGGAGAAAATATGGAGTTTGATTTAACGATTCAATTCTCAGCACATAAAGTCAACCCAGCTCATGGCACTGAGTCTGAAGTCCAGGAGATGGAGCAGTAGAATGTGCTGTTTCCCGATACAGTGCTCGGAATCAGGGAAAAATTCAACTCAATTCAATTTCTGTTACAATCAGGAATCTTGAGACATTCCTTAACATTCCCTTTAACAGGAGGAAAAGAAGATCCAGGCTCATCTTGGGGAGACCCATATGACCCCTGGTAAAGGAGGAGAAGGGACAAATGGACCTCAGAACACAAAGCTGGTCTCATTTAGAATGTGAACATTATTGATTTTTGTCCTTCTACCAAATAGTTTAAGAGGTCAAGAGGGTGTTGCGTTACTTTCAAAGCATTTAACATTTTGGCAGTACAGCTTTGGAACCAATTTCATTATTGAATTAGCATCAGCATTGTCAATAAAGTGAGATATAGAGGAGATATACAAAGGTGAAAGAAAGCGTTATCATTTTTCTGGTGCCACGAGTTAAGAGGGAGGGATTTCCAACATCATACCATGTGTCACATCAGCGTCCTCACTGTAGGTTTGTTCTGAGTAGAACGTCGGTGTGTTTGCTGTCATCACAGTTTAGACTCTGTGGTGATGTAGAAGATAAATAACCCCACAACGCCCTGTCACATATTGTCTCGATTCATCCTGTAGGGACCAACGTTGTCTTCACCAAATTCATGAAAAGTAATTAAAAGTTAGCAAAAGCAGACAGATTCGACCTTTAGGGAGAGAAAGTCATTTACTTGGATCACTCAGCTGAGGTGAAGAGTGTCAGAGGGGTCAAACTACAGTTGAAGCGTTAGAAAAGTGAAAACTTAAGGAATATAACGCACCATCCGTGACCATAACACTATTGTCTATTTACCCAATCACGGAGGACAACCAGGACAACTCGGTGCATAAATATAAACACACACACACACACATACACATACACATACACACGGCCACAAAAATGTTAACATTCTGCACCACACAGGACAATTTCTCCAGGGATATTAGAAAGAAGCAGAGATCCATACCGAGCTGAACCGGCTGTCAGTGCGGAGCATCAGTAATTAAATTGCATATGCATACAGTAGCGCCGTCCGCAGACCGGCTGAACCCGGGCGGGCGGTGAGACGCGTGACAGCCACCGCCTGGCGCGAAAAAGAATATCACAGGAAAAAAAAAAAAAAAAAAAGGGAAGGGGACACTGACAGAGATGGGAAGGTGGGACCCAGGACGATTTACAAAGCGAAGAGAAAAGAAAGTTGGTGTGTGACGAGAGACGTGAAGTCGACCGATCTCGCGTTGTTAAAGCGAAACCCGAACAGCCTCAAACCTGAGCATAAAACATGTCAGACGCAGCCGAGCTCCCACCGTCCCTCACACACACACCCGTCTGTAAACACATTCGCGAGGGAGGGGCAGTAAAAAAAAAAACACACAAAAAAAAAAAACTGTCAAGCAGCCATCTTGTACCTGCATAATAAATGTCTAGCAGCCAGCTGCACTGAAATATGAGAAGAACACAGTAGGATTCATCACTATCCATCAATGGAAGCAGCGGCCTGTGTGTGTGAAGTGGGACCACGGAGCGAGCGTTATCGGGGGGGTCAATGTGTTCCTGTTTACGCTAACAGTCATGCCCTCCGAGAGGAGACGCGGCTAAACACAAGAGCAGAACCTTGAGAAAAGCTCTCTGAAAGCATCCTAATTGGATCCGACCATAAACCAGGAAGGCTGCCACTTAGGGGGGTGGTGTGTGTGTGTGTGTGTGTGTGTGTGTGTGTGTGAAGGAGGACTTGGCCTCTGCAACATCTGCTGGTTGTGTTCGAGCCGTCAGACTGTAAATCCAAAGTAGACGAGCGGGAGCAGGAATTCTTTGAGGAGCGCGTTCCCTGGGAGGGAGGAGGCAGAGAGGCGCAATCCCCCTGGGATCCCTCCCTGGAGGAGCTTGACGGAGGCTGCCGGGGGGGGGTCCTCAGTGTGGCAAAGCACCGGGCGTGAGTGAGAGAGGGTCGGCGTATTTCGCGGGCAGCGTCGGGATAAATGTCGCGCGGACGTCAGGGAGGGAGAATACGGAGCCGCAGCTCCGGGGTTGTGGCTCCCGCGAGGACCGCGCGGCGCGTGTAAGCGTGCGAGGCAACACGTCCTCATTAAGGCGGATGTATTCCAGGTGAGGTACTGAAGCGGAGACCTCCAGACTCCAACATGGATGTTGGGCAGTGAAACAGTCGCCCGCCCCCCGCAGATCTGCAGAGGGACGTCGCTCAGACGTGCACTCGCAGGGCCTGGAGAGCGCGGCACGTCGGAGAACGCTGCAGGAAACATGGAGGAAGCACGTGGGACGAGCTGGGAGGAAAGCTTTGTTTTCATCGTCAAGGCTGACCTGGAGGAGGCTGGAATTTATGGAGACTCTAGTGAGACAAACAAATGAATCTCCATTAAGTCCTTAACCAGCATCATAGAACGTTAGCATGAAGCCACGGCTGTTGGGGGGGGGCGTTCCAAGACAGTGGAGGGGGAGAACACGGTGAAACATGACAGATGCTTTCAGCGCTGCGGCAAATCATACAATTTTCACATTTCTGTGAATTGATTTTAGATGACGGTTATTTGTTTGACTCGGAAACGACGAAGCGACGGGAAGTGCAACGTAATTGTCTTGCGGGAACATACAAGCGGCTAGGCCGCAATTCCGCCACTTGAATCAGCCGACATTAGCAAAGCCAAACAGGATTATGACGACTATCGTCTGCACTTTCGCTCACTTTAATTTGAAAACAAATTACTTTTGCCATTGAGAAAAGGGGAATTTGCCGCGCACGTCGGCTCCCCGGTCTCTTCCTCCTCACCTGTCTGGAGAATTTGATCTCTCCTTTAAGCTGTTTTTCAGACACGTTATCACGGACCGCGGACCTGGAACCACTGTGGTTCCCGCCACAGCTCACTACCTGGTGGCTGTTTCATTTCCTTAATATGTGGACATCCGCCTCAGCTTTTGTTCAACAAATCATGTTGGACAGGTTCAGAAGGTAACTGCAAATCCTGCTTGTGTGTTAGGAGGACTAATGTTTCCTCAGCGGACGACCAGCTAATGGACTAAAGACGATGTCTTTTATAGCGCCAAAATGGCTTTTGTTAAGTATTGACTGTGTTCCCATTTCAAAATAGCTCCTTTACAGGTAGGAAAGAAAGGAGGGAAGCAGAAAGTTTAAAAAATAGGGAGGAATTGATGGTTTTGCGCACCAGGGTGTGCTCACAGAGATCTGAGAGCAGAGAAACAAACGTAGGAAGCTGGTGAGAAGGGAGGTAAAATGCATAAGGCAGTGCTCTTTTAGATTCAAAGCACATGGTACACACTGAGATTATTGACTGGAAATGTCAGCAAGGGGAGAGAGAGAATTCACCAGCAAGAAGCAAACAGAAAGGAAAAAGGGAAAAGGGGGAAGGATGTGAAATCGGGTATGATTAAAAAAGGCTGAAGCAATAAAAAGTGAGTAATGTTATTGGAAAGCAATCAGTGGAGATCGGAGGTGGGATCAGAGGAGAACAAGAGTGAATGAAGAGGAAAACGAGGAGGAAAATGGTTTTTCAGTATCACACGTCGATGGGGTCAAGGGCAGACGATGGTGGAGGAGAGAACAAACGTTGAAGCTGCACGCTCACGTGGACGATTTCCTGGCAATCAGGAAGCCCCGGGCTGCCAATCTGCGCATGCAGATACACACATCTTCATGAAGCGCTATTTAGGCAGTCAGTCATTGACCTCCGACTGACCAAGTATCTATTTTTATCCCTGATCTCTGAGAGAACGGTTCCACCGTTCACTCGCGAAAGCTAATCCACCTGCGTGGGGCAGCCACAGGAGCGGACTTCGGATGATTCCAACCATCATGGTTTGGGTTCTTATTCCGATATTCTGGAAGCAAATATTGACTGATCCTTCATCTAAAACCAGAGACTCTTCCAGGGATATTTGTAGACGTGCATGGTTCCAGGAAAATGTGATTTATCTACTAATAAGGACTTCCATGTTCAATAAAAATGCCTGCGTGGAATTAAAAACCAACACAACAGATGCCCCCTTGAAATTATTTTTTCTTTTGCAGCATTCGTGTGTAGCATGTCTTCACGCGCTGTGTTTCTCTGTGTGTCTTAGTAAAGTTGTAACCATGAGCTCTCAAGGCCACTGTGAATTTCACTCATCCACCTTCTGACTTATTACTGAAGCTCTCAGGGACTCGGGAGGAGAGATTGCAACGTAAGTGTTGCAACTTTACATGACATATTGGTAATTCCCAAACCCAACCCTGCCTTTAATCTATCTGTGTGCGTGTATGTGTGTGTGTGTGTGTGTGTGTGTGTGTGTGTGTGTGTGTGTGTGTGTGTCTCCTGCAGTCCACAACAAAAATGTTCTACCTTGCCCCTGATTTGAACTCACTACATTATGCCTTGCCATGCCTTGCCATTGTCTTCACTTCTCTGCACACACACACACACACACACACACACACACAGACACACACACACGTGCACCATCACAGCAAGGCAGCCATTTTTGGAGGCAAAGGTTCTCAGGGCTGTTTGATAGCAGATTAGGCTTTCACATCAGACGGGGACGGGGCCCCACCAGGCATCACATGATGATCTGCACTCACAGGCAAATACACACCGGTAAAAAAAACACACGCGCGCACACGCTGAAAGGACCTCAACACAGACCTTCAGAAGACAGCCCTCCAAGGTCGGCTCCGTTGGCGTAAGCCAGTCACAAGCCGGGCGGGCGAATGCTGCAGCAGCAATTAAAAGAACACAAAGTGGAGCCAATGACAGCTCCGTGTTCCAGTTCCAGGCTGCGCGGCGTCCGCTTGGAATTTTCGCGGGAGTAGCCTACCTTGCGAGGGCTCGGATTTTTCCAGCGAAGGCCTTATCAGCGAGTTCGGCGGAGCGGCTGGCATCAGTCATGACCAATCTTATCATCAACGCCTTCACTTCACTGCGAAAGCGGCGCGCTATGCATTTTCCGCCGACAACAGTCTTCAGCACAGCCGCCACAAAAGCGTCTCCCACAGGGGATGCGACGTCCTTGTGCGGGAGGTGCAGAATCAAGGCGGATAAATACATGCCGGCTTAAATTAAATTAACTCAGGAGGTGATAACACTTGTGCTTTCCCCGCTGCGGAGGGCCAAGCCAGCTTTCTGGGGAAAGAGTTGAGCAAAAAAAAAGCAACAGCAAACAAGTTATTATTCACAGCACAGGAACTAGTAAATAAATAATATATTTATATATATTTTTTAATTTACTATATCCCTCTTGCCTAGTCTGGATCAAACTGCCACAGTCATGTTTTTCTGTTCTAATCTCATAAATCAGTGATTTATTCTGTAAATCTCCGCCTGTGTGCTGTGCTGGTTCGGCATTATCTCAGACGGTGGCGAGCACACAAAGTACACGAGCGCTCGCCATCAGAATGGCCCGCAGCGACTGATAATAGGCAACACCCCCCACCACACACACCCCCCTGCGCCAACACCCCCCGCCCCCGCCGCAGCAGCGCAAACGGGCAAATTCAGGCCGAGTCGATCCCGATAAGGGCGCCGAGGCGGCGGAGAGCGGGCCCTTTCCGCGTCCACCTGGCTGCGGACCCGCGGCTCCGTTCCGCGTTTTGCATCGTGGGTGAGAAAAAAAAAAAAGGGGCCCCTTTGTTGTTTCAGTGATCTGGACCCAAACCTTTAACCCTTTCTCCTTTTAACCCATTAACGTTAAACAGACGTGGAAATCCAAGCGCGTCCTGCTTTGATGTGCCGTTGGATGCGTTGCTGTCGACGCCGGTGTTTCGCGAGTCGCCGTGCAATAAATGGGACCTTAACCACCTGGAAGCTTGTAATCTCTCTCTCTCATCAACACCGGCGAGTGTTAGCAGATCAGCCGACGGTCTCCTTACTCCGCTGCGCTCAGGGGCTCTTTGGAGCTACTTTCTCCTTTTTCCAATCCAGCTCCCGATCGACAGGGGCTGCTCTTCGGGTTTCGAGGTATCTGCTCGAACGTCGCCCTCACCAGTGACAAGTCGTAATGGCCTGCATTTGCCCCCCCCCCTTACCTCTCATAAGTTTCACAGAAGTTGCATCAGCGTCAAGCACGAATCTGTTCGCAGACACGCCAGCGAGCACAACACGCGTGTCCCTGCAGAGGAGAATATTCCTCCCATTCATTAGCCACTCCGAGGCAGAGACGACCTCCCCTAGAAACGCGGAGCTGACTCCGGCCTTTCGGTGGCCCCCGATGCTATTGCAGCCATCGATTGCACAAGGGGGCGGGGGGGGACATTGGTTTGCAGGAAAATAACCTCCGTCTGACCTTTTTTGACTCTCCCCCCCCTCAAACGGCGAGGCGCGCACACGCGCTCGCACGCCAGCGCGCGCGGTCTGGAGCTGCGTCTGCTGATGCTGGCACATTTGCGCTCTGGGACAGAGCGGTTTCATTGGCGCCGATTACAGCTTTATCCTTCCCCTGCAACCCCCCCGCCCCACCCCACCCACCCCTGCATACCAATGGAGTCCACCAGCGGGGGCGAGACAGGCAGACGGTGAGGAAAAGGAATGAAGCACCAGAACAGAAAGAGGGGATTTGGAAACTGGGCGGGACGACCGCGCCGCTGTCGGATGAACGAGGCGCGGTGTCGATCACTTTTAAAGAAATGAAGGTTAATTACAGCCAAGCAGATCGGGAGCTAATTCAAACCCTCCATAACATTTAAATAAATAATCTGCCGTGAACCCTTTGATAAGAGTTTTAAGGGCTAAAAATTAAAGATAAAAGAGGCAAAATCGAATTGTTTTTTTTTTTTTCTTAGTTTTTGGGCAGTGAATGGTTGAATTTCGAGACCCTCATTCAGCATCAGCGTGATGTAAACCAGACGTGACAAAGAGGAGACGCAGCACGCACGTGGAAGTTTTCAGCGACAGCTCGGCTGCAGCAACAGTCCGTTATTCCGCGAAGGTTCTGAGCTGTAGTCACAAGGTGAAAAGTTTATTGCCGGCGATGCAGCCCGCCCTTTCAGGCGCGGGACGACGAGAGGAACACACTCGAGACTTTTCCCAGGCTGAGAAGTGGAAGGCGGAGAGGAGTCGAACCTGAAGTTAGCATTCACGGCCACGTCGATGGGCCTCAGATGCGTTAGGCCTCAGACTCTGAAGGAGTCGCAGCCCCACAGTCTGAGGAGAGCTGATAAGACCTGACGGAAGACCTGCTCCTCCGCAAAAGATGGATGTAGGCGGAAGAAAACACACGCCTCCGCGCGCACACACACACACTCGCTGGTGGAAACGTGCACGCGAGACAATTCAGCTCCGCCAGAAGAATAAGCTGTGTTTTATGACGCTGCTGAATGTTTCACAGGAACTGAGCTCATCAGATAAAACAGATGGATATCCTCCATTTCTAACTTCAAATCCACTGTCCCGTCTTTCAGATGGACCATTGTGGTGGAAGGACGCACGCAGCAGATGAATGTTGCGTATTACAATGGCAGAAGCAGGGAGGAGGGCTATTGGAGCTGGTGCTAGCGAAGACATTTGCCAATTCAATTCTTCACATTGGCAGAGGAAGCATTTCGTGACCAAACTATTCCTGCGATCCCCCCCCGTTGAATTACACCATGTCTTGGGACGGCTTTGTGCAATATGTGATTGTCTGGATACAAACCAGGGTTTTGAAGCTGGTGAAAACAACTTTCAATTAAAGAACATGAACTTGTAGAACATGGTTTGAGCGAGAAAACCCAAGGAAGAAAAAAAAAAAACCCCCCAGCGAGCAGCCAGCTGGTGTGTTATCCTGTGATTATAGCTCAGCGCAGATCGAAAAAGAGACGACAGTTTTAAATGAAAGGTCATTCTCATAAAGTGACTTTCAGCAGAGCCCCGTTGCAGCCCTTTAGCTGCCCTCGGCTCCTCGATGGGAGCCTTACGCGGAGCTGACAGCTTCTGTCAACTCAGAAAAAGATAAATGACAGCGTTCACACAGCCGACCCACACGCGCCGACAGATGAATTTATGTTGTCTGTGGTTTTGAGCTGACCTGTCACAGGAAAGCAGAACACAAACAAAATGAACACTTTCCATTCATCGGCGTAAAGCCTTAACATATTTCAGTCCTTGGATTAGGACTGGTTAATTGAACCTAAGAAATGGCTTTCAAAAATGGCCTAAAGGTGTGACTGGTTTCTCTGGTGTGAAACAGGAAGGAGTGACTTTCACCATCACATGTACCCCCCGGGGTATGTAGGAAGGATTAAATGTATGTGAAGTGCAGCAACAGCCCACGCAACATGTCAGCAGCAGCTCGCTGCTCAAAAGACATATTTTCCTCACAGAAACCTCATGTCCCTCTTGTCTTATCACTGATTTCAACATGATTTGTAATTATGTTCTATTGAAAAACAATGTTTTACTAAGTTTAGGCTACTTTTGTCAGATTATTGCATCAGAAATATGAACTTTTTTGCACATTTTTGTGCGTTGTGCAGCACTGATTGAATATTCTGATCTTACATTTGAGCCGGAAGACCGGCTTACTAATGTATTGTGCTGCAACATATGATTTAGTAATCAGAGAACAGAAACAACCACACTTCCAGTCCTGTCTACACCCTACTATGATTAAACCACTGGGATATAGGATGAAGTGTGTGTGTGTGTGTGTGTGAAGCACTGAGAGGCATGTAGGAGGCAGTGCCGTTACAAAGTAAATATAAGTGCAGATACACCGAGGGTCTGTCTGTGTTTCTGTGGGTGTGTGTGTCTGTGTCTGGGGGGGAGGGGGGTTGTCTACATCTGCACAAATGTATCTCACCTACATGAACACAACACGGTGTCCTCTTTGCCTGTCACCGATGGAAACAAACAACAGGGCCTCTTTTTTTTTTTTTTACTGTCAGCAACTGGAGAGCTGCAATCTGCAACCATCTGGGAGAGACACTCTGAGGAGCTCTCAGGCTGCTGCCACCAGATAGATAAATAAATAAATAGAAACGTGGAAGCAGACAGAGAAAAACAGTGGGTTCACAGAGAAGAGCTGGGATATGAGCGGTGAGGCGGCTCTCAGCTCTGGGCAGTGCAGAGGTGTACCTGCACAGCGTGGATGTAATGAACACACTCGCCTGCACCCTTCCAGCGCGTCAGAATTCACACAACTAAACTACAACAGTGTCTTTTTTTCTTACACGTCCCAGCAGTCCCCTTTGTTTTCGTAGCCACACCTTGAAAACACACCTGCTTCCAACCCTCCTCCTCCTCTCCCTCCTCCTCCGCAGAGGCGAGACCACGACGGGTAACGCGCTGATTGGTGAATAATATTAAAGTTACGCGGAGGCTGAAGGCACGGGAAGGCAAGAACATATTTGTCATATTCTCCCGCTGCAGCGATAAGGAAGCAGCTCCTCGGATTTTCTGCTCTGTTTTGCGATAGAAGGAAATATTTATTGGCCATAAAAGCTTGAGCTCCCCTCGTATGCTGGATTGGAGATATGCGCGCTCTTATCGCGGAGGACTGTTGCCTTGAACCCGAATGCTGTGCTGATCACGTCGAGAATTCCACAGCTCTTCTCACAACAAAACACCACGCCACGGTAACAACCGCCCATCGCCCCCCGCCGCCCTGCGCGACCCCGATTGGATCCTCTAATTGATCGACAAGCATCTTCCACGGTTTCCATTGGCGCCCCGACCATAAAACGGTGGGCTGCAATCCAGTAGAAGCCACTGTGGGCGGGGTGGACCGGTCGAGGCGGAGCGGTCCCTGGTACTTAAACACGGCCGTCGCCGAAACAAGTGAAGTATCGGCGTGCGCAACGGCCGGAGTTCGAAGAGCGTGAAGTGCCAGTAGAGGGGAAAGAAAGGGAGGAGAGGACCGGCGTACCTTTCGCACTCATGGGTCATACAGATATTTAACGCTTTGATCCGGGAGCGCACAGGTATCCTTTATTTCATGCACTTTTACGCGCGGACAGACTTCCCTTTTACGCACCGGTTTTCCAGTCTTTCCACATTCTTTAATAGCTACAAACACCAGTCTACCGTCCTACCTCATTTCCTTTTTTTCCTTCCTGCATGAAGGCGGCGAGTTTTTGTCGGTTAGTCGGAGTGAATGATTAACTAATGATGTGGCAGAGGGTGGCAGTAATTGACTGCGTTAGTGTACTGTGCGGTTCAATAACACAGTAACGCTGTTGTTTTCCTGCTGCTCCGCAGTGTTGTGGTGTTTTTTTTTAACCCACCTTCTCATCTGTTGAGCAAAGGGATTCGGATGCATGCGTTATTGCACAATTTGCCTTGTTTTGTGAAAGATCTCTATATCGGGCGGTTGACACATCTCTCTCTCTCCCATCTCTGATCTTCCACCCCTCCTCGCGTCAGACACCGCAGTCCATGCCTCTGCCCTGCCAGATCATTGATGGGAAATCAACTGGACCGGATCACCCACCTCAGCTACAGCGAACTGCCCACGGGGGATCCGTCCGGGCTGGAGAAAGACGAGCTCCGCGTCGGCGTCGCTTACTTCTTCTCTGACGAAGAGGAGGAGGTGGACGACCGCACACCGTCCGACTGCGGCTTCACCAAGGACCTGAGCCCGGCCGAGGAGGGACCGTTCTCGGTCAGCGAGGTGGAGTACTCAGCCTTCTGCTCACAGGAATGCATCTTCTCCAAGCTGCGGGAGAACGAGGACTTGAACGTGTACTCGGCCAAAACTTTGCTGACTATGTGCAAACCGGGGGATCTGCTGGAGCTCGTGGCCGCTGCGCAAGCCCCCCACTGGGCCATCTACGAACACGACGACCAGGTGATTCATCTGCACAAGGGCGAGATCCGAAAGGACAATCTGCTTGAGATCAGCAGCGGCCGTTACGGCAGGATAGTCAACAATCGGTACCGGTACCGGCCGCTTCCCCCCGACCTGGTGATGCAGAACGCGGTGGGCCACCTTGGCCTGAGCACAGAGGAGATATGCTGGACCAACTCCGAAAGTTTCGCAGCCTGGTGCCGCTTCGGGAAACGGGAGTTCAAAGCCGGGGGAGAGGCTCATTCGGCGGAGCAACAATATTTCCTCAAAGTGCATCTGGACGGCAGCGGGGTGCACACGCTGGTCTTTCGCAGCCTGGAGGACATGATCCGGGAGAGGAGGCGAGTGGACGCCAGTGGAATTCTCAAAGAGCTGTCTTTGGTTAACGGGGGCAAGGAGTGATCAGGAATTCCGTTTGATATCCGCTCCTCTGTGCCCTCCACCCTCGTTTCTCTCTCTCTCTCGCCATACGCGCACAGACGGACGCACAGTTTAGCGCACGCACAACAGCACACGCGCACAAGCACACGGACGCACAGACTCGGAAAGGACCTGTTGGCTCTGGACTGTCTGTCTGTTTGTTGCGGACGAAGCCGGGAGCGCAGGCGGCTGTGCGACGTCTCCATCGAAAAGCAGAAATAAAACGGCCATAGAAGCAGACAACGCCCTTTCAGATTCTACCCGCGCTGTGTGGGACACGCCACTTTAACCCCCGCTCCTCCCAAACCATTGCCCCCGGACTACCAAATCACCTCTGCCAAACCGCACATTGCGCATGCGGCTCGGTTTGGTTTTCTGTTTAATTTGTCGGATCAAATGGAATTGTTCTCCCTCTCGGCTTGGGGCGCCTGCTGCGACAGACCAAAGGGAGAGTGGAGGATAGATGTGGGGAGGATGGAAGATTGAAAAAAAAAAATCAAAAAGAAGTCCCCCTTATATTTTTTTACTGTTAGCTTTAAACCGGGACATTACGCGTTTTCAAGCCGCTGATCCACGGACCTGAGACAGTCCCAGATGGCTACCCAGTAGCCTTAAACAAAGCATATGGCTTGTCCAAGCTCCTCTTTTTGCCATAACAACAGTATTGTCCTCTTCACAATACTGCCATCCTGCTCCACAGCACCGGATGTTTGTGTAAATCGTGTTCATATAATTTCAATTTGAGTCCCTTATTTTTGTATTTCAGTTGAGTGGATTTGACGCTGATCTCTCTCTCTCTCTCTCTCTCTCTCTCTCTCTCTCTCTTTCTCTCTCTCTGTCTCTCTCTCGTTTAAATAAATGGAGGTTGGACTATGAAAGCCATCTCTAGCAGGTGTTGTTTGGCTGCACATGCTTTCACACAAACACACAGTCTCGCCCTTGCACACATGGAGAGAGGCATGAATTATTGATGTTGCAGCGCCTCCTGACCTGCCTCCAGCCAAATAGGCTTCATATATCTGCTGTATTTGGAAGCGGTAAAGTGGTCATCTGCATCCAACCCATAAAGGCTTCCTGGAGAGGGAAAAAAAAAAAAAAAAAAAAAAGAATCCATACAGGATCTGGGAGCGGCAGTATAGGTAGAGCGTGCACTCATTGGGAACATACAGCCTTTGGCCTGGGGCTGTTTCCAACCGTGTGTGTGGGTTTTAGCCTGTCGGTGTTTAAACATTCACAGGCGCGCCGTTCCCCTGATTGTGCTTTTCTCCTTTTGTAATTAAGCCCTAAATCACGTCTGCACTGTGGATGAGAGCTCTTATCACATGGAAGCACGCTGTGTTCCTGGCTGTATCTCTGGATCTTTGTGCTGCTCCTCTGGTGTTTTGGTATCAGTCACCTCCACAGAGGAGGAAGATTCCTGTAGAGCAGATCTTTGTTCTGCCTGACTGTGCTGCACTCATGCTAATGGAGTTTGTGCTTTAATTCAGCTGGGGAGGAAAGGTAGACAAAGAGGCACTGCAACTGCACGCGTGTGTGTGCGTGCGCATGCGTACGTGTGTGTGTGTGTGTGTGTGTGTGTGTGCAGGGAAGAAGACAGGAGTGCAGCACTGCCCATATGTGTGTGTTGGTCTCAGGAGAGGCTGGTTAGTGTGCTGGATGTTGGCTGTGCTGACAAGCTCTGAAGACCCACATCTTCCCTGTTTTGTGTGCATGTGTGCGTGTGTGTCTGAGTGCGCAGATGTTGCATCCTCATCCCTCAGACGTGCAGCAGATCCCATCAAAACACCGACTAATAAGCTTAAGAATCTTGTAAATGTGTTTCTGAGAAGATTTTCTGCAGCTATTGACCCAGATGTTTTATACCGTTGGCTTCGCTGTGAATATATCGACACATTTCTCTCATTAGCTCTGTTTCCTCTACATGTTTTTTTACAGCACGAGCTGGCTGGCATCTCTCTACTGTTGCTCTATTTCCTTTTCACACCCAAGGCAAGAAAAGAAAAAAACACACCTTTTTTTTTTAACCTCAGCCACTCCAAATTCCGAATACCACTGATCTCACGGTTAAAAATACCCCAAATCTGATGTTTGGTCATCCAGATCCTGTTCAACTCAGGTGTATGTGTGTGTGTGTGTGTGTGTGTGTTTTCGTGTGAATGCCTCAGACACCCACTGTGGGAATCGGGGCACTGGGGCAGTTAGTGTGAAAAGTGTGTGTTTGTGGTCTGTGGCTAATAGGCCTCTGAAAGATTTACGTGTTTGTGGCGCGGCTGCTGGAAAAAGGTTTTCCGTGCCCGAGACGGCGTACGCACGCGTGTGTGACACCCTAACTGGTGGAGTAATGATGTGTGTACTGGCTGAATGTGTGCATTTATATTTATGAAGGTCTGCGTGTACATCCATCAGCAACAGTCTGAAAAGCTGTTACTAGGGAAACTCCAGCCACTGTCGCAGTGTGTATCCACTCAGGTCTCGTGGGTCTATATGTGTGTGTATATAGGGGCAGGTGGGGGGAGGGGGGGGGCTGAAATCCTCCCTCAGATTAAAAGAACATGTTTTTGCATTAGCGTGGACGTCATCAGAGCACCCTGGGGTCCGGCTTAAGTTTGTGCATCCTCACCGCTGCCTCCCACATCAGTGATCTCAGGAGATCTTGTAAGGAGGGGTGTGTGTGTGTTGGTGTGTGGGGGGGAGGGTGTCAGAATATTATCCTATGTGTGAGGATCTCCCTCTAATCCAAACAGCGGCCTGGAATCCCAGCAGAGTGTAGAGAGCCTTTTCTCCGCTCTGCTGTTCCTTGGACGGCCACTTTCTGCTCAACCGCACAGGAGACGCAGCTGCCGGTGGGAGCGAGCAGCGGTAAACCGGCCGCACGCCGGCGGTAACGTCGCATGTTGATTCCAGCGCCTCCGCGCTGACATTTAAAAGGCGAGTCCGCGCTGCGGCGTTTCGAATTTCAATAGCCCCGCCAGCTAAACCTGCTGATCGATGCCGTTAATACACCAACCGTTGTGCGGGAGTGGTTAAACCTGTAATGCATAAGCGAGAGCTTAAAAATGAACCCACACCCACCGCACAGTGACTGTGCAGCTTCCTGATGTAATGGGTAAAAAAAAAAAAGTTTGCAGATCGGGAAGAGAAACAATTCAGCTATCGTAAAAAGGAAAAAAGATGACTGAACCTTGGAGGCTGTAGTATTTATCAAGTTTTGAATGGAATCATTCAGAGTTTTTGAATGAAAGTATGGAAGTATTCATGTCTTCTTTCATGATAATAATAATAATAAAAAAACCCTCTTCAAGGTGCTTGAACAACCGTCTAACCTGAAATTGGCCGCTGGTTGACGCGCTGCTGGTTATCTAGCGTTTGCTCAACCTGCAGGCGCAGACGTTCCGGGCCCCGCCCGCCTTCAGGCCCAACAGGCGGGCTAACTGCCACGCAAATATAAAGCCGTCTATTCAAACACCAGTGTGGCCCTTCCTGTTGATTCAGGCTGAGAGACGCCGTCGCTGTTTAACCGTCGATATTGCTGCTTTTCTATTCCGCGTAGCGACAGTCGCCCGCTGCATCGCCTCAATTATGCGCAGCTCCGTCTTCAACTTTGTCGGGAGAAAGCGATTATATTCTAATCGTGTGCATAAATAGTTTCCACAGCGTTAGAAGTCTTAGTGGTCAAGATTGAATATTTCCCACTGCCCACTTGTAGATAATAATAATAATAATGTGCTATTTTGGAGAAGATGATTTCATGGAAAGGCTCCAGTTTGATATCAGTGATAAGCTGCACTGGTGCCCGGCTGTCTGCGCGTGAGCAACAGTTTGAGTGGAGCCCCGCAGGGCCATCAGAGGCTCTGACCCCAGCCCGACTGGCTGAAGGGCAAACATCGCATCCATCTCCTCTCTCTATGCGGGCCCGTCCTTCATCTTCCTCCTCCGCCTCAGCCCTCCTCCTCAGGACTTAATGAGTGAGCGAGAATCGACCTCGGGCTGCAGCCCGATGCGATCGCGCTTTGATTAATGGACGGACCCAACGTGGCCCCATCTTTCCGTCTCTGTGGTTTTAACCCTTTTTAAAAAGTCAGAGGAAAAGGTTACTGTAAATGTCATAATGAACGCTTCACAGCGCCCCCCCGGGCAGCCCAGCTCTGACTAACCCACCATTAAATGTCATTCTCTTAACATTTAGTCACGTTTTGCTCCAGAGAGTTTTTTTTTCTTTGCAAAAAGTTCAGAGTTTAAAATTTCATAGTGATACACGCTACACTTTGTTCCCACCTGGAAGTTTCTCTTGCATCTTTTTACGGCTGCACGCGCTTGAATAATGACTCAGGTGAATTCATTTGCACAGCGGAGACATCCCCGACCCTGACCCTGACCCTCTGGACAAGTGAAAGTGGACAGGAGAAACGTGTCCCCTCTGGCCTGAAGCTTGAGGAGAATTCTCAACTCGAAAACGGGAAATTGGAGCTCATCGCGGGAATTTCGTAGAATCAGCGACTACAGCTGCGGTCCAGCTTAAAATTCATTTCCGTAATTACAGAATGCCGTTAACTTCTTGCCTCAGCAGCGCCGGGTCCAGAGTGACTCACGGATCGCTCGTCAATACGCCCGATGACGCTGATGCTCATCTGCTGATGTTGCATCCTGAGACACACACACACCCACACACACACCCACACACCCACACACACACACACGCACTAGACGCCAAAAAAAAACATTTATCTCTGCGTTAACAGACACCCAGCTGAACCCCCTGCATTACCACACACCCACGCTAAAGTACAGACAAACACTCAAATGCAGTCAAAAGTGGCTGCTATTTTTGCCAGTAATTGCGTTCGCCCCTCTGTTTTTTGTGTTTTTCCCCCCCGATGGCATTAATGCCTGCGAAGAGAAACAACAGTGTTAAAACCCCAGAATTACCAACACTCATACATAGCTGCATGTCTCCCGGCCTTTCGTTCCACCGCGCTCATCTCTGCAGCGCCCACCCCCCCCCCACCCCCACACACACACACACACACACCTCCGTCCGTCTGTGCTCTACAGGCTTTCACACTCGCTGCTCTGTGACCCAAGCGGGATTTCTATTCTCACCCTCCGCCATCACACCAGGAAACACAATCAGAGAAAAAGCCCTCCTGTTCCCCCGCATACCCACAGAGCCACGTCTTCCTTTATAATTATACACACTCGTCTTTTTTCCGGCCTTTTTGGTGGTTTTCTTTTTTTTTTTTTTTAAGCGTTTTCTTTTGCTAATTTAATGGTCTGCCTGCAAAGAATAATTGAGAATCACTTCTCGCTGACGGGTTGTGCTAAGCCTCGTGTTGAGTGAGCTAATCCCGGGAAGACGTTTAAACTTGTGGTTCATTCTAAAATGCTGAACAGATCCAAGATGGCCACCGGGGTTGGTCATTGAGGAGCCGATCGTGGCGTTGTTTATGGTGCAGGTGTGTATCGGCGGGGGCTCCGGCGTGTTAGAACCTACAGCCATTGAAGTGGCGCTGATTGGTTGCACCTGGGCTCCGGAGTGAGGCGTTAATTCTGCGTGTTAACGTTCTCCAATCAGTCATAATGAGAGACAGAGGACAGATGCTGGCAAAATAAAGACACGACTCGCATTAAAGGCTGGATGAATACATCTGCACGGGGCTTTCATTGGCTACTGGGACAATTATGGGAAACGAGGTTGGACCAAGCATCAGAGACTTAAATAAAGCCAATCTCCATGTAGATGAGACAATACATGCAGCTGTAAAGGTCCAGCGTGGATTATTTTTCGCAATCTTTTGTCAGAAATCAAATAGATTACACCTACAACATGTACAGCTGTTGCAATCCTCCATGTTTTTAGGGATTTTATTAAAACACAGCGCAGCAGCGCTCCCAAATATCACCATGAAGCGCCTGCCTCCAAACAAAAAAAACAAAACAAAACAAAACAAAAAATAAAATAAAAGTAAAACGCCGATGCGGCTTTTTAAAAGTTAATGGAATTTCCCTGACGCGGACCCAAGTCGCATAAAAACACATACAGTGGAAGTCGGGATGAATTCGGGAGGAAGCAAACACACCTTTTCTTATCACTGCACCTTAAAACATCGATTCAGGTAATGGCGAATTGATTTTTCCGTTTCACTGTAAAGGAAGCAATTCGGTCTCCCTGAAATGCTCCACTCCCACTTCAGCAACCAGTGGTGATACAGGCAATGCGTGTGTGTGTGTTCTCCAAGATGCTGTGTGCATGAGCTCACTCATAAATGAGTGTATATGAAAGGCAGAGAGAGAGAGAGAGAGAAAAGCATAATCTGCCAGTAATGGAACACGAAACCAAGCAGAAAATTGCAAAAAGAAATGAGTCGGAGGGAGGGTGTCAGCCTTGATGAAATAAGGGCCTTCATGTGTGGCCTGATAAAGGCGTTCAGAAGGCCCCGTGCCCTCTGTCATCATCATCAGGCTGTGCTTACAGGAGAAACAGCGCTGACACACGGGGAGACAGCAAGAGCGCGGAAACCCCTCCTGGTGGCTGATTTAGTCCCACGCGTGTCGGACCGCCGCAAAGCCACCCAGCAGAGTTAACGACCCCACTTTTCATTAGGAAACGGCAGCAGACAAAGGATTAAAGTGCTTTTCTGCGGGCCGCGTTGCCGCGGTGGCGTCGGTTTGATGGAGTTCAGAACACTTCCTGCTGCAGCCCCCGAGGTTAAATCTGATTAAAACTGGCGGCCGGGCCCAACCTGCGGCAGCCTAATAAGATTCAATCAAGCCACCAAACTGAAACATGGATTTTTCAGACAGGGTCCGGATTTAATCTCTTGTTATTCAAAATGTTAATTGACAAGACGGCATATATGAAGGCTAGTTTGGATTTCCCCGCATTAAAAAGTCCTGACATCAGAGATGAAGAGCTCCGGTTTGATCTCACCCAGTGTGGCGGTGATGGTGTAACCATCACAAGAAAAGTTCTTATCATTGGTCAGCAAAATATCAGCAAATCTAAAGTAAGAGGAACATTCTCTTCACTTCGACAGCGAGGGAGACATCTCAGCTCTAAACCCGAACACAAGCAGATGAACAAGGCGCAACTGGAATATCCAGGAAACCAAACACTCAAGGTTTTGAGATATTTCTGTTTTTGGCTTCGCGATCAGATTAGATCCCATCTGAATTCTGCCCTCACCGCTGATGAAACCGTCTTCCTGCGCATATCCGAAGAATATTCACCCTCGAGGAGTTCGTGCTTGCTCCTCAAGTGACTTCTTACAATCCAAAGGGATCACAAGCCAGCCCTCCGTCATGTAGAAACCATGAAAAAAAAAAAAAAAAAAAAAAAGATGGGAAATCTGCGGGAGCTGAGCTGCTGTCAGGCGTCAGTCAGAAATGTGACACTTCACAGATGTGACCTGACAGACTCCGGCTCCGAACTGATGAACCCTGGGACGACCGCCGTCGCGGGTCACTCGCTTCCCTTCCATTTCCTCGGTTACCGTGGCGATGATTGATGAGTTGCATCCCGTCAAGATCGTTTTTTCCCGGCTGGAATGTTTACCCCGCTCGCGTTCGCTTAGAACTGAAAACAGAGAACGGGAGAACCGAAGAGGGAGAGTGCCACCTGTAGTGTAAAGGTTAAACACTCGGAGGCGCATTTGTAGGCCGGCTGCATCACTTTTGGGGTGTGATGCTATTATGTTGCCCTCCATGAGGTCCCTCTGCTCCTCTAACCCCCGCGCCGTCTCCGTCTGTGTGCCCGTTGTCATCAGGGCTGATGGGGGCAGCTGCGATTGGCTCAGCGGGGGGTGGGGGGGGGAGGGGGGGGCAATACGAATGGACAAAACTATATTTAACATCAAGGGCTGCCCTTGACCGCAGCCGCTGCTGCGCCTTTAGTAAATGACCCCCGGGCCGCCCTGCGCAAGTGCGCGCGTGCATGTGTGCGACCTACTGCAGCTTAATAAAGGTTAAAAAACAAACAGGGGGGGGGGGCAGAAAAGTATCGTTTGCAACCATCTGGCTGTGGCGGCTTCTTTACAACTTACAGCTACAGTCCCAGTGGGGGCCCGCTCCGCCAGCCTGTGAGTGTGTGTCTGTGTGTGAGGGGGGTGGTCAAGCGTGGATAAAAACTTCATTTTGATGCTGGAGAAAGAAAGGGAGAAGGGAGCGAGGTGAGGGAGTAAAATATTGATGAGAAAACGAGAAAGGCATGAAAATAGAGCCGCGTGACAGGCGGAGGGATCGGCTTTGTCCTAAACTAGGATTCAGCACAAAGATATCAAACGCTGACCAGAAATGCGTTGAGCGGTGGCAGGAAAGAACTGTGACTTCAGCAGGAGGAAACCTCGAGCAGGACCAGGCTCGAACGGGGGGGGCGGAAGAACTAGAACTGGGCGTCAGGTCACAGGCGACAATGGCAACGAAAACAGGATCAAGCAGACAGTCAGGTGACCTTTAAACACACCTCAACAACAGTTAAAGTAGAACTAAACATGATGTCAAAAAGACAAAAACCATCCCCGATTAGATACGGGGACAATGGCCTCCCTTGCTTTTAAATAATGAATATGTTTGGTGAAAGAGCAGCCGGGCTGATAAGATTCTCCCTGGAGTTGTCGACCGGGGATCGCGCTGCAAAGCAATTACCTGAAACGGGGAGTCTTCAGAGAAACGCTGAAGAGCAGCGGCGTGTTCTCCCCTCTTCCTATCTCTCCCCCGGCACCCGTATTAGAGTCTGACCTTTATGTGTAATACCTGAAACTATTCATTTAATTCTTCTATTGTGGGGGAAAACAAATGTTACTTGATGTGTGACATGGACCACAAGAGCGGTTCGGCTGGTCTCACTGCAGAGAACTCACCTGCTGATTAAATAGCTATGAACAATAGAACAATAATGGGGGGGGGGGGCTGATGCAATTAGATTTGATTATTTCACTTTCAAAGGAATGATTTGATGCTGCAAACCAGACCTGCTGTTGGCTGTAAATATAATATTACGATAAATAAAGCCATGGTCTGATAAAGCCACGTTTGGCACATAAAGGCTGAACTTCACAACAGAATATCAGAGAGATGTTTATTAACCTGGATCAGAAAGTGACATTAGAGAACATTTTATTACACAATTTCACTAGGAATATATCTGACTCCCATTTTTTATTTCTTATAATTATTGACCAGTCAGGATGTTTCAGGAAAGATTAAACCATTTTAAATGGCAGAAATATAATAAACCCCAACACTAACAATGCTACAAAATGGGAGGAAGTTGCAGAAATAGGAAACGTGTTAAGTTGTCTGTTATGGTGCCATTGAAGCTGAGATCATAATCTGGGGGAAAATGATGTGATGTGGATTTTGGTTTTTCATCTGTCTCTCCTGCATTTCCCTCTGAAAATTTCCCCAGGACCATTGACTTTGAGCGTGACTCATTTTTCACCATTCAGATGAATTTTGATGCCGAGGCCGGCTTGTTGAGCACGCTTGTGATGTATTCAGGAAGACCGGTTACCTTAGCAACCCCATATCCTTTGGTCTCCGCGTCCCCCCATGAGAGAAGGCTGGAAACGGAGACCATGAGGGCAGGCGTGATGGAGCGCAGGCCAGCGAACTGAGAGTGTGTTTGTATTAATAATACAACACGTGGTGGGACCCAGGAGTCTGGAAGTCCCTCTATCAGCTACAGCGATGTGGAACAGGAGCTGGGAATTTAGCATGGGCCCAGTGGAAGTCTGGAGTCTTTACACTGCCATAAATCAGACCCTTTCCAAGACGTGCCACCTGGAAAACAACTGATAGGGAAAGAAAAAGGGCCCTGAAGAGCAGTTTAACAAAAGATCAGGTCTAATGAAACAAGAGGGTTGAGAGAAAAAGCAGAGAGGGAGGAAAGAGCAACAAGAGGGCCCTGATATCATGCCAAAGTGCATACGGGCTTTTAACAATCATTTATATTTATCCCCCATTCAGCTGAGTGGATTGTTATTCCATCATTTCTGCTCAGAATACCAAATGCGCTTTGAAAGCCCGATTACCATGGGAACCAGGAACAACAAAACAGGCGTGGAGCTGCAGAAATCCTCCAGATTGGAGGTCTGCTAAAGCTGCAACAGAGCTAAGACCCCCTGCTCTGGAGCACCCTGGGTGCTAACATGCATTATATTTACTCCGCGTTCTCTTGACACAGTGACTTCGAAGGCTTTTCGGGGAGGGAGGCTAAAAGTGTAATTAAATCTAGACAGATGCTATGCGAGAAAACGCCTTCTAAATGGTGGCCTTGTCTTCCCCTGCCTGGCAAACTGTCAAACTATCGCCTCTATTTGTATATAATAGGATGTTGGAGGCAATGACAACATAATGATAAGTAATCAGGAGGAGGTGGAGGCTCAGACGTGAGAAATGTCAGAGGCAGCAGAGAGGTAGCAGCAATCGATTAAAGCCTGCCCGACACGGAGGACTCCAGGGAACTTTGTTCGTGTTCTCAACAGAACAGGTAGCAGCCGATACACGCGGGCTACAACAACCTGGTGTGAGCCAATTAGCGTCTGAACATGCCGCAACAAGGATGGTTCCCTGGAAGAGTTAAGTTCAGATTGATGAGGTTCCGGCATTTTCCTTAAAGGGCCATGGTTCCAGACCGGGAAGGTTGCGCCTCGTTCATTCAAATCAGCAGCAGGAGGTCTGACAACTGGACGCTTTGCACCTAAGAGCTCCTGGACTCAGACAACCCTCTTCAGACAATCATCCATCTCTGGAAAAAAAACGAATTTCATCCAACCTATTTTGAAAAAGTCAGACATTTGAGGCTGCCCACTAGGTGTGCTCAAGCACTGACTGATTACTGCATCTTTTCACCATCAGGCTACAGTAAATGTCAGCAGGGCCGGAAAACTTAAAAACACCTCCCCTGTACCTGAAGTGCCTTCACCGTTCCTTTGGCTTAAGCATGGCGCGGCATGAAGAATGTGCACGTTTTATATTATCACCCAAAGAAAACGATTTTCTGCTTCAGCAGCTGGATGTATGTAGCCTGCAGGATGTAACCGCGGGCAACCAAAGTGCACAACAAGATGCAATTTGTGTTATTGTAATTACACAGCCGTTTTTCCTGATGCCATCACAGTAGCTGCTGCACTTTAATGTACTGATCAGCATTTTCTTTTTCACCCTCCGAAGACACTTTTAGAACTGATATGAGGAGGAATTTTACATTAGCGCACGTGACTGCAGCAAAACAACGCTCATGAGCGGAATAAATCAACCATTCATCGTCCCGCACAAGACCGAGGCCTTGGTTAATTATTCACATTGGTCAATAAGCAGCCGTAAATTTATTTTTAATTGTGTTTGTCCGCCGTATTAATCCTACTCTGGATTCCGGGCACGCTCCAGGATGAGCCGCGGCGAGGGAAAAGGCCTTCAGGAAGAGAAACACCGGACAAATGATGGAGGATAACGACTGAGGCAGAAGAAAAGGGGAAATACTGAGATAGAATTTTAATCTGCATTATTGCACTTTTCTAATCAGCCAGTTTATTCAGAAGAAACAGCGGCTTGTAATGACTGATATTTTGATTAATACTAAATTCATAATAAACAATTGTCTGCTGAACCATTAAAAGAAAATCTGATTTATTTTCCTCTGTTTGCATAGAAACTGCCTTTGTGGTAGATTTCCTTGAATTACAATCACACAAAATCTCCTTAGAGAAGTAAACACTTTAACAATCCAGCGCATAATTCAGTTCGCCTTTTAACAGGAAGGAACCTTGAGTAGAACCCAGACTGTTTATGTATTTATTTCCAATACTGAAGCATGCAGCAGTCCTTCAGCCAAAGTCCAGCAAATGTCTGAAGAGCTGAAGAACGGTATGATCTGTATCAACACAGCTGGTACAAGAGGCTCTTTTTTGGGAGGTTAGTTCGTCCCCTTATCGCAGATTGAGGTGAATTAAGGCTGTTACTATAGCGACAAGAATGATGTGACACGAGCTGTCGGTCGATTGCGGGGCCGAACAGAGGTGCCGCAGTGGTGATGTGGAAAAGTCCGCTAAGTCCGACCTGATCGTTTTATTGATTATTGGAGCGTTACAGAGGGTAAAAACTATCATGTCAGGGGAGCGAACTAACCAGTACAGGCGGCAAACGCCACTTCATTAATCACTGGAGCGCTGTATTAATCTGGCCGAGCTCAGCGAGAGCAAAAACTTCAATGACACCTCATTTGCCTTTAAAAAGAAAAGCCGCGGTCGATCGCTCCTGGTTTTCTCAGCAACGCCGAATCGGATTTGCGACAACGAGCTGCTAGTTTAGCTTCGATCCCGTTGCGGTCAAGTCGTTGGGGGTTCACACCCCTCAACTGGACTGGGGGCTAAGTGAGCGACGCTGCTGCTGAGTGACTGACGGATGATGCAGAATGCTGCATCGATCTGGCGGGCGGACGCTCCCTGCTCTAACGCCGGGGCAGAAAGCTCGCGCGGGCCCTTCTTCATTGCCTCGTGGTCCACATGGACCACCAGGCCCACGTTTGGTTCACCAGCCTTCCCTCTGTGGCGCTCACTCCCTTTCCTCTGTTTGGTCCCCCCGTCCTGCGTGACCCTCACCAATCACTTGCCGGCACTCTGACATCCGTTCACAGTGTGACACATTAAAGTGGGGGGTGTGGGGGTGGGTGGGTGTCAGAGCGTCTAAATCACTCCCTCACCTGGGTTTCATCTCGTCACCCGGCCCCACACTAATCTCATCTGCTGACCAGACGTCAACCTTTCACTACGGAGCGGAGGGAGGCGGTTTCCATGGTTACCCATCCATCACGGGAGCCGGTGGGACACCTGCGCAGAGAGGCAGATGTCTTTGGGGGGGGGGCACCAGCTGATCCTCTGGAGCAGCCGGTCCTCTCAGGATTTACCATTAGAGACAATACACCTACCCCCCCCACACCTCCTTCTCCTCCTCCCCCTGAGCCAATCGCCATGGTAACCCATTGCCTCCTCCACCACGGGCTTGAATTTTTCCCGGGAAGCGAGACCACCTGTCGCTGCGGTCGGCGTCCTGCTTTGATTTGCACGTCGGCGCGCTGGATGGAGCAGATCAGACGCTCGTCTCGTCACAACTGGAGGGAAAAACTTCACATGGCGCTTTTCTGGCGCTCTTTGTCGCCCACACTCAGATTTGACATGAAATAGTGGCAGCTTAGCGTGCCCTGCATCGCCTGCTTTGTCTGGAATGATCTCACAGACACGGCGCCATCACAATCATTAGCTCAGTTGTTTGAGTCGGGGGGGGGGGGGGGGGCCTTGAGGATGCAGAACTGATTCCTGGATCCACAGCAGAGCTCTCAGGCTGAAGCACAGCCCAAACTTCTCACTGTCCCCTGTCCTCTCCTCTCCTCTCGCTGACACACGCAATAAAAGACTTCTCGTGCTGAGAACCAGAAAGACGTGCCCTACTGCCTGCATCGGTCTGGCTCGGCCTTGGTTTCCTTCTGCTGAAAACCTCACAGCTCCAGGAGGCCTGTGACATCTGAAGCCTCCGCGTTTCGTTTCCTCCCTGCGAACATCTGCATGAACAGAAGTCCCGACATCAGGCCGTGCTCCTCCGATCACAGAGAACAGCTCATCCGTCCGTCATTATTATTAACACGGCGCTGCACACGCAGAGAACTCTCTATAGAACCATAAAGCATATATTGATCTATTATTAACTATTGGAATCAGCCAGGCTGTCCAGCAGCAGCGGTGGTGGTGGTTTTGGTGGTGGTGGTGGTGGGGGGGTTAAAGTGGTGCATCTCCAATGCAAATCAAGCCTTTTCGTCAGAGCGTCAGCTCAGATGTCATTCCGGGCTCTCAGTTGTGCCGCGATCGGCCCCATTCTGCCACGTTTCAACTTCAGAGGAGGACCTTCAACTGCTGGCAAAATGTTTCACTTTGTTTGAGGACTTGAAGGATTCAAAAGAACTCAAAAAAGGGAAGTTGTGACACGGTATTATCACAGACATGTTCAATGGATGATTTCTACAAGGAAATAGTTGTTGGAGGCTAATTAAATTTGCTTGTCCACATCCTCTCTTCAGCAGCAGTTAGCTGGTGGGGGAAATCAATATTAGTGAAGCGATGGACAACATTTCCTTCACATTTGAGTTGCTGCTGTGAACGGCCGCTCAAAACGAGATGGACGTCTGCTGCCTGGAACCACGTTTTCCTCTCTACGCAAGCCAAGAAATTATCCAAGTAAGTCTGAGAATAACCGCATCAACACCCTGCTAACAATATTTTAGAGTTACATGTCACAATTATCAGTTTATTTCATTTAGTGTAATTCGCACATTTAGCCTCCGTGCATTAGCCCGGTCCGTGCGATTAAGGGAAATTAGATTACATCCTCAAATTTGGCTTCCAACAATTGCAAACACAACATAATGAAGAAAGAAGTTTCCTGCAAGGCTGCGGTGAGCACTGTCGCGTCTTATCCAGACCAGATGGCTCCATTTTCATGAAACAAGCGCAGCTGAGGTCTGAACTCGGTCTATTTTTAGCCTCAGACACCCAAACTGATCGCATTAATGCTGAGATAAGCGGAGGCAGTGATTTTAAACATCTTACCATATACAAGCACGAAATGTTTCTGCCTTAACGCGCGACCTCTGATGCCAGTTCTGCAGGAGCTGCTAGAAACATTCTGTGAACGTGACCTCGACAGTTTATCTCCACTTAAAGAAAATGAAGGCATTTCTGTAATTTCACCTGAATTGTTCATTTTGACCCACTCAATCGTCCAATTGTCCCGATACAACTGGACGTCTTTTGGCTGCGCTTCCACCCCAAACGTCCCCCCTCAGCCTCTCTGTTCCTTTCTTTCGTCCTGGAGCTCCTCTGGAGTCCAAGGCTGCAGGTCAGAGAAAGAAAAATAAAGAGGTGGGGGCTCATGTGACCTTGGAGCGCTGAACAATTTCCCAGCATTCAGCCTGGTTAACGAAACGCTGGCTGATGCGGGAGCACCTTCCCGTCTTCTGTACTCACACTACAGACTCGGCTCAGCCCTCGTAGGCGCGAGTTAAACACCTTTCAAAGAGATCCTGTAACCTCTCTCTTGAGAGAGAGAGAGAGAGAGAGAGAGGAGGAGATGGTTGTAAGATCCTGGATCTTTCGACTTTCTCCCTGGGGGGCTCGTTCTCTCCTCTCACCTCGTGGATGGGTGGCAATGCCTGCTCAGGCAGCCTCCTCAGACAGATCAAATCAAGGATTCTGACACTCGGACGCTGCGTTTACTCTGGCCTGGAAGGGAAGTGGGGGGGTGGGTTGTCGATCATAAGACAGTTGTCCCCAAGTGGGAGAAATCCCATAGGTGCAAACAAGAACCAGCTTGTTTTACCGCGAATGTAAGCAATAGTAGCCATGACACTGACAGAATAGCTCTCATTTTCACACCACATCTGTGCATGCAGATGTTCCTGCTGGTGCGGAAAGGTGACTGGGCCTGGATGAGTGCCTAATTAAGGCAAAAAAAAAAAATCACTAAAATGGAAGAAAAGGCAGAAAGTCAAACTAAAAGAAACTTTGTTTTACTCTTAGCCAGACGTGTCAGTGAGGAAATGCGGTTGTGACAGATGTTCAAAAGTGATTTGCAGACTGCTGAGGGCCACGATGAGTCGTCAGCAATATCACACAAAGGTTTGATGGAAGCCTTTTCAAATGTGTCTGAAAACACATTTCAAGATTTATTCATTCAAATTAAACAGGCAAGATTGTTTTTTTTCCTTTTTTACATCCACATCTTCAACTGAAGAAAAGAGAATTATGGAACTTTAGACACTCAAACAGATTTAAATATCTCGTGAATCTGGAGACGATCATCTGCTACTCAGGCACCAGCGCGTAACCCCAAACCATCCTGCAATTAAGAACTATAGATTTAGTCGTTTAGTCAGTTCTAAGTTCATTCTGGTGGCCAGAATGCAATAAAATGGGGAAATATTCCACGACAGTGATCCGTATAAATAATCCACCTGGCTGGCTATTAATCATCTGATTAAAGGTTATTCCAGATTTAATTATTTCCTGAATTCAAGTTTGAACTTTAATCCACTTCCTGATTTCTGAGATCTTTGCATTTGTTTCTGCTCTTGAAGGCTGTTTAAAGGTGTCAAGCATATTTAAAGTTTATTTCTGACTGCAGAGATTTAGACAGACCCTGCAGCTTGAGGTTTCCATCAAAAACAGTTAATATCAACAATGTGGGTGAGACGGCAAAACCCTTTGTAGACAGGAATGCTTTGAAAAGCTGTTTTTAAACCTCAGACGCCCTGAAAGGCCTTCCTCTTTCACTGTGTTAGTGACTTTGTTTGGTTCCTGCAGATTTTAAAGAGGAAAAACACCGTGTGATCCTCCGCAGCCGCATGGTAGTCACACGGAGACCATTGATCAGCGCCCAATAATCTCCAGCCGACTGACCTGACTGCACATCTGCAAATGCCCACGTGAGATTTACTTGTCTCATCGATAACTCGGATAGGTTACAGAAAGAAAATTAGTTTTCACATTTCCGTGTTAAACGTCATTTAAGTGGCCTCAAACCACGGCGGGTCGAGACGAAAGCAGACCAACTGAGAACCTGTAGTCATCAAACCATCATCGACTCCATTATGAGCACAAGCAGAGAGGCGTTAAAAAAATAAAAAAAATAAATCACATTCACAGCAATGCGATACTAAATAAATCAGAGCCATTGATTTTTTTTTTTTTTTGCAACCTAGCAGTCAAAAATAACTTTCAAATGATTTCTAGAGAATGAAAAGACACGTCGCTCCAGGCGATGGAGGTGGGGGAAACTCTGGGAAGCAGGAAAGCTGCTGCTCGGGTCAGGCGGCGCTTGGAACAATTAGAGCTGCAGGTAATTAACATGCAAACAAAACGATGTGCTGCGAGAGAGTTTTTATTTCAGGTCATGAAGGTGGAACACAAGGCAAAGCACCCGCTCCGCCTACTCGTCGGCTCTACGAGACGTCACGGCAAACACGTAAGCACACGGCCGGGGGGGCTGCTGGGGGGGTTGTAGCTGTTGGAGTGTGTGGAAGGAATTAATTAGACATCATTAGGGGGACAGGGAGGTGTGTTTACTAGTCGGATCCAGTTGGTCCGGCAGCCCCCCCCGGAGGTCCCAGAGATAGACATGAGAAGCAAAAAGTGACAACAGAGGTGTTTCTGCAGCTGCTGATAAACGTCTCCTCAAACCCGACTGCAGGACTCCTCAGATCTCCGGCCAACCTCGTGCAACTCAGCGTTCCTCCTCATCCACACCGTGGCCGCGCTCCAAAGCGCTCTCACACCTTGCACCCCCCCCCCCCCTACCCCCCCCCCATTTCACAGCCACTTCTTGAGAACAGCCAGCGCCGAGTTGAAGGTGAACTGCGCCGGGTGGGTCCCGCGGTGGGCCAGCAGCAGGGAGCCCGCCTCGGGCCCGTGGCCCGCCGCCAGCAGCTCGGCGGCGGCTTTCTCCACGTCCCACCCGCCCTCCTGCTGCTGGGACAGCAGGTGGGAGCTGAGCGGGGGGTAGAGGGCCGAGGAGACGCAGCCCACGAGGAGCCCGGCGTCGAGGAGCGAGGAGAGGAGCTCGGCGTCGCAGGACTCCGCCGTCTCCTGGAAAACAAGAGGAGAAAAGCGTTCAACGACCACCTTCAGGAGCGCCGCTTCTACCACTTCCTCTGTTGTTTGGGTCCTCGCAGTTCCCCTCCTGCAGGTTCTGCAGCAGGCAAGCCTGATCTGGTCAGAACATCCGGCGCCGTGCTCGGCAAAAAAAAAAAAAGAAACAAACAAGACGACAAGAGAGGGAGAGGAGCAGAGGTAGGCGGGGCTTCCTGCTGCAGCAGCAGAGCCTCAGGCTGGGTGATTATATCGCTACGCGCCCGAGGAACCCTGACAAGGTCGGAGCAGTCGACCCCAAGGTCAAACCGCATGCTTTTGCCTTTAACTTCAAACTAAACCAGGAAATGTTAATACAGGAGGCGCCTCTGCCTTTTCCTTATTCCTTCTTACGTTTACCCCTGGCTAACGGCCCACTCCCAATTATATAAGTAAAGGAATAAAGCTGAGTCCTCGTCCTGAGACTCTGCCTCCTCTCCTCTGTCGACTGTTTGCAGCCTCCATTATTAAACCCGGGCCACAGCGGCGAGCGCCCGTCTGGGTATTTCTGGCGCAGAGGCCTCAATTATAAATGAGGAGCTCGCGTCCCGTTCCTCCGTCGCGGCGAGAGGCAGCGGACGCCGACGGAGCACACCTCAATCTCACACCTCCGCACCGGCGACCCGCCATTTTGCGCCCTCGGGGAGGGGGAGCGTCTTCGCCTTCGTTCGGGGATGACGAGGAGGTCACCTGGTTCTAATGGGAACAAGCGGATGGAGGAAGGCGGGGGGGGGGCTCAAGAAGATAAAAGCTGATGGGCGCTGAGCGGTTCAGACGTGTGTATTTTTAAAAGCACCGTTTCCAAGAGCCAGAAGACGGCGAGTGGAAGAGTAAAAAAGCAACAGTGTCCAAACTAATCATTTATTCAAGTGTGACTCTAAAACTGAACGACCAATCCTTCATTTCAGAGAGCAAAATTAGCGTCACTTCATTGGTAAAGTGTTTGCTAATTATTCAAATGATCCATAAAATGCAAATAGGACAGCCATTTACCAGCACCAAAAGTCGGATGAGTAATTTTCAGATTTTATAATTTAAGGAGGAAGATGTTCTGGGCTGCTCACGAATAAAAGTGAGAAGAACTAGAAACAAAAAATAAATGTGAGAAATAAGTTTTAGCCTACAGCTGTAAATTAAAAATGCCAGAGGAGAGCGTTACTAAAGTTTCCAGAAACGCGCGCGCACACCCACACGTTTCCAAGGCTACTACTGCCTGATGGTGTCAAGAAAGAGTCAATTTGATTGACAGCCGAGCTGAAAATAGATGTGAAAGAGCATCGGAGAGATGGAGGGATGAGGGGAATCTTGATAATAGCTAACCTTCTGTCCTCTTCGCCCGCATGAACTGCTCTGCCACATTTCAGGGCTCACGTACTGCGAGCGTGACGGCGGGCGGCAGATCTCTGCCCATAAATACTGTAATAAATCCAAAATCCTTTCTCAGAGCCCGGCGTGAGGCTGCGGCGCTCCTGCTCCTCTGTTGGCACGCAGGAATACAATCGCTGTGATGATGCTCATTAATTTAGTCATTTCAGCTTCAAAGTGTGAGTCTCAGTGGTCTCTTATTACGGCAAGAGGCCTGTGCCAAATTAGTGTTATGCAAGTTTCTGTTGTTGGAATGAATGTTTCACAGCACGCGGCTGCAGAGGCAGCAAGTTTGCGTTCGGGAAGATCGCGTTCCTCTGCCGCGCTGAGCCGGAACGAGAAGATAATATCCGATGGCAGCGTGCGGCTAGGCCCCGCCCTCCTCTGGGATTTCAGGCTACGCCGGCTGCCTTTTGGTGCGAAGGTAGTGTTGATCTCGCCTATCTTTGTGGGAAAGTGGGAATACGCGTAATTGCTGCGTGGAGAATTAACTGTTAGTTTGACTTTCGGCAAAGTTACTGACAATATTTGCACGAGTATGGTTTCAACTTTCCAAAACATGGTTTTTAAGGCCGTCTTGTTCCCCGACTCTCCAAATTGCCTCTCCCAGGATCCTCACCTCCTCACCCTTCCCCCTCTCCTTTAAAAATTCACAGTGAATGTAATCGGGCCGTTGCGGGGGCCTCACATCCATCACGCCCTCCTTCCCGGCTCAAAAGCTCAACAGCCTGACAAACACGAAAACCCGCCCTGACGTTAAAAGCCCCTCCGAATCATCTCGCGCGGTTCAAACGGAACAAGAGGCGTCTTCCCCGTCTCCCGACGTGGGCTCCCGCGAGCCAGCGACTCGACCGACGCCGCGTGACCAGATCACATCAAAGCGCGAGCCGTCCCCTCCCGCTCGCTCCCGCCTTCCCCTCACCTCCCGACAGGCAGGTGCGATTGTCTGTCCAACTTGTTTTCAGCGGCGGATAAACGATACCTGATTGCTTTGGTCACCCTTGTTCTGGATTCTCGCGGCGAACATCACTCACTTCCTGTAACCGTCTCCTTCCGCTCCATCTTTGAGCTCCGAGCTAAAGCCCGCCGAGGGCTTAATTGGAATTACCGTTCACGTAGGATGCCTGATACATAATGCATGGCCTACCTTCTTTTATCATTTAAATCATAGAGATTCTTTGGAATGCCAGCCAACACTCAACCCCCCACCCGCCTGTCCGCTCTAGCCGTCCAGCTTCAGCGGAGCACCAAACTGAGCCGACGTGATTGAGAGTGACGGAGGAAGAAGATGGGAAGAGCGGGGGGGGGGGGTGAAAAAATTATATAATTACGCACATGAGCGAACACACGCGAGCAAATCAGGGCAAACGCAGCCGAATCAACGAGCTCAAAATGGCACGAAGGCGGCAAACAAGCCCGATTCAATAAGTAATTAGACGCATAATGACTCAATCGCGCAAACCAGGTGGGAGTTTGAGTGGTCTCCTTCACGGCAACACTAACAAGCAGAGACAACATTTAGACTGTATGGCAGCCGGAACGGGGGGGGTGGGGTCCTGCGAGATACAGCTGGGAGGCCAACGCGAGCACCGCTGGTTCACAGGACTGGAACGGTGGGGCTCGGAGGACAGGCAAAGACAAAGCATCAGGGGTAACGGATTGGAGCGTCCGGCAACGGCCTTCGACTCGGTGGGCGGAGTTTTGCGCTGCAGCTGGGTGAGCTGCGCCTATAGCTCCACGTGCTCCGCTGACAGCTCATTAATAGCGGCCTGGGCAGCTCTCATCAGCCTCTCATGTCCGTCTTCCACAAGTCAGGCTGGCGTTAACCCCCCTGGCTCCCTGCTCCCCCTCCGCTTCTCCGTGGACCAGACATCAGGTCAGAGGGCTGGGGGGGGGCAGCACCGGATTCTACTGCAGCCAGGTAAAGGGCTTTTCCATTCACACAATCATTCTTGTGTGATCTCGTTGGGGTCTCTTTGGTATCCCGGATCCCTGTGTTTACCTACACATCACGCGCAGAGCGAGGGGCTTAGAAAGAGCCCGCTGATTAACGATAAGACCTGTCAATCAGCCACAGCCGTGTCTCTTTTCCGCAGGTTTAATCACGAGTGTCTGCCGAGGTGATTAATATTTCATTCATTGTGGTTTAAATTAACCCCAAACCTGCTAAATTAGACATGAATCAAGAAATAAATTAGAGTCCAGCACATGGGAAACATTTTAAATGGTTTTCGAAGATTAATTAGTTGTTGTTTAGCGCGTCAGGATGAAAGGTTATACAGCAAAGCAATTAGGCTTCATTAGCGTAATCACGCTCATTTTCTGACTGATCTGGCTGGAAAAGAGAGAACGTCCTTTTATTCTGAACTTGCCAAGATGAGCCGGTGTGATAGCAGCTAGGAACAGACATGTCTGGGTTATTTTTACTTGGGTTAAATCTCAGTCGTGTGATTCTTAAAGGACTTGTGGCCCGTGTTGATACTGCCATTCTAAAATCAACCAAACAGATGATTGGCTGCAATATGATATTAGGGGAAATTAGCATTTTAGCTCCACAGTTAAATATTTTACAATTCATCTAAATTGCATTCATGTTTCGCATCACAAATATCTTGTTTAACAGGGGAAAACACGGGGGCTTCACGGTGGGATTCATTCAGTCACTGGGGGACGCAGATTAACAAAACCCAATTTATGTTGCTGGGTCGAAATTCAATTTCAATAAAGCAGTGAGGTTAGCAGATCTGTGGGAAGTGCAGCCCTGGTGCTGGACTAAAGGACCTGATCTGAGGTCACAATCAATATCAGGAGACTGAAAAAAGGGTCAGGCTCCAGCTCCTGTAAGTGCTGATACGCTGCTTCACTTTGTGTGGAAAACTGATAGGAAAGAGAAAAATCACAGTGAAATCTCTCTCTCTCTCTCTCTCACACACACACACACACACACACACACACACACAGTGTAAGGCACAGTGAGCAGCAGCAACTCTGCCTCCACTGATGTCACCTCCAGATGAACGCTGTTCAGTTCTGCAGAGATCGTCCCCCTCTTCCACAGACAGACAGACAGACAGACAGACAGACAGACAGACAGACAGACAGACAGACAGACAGACAGACAGACAGACAGACAGACAGACAGACAGACAGACAGACAGACAGACAGACAGACAGACAGACCGACCTGTGTCCTCTGTCCTCTCTACCCTTAGTTGATCTTCTCATTTTCACACATTTGTTCTGTCATGTTAACTTCCCCCGCTGCCCCCCCGCCGGGTCTCTGGTCTCTGTGGGACGTCGGTGGCGGCGTGCTGCTCAGGTGTGCCAATGTTGAAAACTCCACCGTTTCATTTAACGGGGGGTTCTGGAGCTTAATAGAGAGCCTTTCTCTTATCTACCCCAGGAGCGGGGGCGTCTGCTGGGTCTGGGAGGACTACTCTGAGGCAGATGCTTATCTGGTCAGGGAGCAGAGCACAGCTGACCCACCGACTGTAATCTGCTTCCCAAAACTGGGTGGATTGTGGCAAAGGACTGCGCAACTGCTGAGGTTTTAATGGATTTCTGCAATGAATTCAACCGTCCACACAGTGAATACATGAGCAGACTTCATGTTTTAGTTTTTGGTACTGCTGCTCCAATCCGTCCTGTGAGAACACTTAACTGTTCATTCAGAGGAGCTGTTCAACAAAGAATACCCTCGTCATTCACAAGATGTTTCAGCTGATTAAACCTTTAGATGTCAAAAGGGTTTCAATGTTCTTTTGTATTCAAAGTATCGTGGGGTTCGAGACGTGGCCTTCGGATACGTGCTGGTCCTGGCTCAAAAGAAAACTGGTAGTCCGTGTGGTTCCGGTTTCAACTGCGCCTCAAATGATCAAAAGTGAAGCTTGGAAAAAAAATTAAATGAGCAGTCTTCCAGTAGGTAGCATCAGACCCTATCCTCATTAACCTTAAAACTGCCTTTAAAGCACAAGGTCCCCACACTTCTGGTGAATTATGGATTCTGATGTCACGCAATAACACACACACAGGTGTAAAACATTAACAGTAAAAACATGGATTAGCGTCTCCTCCATGTTATGGGTTGCCTGGGTTCCAGGCAGCAATGGTGTTGGTCCCTGTTAATCTTTTTATGCATGTTAATCCAAACCCTGTGGATTAATTCATGTTTTGACTGCCGGTTGACCTGAAGTTGAGAGAACTTCATTGAAGTTTTTTTTTGTTTGTTTTGTTTTTTTCTTCCAGAGGTTTGGGGGAACAGAGCGAAGCGCAGCAGAGTTTCCGACTGAAACGGGGTTTATTTTCATCTCAAACCCCCTGGAGTAACTCAAGTAGCAAATATAAACAGTTTGCGAACGTGAAATAATCATTCTGAAGCCTCCTCGGTGAAGTAGGCGCCGTAGCTGTATCAACAATGACGCATCCTGTGCAAAAAAAAGAAATACAACTTGGCCGTTCAAAGAAAGAGACGAGCTGATTTGAGTCTCGTCACGTCCAAAACGCACTCACAAATACTCAAGGGTCTGAAAGCAGCTTCGCTCTGCCTTGTCCCCTAATTTGCACCCAAATTACGTGCCATTTAACTTGGAAATAGACAGGCCCTGAACACACTTTAATCTGGGTGGTTAATGAATATGAGCCTGGCTCCTTTAAATGGTTCCCCAAATCAATAATAAATTATTCCGAGACACATCTGCAGCCTGGACCGCAATGGTTGACTCCGCCCTCCGGCTGGAATAAGGAAACTTACTGCCGTCATGCTGCCGACTTGATCCAGAGTCAGCCGCAGGAGTTCTTCGTCGCCGCTCTCGGCCATCAGTTTGAGGGCGGGCTGCTGCAGGCCGCGCGGGCTCTGGAGCATCAGGCGCGTTATGTGTCCGATACACTGAGGAGAGATGGAGGGAGCGCAGGAGGAATGCAGGGGAAGGGGAGCCGAGGAGAGAAGGAGGGGGGGGGCTTAATTATGCGGCAGCAAAATACCTCCACAAACATGCGCGCGCTGGCGGGTCCCGTCGCAGCCTCCTTGGGTAATGTATGGATATCACAAAGCAATCTGACTCCCCCCACGCTCCGCCGCCTTCATCCGAGCGGATTCAGATTAAAGTAGAGAAACCTCCCGCCCCCTTCCTTCACGCGATAATATTAGACAGGCGGGCAGACGCTCGTCCGTTCATGCTGAAAACCATCGGTGTTAGACTAATATCACACTCAGGCGGCGCTAGGCACACAGAAGGGTATCGGGCTCAACGCTGATGCCGCGCTCAGCAGCGCATGGCGAGCATCGAGGGTGACTGTGACCGTGATGGGCAACTCAGGTAGACAAACGCTCGCACCCGGGAGGGGAAACGTGGTCGACTACCTGGTAGGAAGGAAAACCCAGCAGGATCACGGCCCCCCCCGTTGGACTGGGTTGCCCACCCCTGGATGAGTAGCTTTCGGTCACGCCGTTTGTTGCTTACCGATGGCGGGAGCTTGTGCTTGGTGTTGTACAGCGATCGCACCATGGCGACGACCTGCTGACCCAAGTCTAATTTGACCTCTGACCCCTGGTAGCGGGTCAGCAAGGCCGCGGCCAGCGTCACCCACGGGTTACGCTCCGACTGCGACCTGGAGACACGGAGGGAGATGAAGGTAGAGTAAATGCAGCAGTATTTGCAGTAAATATACAGTTTCATTCATATTGAGTGTTTGACAGCAGAATAAATCCAAAACAGTTATTAACGCCTTAAAAATTATAGCAGCAACCCCCCCTTTGAATTAAAAGAGAAATGACAGGAGAAGGCCAGCAGAATTATGGAGGGGCTTCTAAACAAGCTAATAAATTCTGGTGCTGCGAGTGAGGAGCGGGCATGTTTGATTGGGATCCTCTCGCAGTTAATAAACGGCGCGTTTTCTCTCAGCGGGGGGAACAACAGAGGAAGTCCCGTCAGCTCTGACACACGTCACTTTATTTGCTAATGTCTCCAGAGTGAGGGATTAGCTCCTGCCGGGGCCAGCAAATACCAGCGACGACGCGGCGGTGTGACCTTCACGCCTCTTTATTAATACACATCAGTCATGGAGGAGAGCAGGGGAAAAAAAAAATAGATTGGAAGCTGCAGAACAACTCGTTATCTCCTAATTGGATCTTGGCTTATGGATGAATGGTGGTGAAATCATTAACTTTATTAGTTGATCACAAGTGTTAATATCTAGATTACAGCTTCTGTGTGTGTGTGTGTGTGTGTTAAGAGAAGCTCAGGCTGTTCATTTAGTGTTTTCAAGCCTTTAAAATGGAAAAGTCTCAATATGTAGATCAACATGCTGGAAGACAGGAAGCAGAGAAAAGATGGTGAGAAATCCACCGAGTGTTAAAGGGTAGATGAAATCATCGTGATAAACCCTCAATTATAAAACGGGATTAAGATGAAGGCTGATGTCAGATTAGAGGTGAGAGCGGATGAGCGCGAGCCTCCGCGAACGCACGAGAGAGTGCGAGAGAGGATAAGAAGCGGTCAAGAACAACAGTCACCCGCAGCCCGCCGCGCAGCCGCCGAGGCTCCGTCTTCCCTGCTGCTTCTGTTGCTTTTGCCGGGGGACCCGGGGGCCGCCATCATCCCGCCGGCACGACCGCCAAATCTGTCGCGGGCTGGCATCTGAGTCACCGCCAGCCCCTGCTGGTGCTTTGAACTGTGACTCAGTCTGCGCGGGCGCGACTTCTGGCGCAAACGTCCCGAACGGGAGCGAGCCAGAACCGCGCGGAGAGTCCTCATTATGAGCAAATCCTGCCAATCCCACCGCCGTATTGAACGCTGGGATTTATTTTTTCCCGGTTGCAATTTATTTACGCGGTGGTCCAGAGGTCAGCGCAGACCACTTCTTCCTTCCCTGTCTGCGTATCCTCTCCATGTCTGCGTGAAAAATCAAAACCCATCCCTGCTCCTTTCTGGTTAAATCAAATCCAATATTAGCTGCAAACACATGTGACAAAAGTCGACAGATTTTCCTCATGAAGGGATTAGTTTACTGCAAAACCTGCTTGACAAGATTATTTTTTTCCCCCCATTTTAGACAAAAATATACTCGGTTGCCAAACAACACGGCTTAGTTTTTACTTTCTGGAAGTTTCTTTCCTTATAGAAGCAAATCTCCACTCAGACGCAGAATAAACACACCTGACAGGATTAAACGCTGAGTCAGAGGAGCAGTTACGGTCAGCCGCGTGTCTCGCGCGCGCTTCCCGATAACGCCGCAGGCGGACGGGCCTTAATGAGCCGTTTGAAGGTTAAGTTATTCAGAGGTTTGTGTCCCACATTATGACGGCGGGATGTAACAGCCGCCGCGCATAAAGTGGACGGCGAGCACGCGACCAGACCTCAATTTCAGGCTTCCTTGCATCAAAGATGCACATTACGGCGCCGCGGAGCTGGAACGTGTCGACGCGCCGAGGCAAGCGAAGTCGGGCGGGTTCAGTGAAGATGACAGAGAGGGAAAAGGAAGGAAGAAAGGACGAAAGTGCAGATCAGCGAATGGGCTGGAGTTAAACAGGTTCACATGGAAATGAATTTTTGACTGTATTTTAGACTCTCTTCATCCAATATTCCATTTTATAACCAACAGTGTCCCTCTAACAATTGTTCAATTCTACACAAACAGGATTTTAAGCACTTGTGATGAAGAGGGAAGCAAATTTAAGAAGAAAAACCTAAATTAAACCAGTCAACCTCAATCAGTTGAGAAAATATAAGAACATCTGCCTTCTGACGATCAAAATCTGTGATTCTTTAGTTGACTAAAGGAAAGAGGCACTTCCTTTGGCCCACGATGCTCTTTAATCATCAAAGAAACTTGCTGAGGCTTCTAAATAAATGATTAGATCAACAAAATGGGCAAACGTGCAAATACTTCTTCCCACACTGCGCTACTGGAGAAGAGAAAATAGAGACAGGTCCTCAGAGCATCCATGCTTAATCGTGAGGACCTGAACCCGAGTAGAGCGATCGTGAACCCCTATGCATGATGCATCATCGCTGGATGGTCTGTGCGCTGTTTTTTTAAAGTAGAAAACACAAGACAACAAGTCCAGTTGTCTTGGAAGAAAGTGCTGCAGGCCTACAAAACCACAGCAAAAACCAGGCAGTGGAGGCTGTTAAACATGTTCTGTGTACACCCTCTTGCGCTTCTTCATGCCCCTGATGATTGCAGCCTCATATTTATCAGTATTTATGAAAAAATAATAAAAAAAACCACGGCGTCAATCATCTCATTTAACTCTTGGCATGAGCACAGACAGCGACGCGGCATCAACAGCGTGTTGGAAAGATGTTTGTCTTACACATCATCCTTCATCATGGGCGGCCACGCTTGCAGGAGCAGCACCAGGAGTTGGAAGTCGTCCCACTGCTGCGCAGCTTCCAGCAGCTCCAGGAAGAGGGTGTGCCTTTTCTCCTCAGTCTCCACATCCTCGATCTGGACCTGTGAGGAAGGGAAAGGGGGGTGTAAATCAGCCCGCTGCAGAGAACCACACAAATCGCTGCTGATAAACAGCAGTGGTCAACCTCAAAACATCCATCCCTTTATAGTGAAGAAGAAGGCAGGGCCGGTTTATCCCCAAACAGATTTTTAGGTTTAAACACGACATTTAACGGATCGAACAAGGCAGCACTGCTGGTTAAACAGGGCCTCTCACCTGTGGCTGAACTCCTTTGGTCCTGCAACAGGAACCACAGTGAAAAAGAGTGAGAAAGAGAGGAGCAAAAGGAGCATTGATATGAAGGACATGAGAGGAGGAGGAAGGAGGGGGTGATTAATTTTTTTTTTTCCTCAAAGGTTGGCTTCCGGTGTGATTTAACAGTTCATAGCACGGCTGATGTCTGTGGGGAAAACTACAACCTGCCACCATGAGGCTGTCATACGCACACATACACACAAGCATGAACGCACACCATCACGTCACTCTGGAGAACAAATGTGGCGGAAAATCTCTGACAATTCAACATATCATACTTTGAAAAACACGCGACAAAAAGCCTCTTTCACAGTGTTAAAACTGCACACAGATCAGTTGATGAGCCTAACACAAAATTATTATTGTTAAGTTGTAAGTTATTGGCAGCAAATTTACAAAATATAATACTTAGTGTCTTTAAGTCATTATGGCGGAAGTCATTATGGCGGAAGTGCTACTAATTTATTGGCTGTTAGAACTCAAAGCACTCTCCTTTTATCATGTGGCTGAAAGCTAAAGGAGACTTGTTTTTCATCAGTCTGGTATATTGACAGTTTATTGACTGAATGAGGCAACAATCTTAAAGCACTGACACGCCACGTCACCCCTCCTTCCCCTGTAACTACATCACAATGGAGCAATCATCAACTATGGCATACTTCTGGATCAGAGACATCTGAGGCATTCAGACAGTAATTTAGAAATAACGGCGATATTAATAACTGACAGAGGAGCGGACCCTTCTGTAGGGAGGCCCCCCGGATCTGGGGGGTGGAGCAGAAAATGAGCTTAGATAAAGGTTGGGACCATTAAATAAAGCAATTGTGGGGAAAAAAAATAAATAAAAAAATGTTTCTGTCTTATTATTGACTCGCTTGTGTTATAAATGCAGATTTTTATCAGACTATTACATTTCAAGGCTCTAAAAGTAAAAACTCAACCTTATGCATGAAGAGGGCAAGCAGGTGCTCGTCAAAACTCAACTAGATAGAGCCAAAATTAAATATCTGCCAATTACAACATGTCTGCCAGGCTCTTAGTTCTTAATAAGGGAGGGCGGCAATTAATTACTGTGAGTGATTCCAATCAGCATTTCCCCCAAGACACGGAAAAGCAGAAAGAGAAAATCAAGAAGCTGAGTAAAAAGCCAATCAGATGACAATGAAGTGCAGATGAAGCAGACGCAGTCTTGAATGGTCTAGTGTACGGCATCCATACGAGTCCCAGCACATTTCTGCAGATAGGAGCCCATTCATTCGCTTCTCTTATTTGTTCCTGTTGTTATCCTCCACTATTCGACTCTCTTACATGTTGCGGCTGGTGCGCAGCACCATTCTGCTTTTAAATGCACTGTGCGAATAAACTTTTTTTTAACGATTCATGCCCTGGAAGCGGTTTGAGCCACTTCCCATTCTGCACTTTGGCCTTGAGAGAAATCACATGAATTCAAACTTCTGCAGGGCCTGACAGGCTGTTGAATATAGTTACAGCTGACTCCTACATTAAGGTTATCACCTAGCTATTAATTTGATCCGAGATTGCTGCATCATTTGTTTTTTTTCCTTGCAGCCAAATTTATTTGCAAGTCCCAGAATAATGAGGATATATCATTATCTAGTTGATCTTTAAGGTTAATGGGGAAAAAACACACTCTCATTTGGAATAAAATAAATTAAAAATGTGCCTAATATTGTTATTAGAACAAGTGTTTGTGGGAGATGTTTGGTTTCTGCAGCAATTAAGTGAGATTAAATATAATTACAGCTGGCTTTTAAGGCCCCCCCTGCGCAAAAGCCTCGAGAACTGTCTAAATAATTGAAAAATATCAGTATTCCTTTTGAACTTGCGAATGTAAAAGTACACCTTCTATTGGGTTTCAATTTGTTGGACAATTTGATTAGATGTTAGTTGCATTTATTCAAGAAAGAATAGGAAAAAAGTTTTAAAGAAAAGTATAAACAGATATTATTGCACACACACACACACACACAAGCAAAAAAAAAATGCTGCTAACTCACACCGGCTGTAATTTCAAGCTTGAGAACCTCTTTTTTTTTCGGACTCTGCTGGCACAAAAGCCGCAGCGTTAAATTATGCCGACCACTCGCTACAAGTTCGCCCACTGTGACTGCAGGAAATGGCGCTCTTAACGAAATGATACACTGGGCAGGGGAAACAAGAAAGCGGAGGAATGAAGTGGAGGCTGAAGTAAATGAAACATGACATCTCCAGGATACCAGCAGCCACATTATTGCTCTCTGACAAGCTTTTAGGTTTAAACGTGGGATAAAGTGAAAACCTCCGAAGAGGCGGAGGACTGTGGGTAGCAGTGATATTCTAAAATGTTTTTTTTTTTTTACATTTTTACCAAATCCTGTGATTTGCTCATAAATGTATCTGAAAGCAACATGAGGACTCCTTTACCTGAACCGAAGCTGGAATGTCACTTTTTATCGTTTTTGACAGCAGCACCATTAAAAGTCACCTGCGGTCATCTACAGCACAAACTGGGGAACACGCTGGACCATGGAAAACAGCTTCGCCTTTTCAGATTAAAAGCTGCAATGCCGTCAAACCCGGCATAAGTATATGAAAATAAAACGACGAGATGCAGGAGGAATGTCACAATGAGACTTGAATAGAGTGCACATATAGAACACACATATGTACAATTCTCAAAAGAAAAATAACAAAAGGCTTTCTTGTGTGTGCATGTATACACATCATTGCTTGTATATGTTGTGTATGTTGACTCTCGCCCAAAGCCTGCAGCCCCCCCACCAACAGCAACCCCGCTATGAGACAAATCAGTAACCTAAGGGTGGATAGGCTAGAAATGGGTTTGTGTTGGTGTTGGGCAGGTTGTGATGGTTAATGTTCAAGGGCTGGTAGATATGAGAACACCCGTGTGCGAGCGAGAGAGCGAGTGAGAGAGAAAGGGATACACAGATAAAAGTAAAGCCATCAAACAATCACTATTTGCAGGACACAGGAAAACACACACCTACCCACCCACCCCTCTTGGCAAACAGACGTGCAGATGTGCCCGATCAAAAATCACCGGATGAATGCCTCTGAAACACCTTCAATAAGGCCCTGTGAAATTATTTCCTCCATATGTCGCCATCATTTCCTGAAGGAATTAAGTCCTCACCAATAAATATTCAAACATTAAAGTACTCCACTGTGGACTTTTAAGTCTGAACTTCTATCAAGGCACAGGTGACAGTTGAAGGTAATGGTGGGGGGATAAATTTAGACTTACAGAATGATGGAAAAATGCCCCACTTTAGGTTATAATCACTGGAGTAACATCGAAGAAGATGGTCGGCACTGTTGTTAGCATGTGTGGTAACAGAATCACTTATAGGTGCACAAACAGTACAGAAGTGGAACACTGAGGCATGAATCCCAATCTCCATCCTTCAGCCATCTCGAAGAGACCCGTAAACTGCTTTAAAAGAAACCATATAGAATAAAACTATACATTTTTGTTTATTTAGGCTTAAAACTAAAGGCCTTCTAGGAAACTGCTGTAACCTCTGACCTTCCAAATCACCAATAATAAGAATAAGAAGTCAGCTTGTACATTACTTTCAATTCAAATTCCAATTTACATTTCAAGCAGTCGGAGCATGATACCATTAAACTGCCGGATGAGAAAACAAGGATTAAAGTGTCAACATTTGCATATTCCATCCCCATCTACCTACTTTGGCAGGAGGTAATATTTAAGTGTCATCACAAATAAACACAATTATGAATTTATTAACTGAGATCAGAAGTGACAGTTAATAACAGGAGAAGGGGAAAATCATTTTCACTTTTCCTAACCAATAGGCAAAACAAAGGTCTGTTTTCATTTGATTTTACACGGATTGATGTGTAACAGCAAAAAAAAAAAGGTTAATTTTTTTGTTACAAAGCAGGATAAAATTACTCCATAATACAAGAGGCTCCATAATCAAATCATTAGCATGGTTGTGCATTTCATAAATTACTGTCATTAGGATATTTAAAAACAATTCTAGAAACAGTCAAATTTATTTAAGGTGTGAGGCGATTGTTTCAGTAGTCATAGGGACTTAATGGATTACTGTCGAGCTGAGAGCCGTCCGTCAAGCACGACTTAAAAGATTAAACCGATTGATCATTCCGGCTTACATTTCAAACATATGCTGCACTGCAATCAATCAAAATAAACACACTGGATTAAAAACAAAATATATAGCATCCAGCCTAGGACCGTTGAGACAGCTCAATTATTCATAATAAGCTGGGAGGACTATCTCGCAGCACTTATGCAACATTAACTACTGTGGGGTGAAGTTTGTCTTAACTTCTGTATTTATTACCACTTGAACTTTTGCCGCCGATAAATTTCTTCATAAATTCATTTGAGAACAGGAAGCAGAGCCTCTGTCCGCCCTGGCACAATGCCCCCTGGCTAGAATCGCCAATGGATCGCCCCGGCTGAACAAGGCAAAGAAGGCCAGGCCATTGATATCTAAAGTATACTGGGTGTGTTTTGAGTGCCAAAACGTTCTGTTCTGCTCGGAATGCAACAGTTTAAACTAGACAGATTGTAAATGAGGATTGTTTTGGAGGTCCTTCACAATAGATGTGATGATAAGCTGCTCTGAATATCAGTCACTTGACAAGACCATGTTACTGATGATCTCCAGAACTGGTCCTCGGAAGCTCAACCCACCAGGGTTTTCAGTCCTACCAGGCAGACAACAGTACACTTCCCATGTTGAAAGGCTGTCTGCCTGGGACAATAGAAAACCTGGCTTTATTTGGACTGGGCCTGGAAACTCCTTATCGAAGCCATCGGATGGTCTAGAAGCAAAGCATTTCCAAGTCTATGGCACGATATGTTGATACAAAAATAAAGGTAGGCACTCGTTCATGTCAATTTCCAGACAGTAGCAGAGATATTTCAGCTGGGAGCCAACTAGTAACGCAGTGTCACGCCTTTGTATGATCATGATATTCTAAATTCAGAATATTCTAATTAATAGCCTATTTTCTTACGTGCCGTGCAAGGACAAAACTAATACAAACAGACAATTACACTGCAGCAGCTGGAATCTATAGCATATAGACGGCTGGAGGCCTGTGGGAACGTTCAGAACAATTGAGGTATCGATTGTTTGGAATGATCTGCTGCAAGGTTATGGTGCTGAAATATGGTAAAATGTAAAAAGGAGAAAAGTGCAGGCAGATGCAGATAGATAAACCCCGGAGGCATGAGGCACTCAGGAGCACCACTCTCCAAAACTTGACATAATTTTTCCCCAACATGATGAAGCACCACTTATATGTGAGCTGTAAACCTGCAGATACGGACAGTTTAGACCCACAATCCCAGCCTGTCAACGCTGGAGAGAGAGAAGAGCGTCGCCTCTCGTTCTTGTAATTCATCATCACAAGTGCGGAAGGGGAGTGTATGGGAATTTCTGACAACAATGGCTCATCTTGAATAGAAGTTTGGACGGAAAAGTTTAAACTGCGAAGGACCGAAATACACCAGGATCACCATGGCAGCCGGGGAAATCATCAGCCTCCCAGTTTGATGTGTCCGGTCACATTAGCCGCGCCAATTATGATGGTGGCATGAAATCAATTCCACCTTTCTATCAAATGAATGGGAGGAATGAGGGATGGGATTTTTTAATAAATATCATCAGCTATCTAAATATCCTAGTCTAAATATTACTGGTGTTACTTAAATTAGTTGGGCTCATCTAAATGTAATTAGATGGTTGCAGGCAATTTCCCATAACATGTACATGAGGGTAAAACACAGGCCTGAACCACGTGCATCATGATCCAAATGACAAAAACATAAAAGAAAAACAAGCGGGGGAAAAAAAAATATCAACTATAAAAAAACTTTCTGGTTACTTGAATTCCTTTTAGGAAACTTGGCTCATTCTGCAGGGTCAGATCTGAACTACAAAGGAACCCAAGTGTCAGATATGCTGCACTGCACACTTATCTCAGGAATGAACCTGGAAGTGGCAGGAATAGAGAGGAAAAGTGACAACAAGACCGATCCAAAACAAGAGAACGCCACGTGAACTATGTCTGCAGACGGAGGTGGCAGGCTAACAGGAAACACCCTCCAGGGAGGAGGTACAGTTTGCCGTCAGTAGCTATGGATGGAGAATAGTGTCTATGTTCTCCTGAAGATGCACACTGAATATCGAGGTACTTCCCTGCTCCAGGAAAAGCCGTGTAGGCATAAATTTATCAGCAGTTGGGCGTTGAGCCCTTGGTAGCTCAATCCTTAAACTGCAACTTTAGAACAGCAAAAATGACTCATCACAATATTAAGAAATTCACAGTGTACCTCAGGCGGTACTTGAATATACAAGTGGTGTTTACAGCTACAAGTTTCTACAGAAGGACACGGCACACTTAAAGCTAATCAGGACTATGGACAAATAAACACCATTAATTAAGATTAACCGTCTAGCTGTTGTGTTTGATTAGAGGGGTTTTTTTTTCCTGGTGAAACAACATACCAAGCAGCTCTTTACTTGGTAACCCAATCAGGCCGAAGTGTTTTTCTGTCTAAACTGAGTCAAAGCCGCATCTTTCCTGTTGGATTCGCACCGGTGAACTTTTGCCCTCATCAACAAATCAGGATCTTCTCTGTTAGTCTGCAATTATCTCAGTCCTTGACCTGGAATGGAGAGAGAGGAGAGACGGCGGCGGGTGTCGGCGTGTCGGGCTGGGAGCGATGGTCGAAGCCGAGGGATCCGGAGATTTCTGCGCCTGGCCTTTACAGAGCGCGATCCGAATGAGCTCATCAATATTCATTGACCGCTCCGGCTTGCGTCCCCAGCGACCGGCAGAATAAAGTTGCAGAGGTCACATACTTCACAAGCGGGAGAGAGAGAGAAAGAGAGAGAGAGAGAGAGACGGAGGGAGATCGAGGGAGAGAGTGAATGATGCTGGGGACGATCAGAGAGGCAAAGTTTCAGGCAAAATGAGAGCAAAGAGAAGCATTCCCCTGAAGGGTAGAGGCTCTGTGGCTGCCGGGGGTTCATAGAGCTCATCGTGCCTTTAAAGTGCACAACATTAAACACACAAAGGGAACATTAGAGCAGAGCTAAAGACACGCACACCCAGAGAGAATAAACAAAACCGACGCACGGTGAATGTAAATGACATGACAGGATGGCTGCTGTGACAAACACATACAGCGTTTCCAGCGGCTCCCTGAAGTCTGGAGAATATCTGCGATATACAACACAGAGACAGAGAATACAGACTGGAACTCATCTCCAGAGGAGGATGAGGAAGATAAGAGAGGAACAAAAAAAAAAAAAAAAAAGAAACCCAGACATGTTGGTAAGGAGGAGATGATCAAGGTTAGGAGGAAAGAACAAGCTTGTAGCTTAAAAACACCTTGACACGCAGATGTTGACGTGATGCGCGCACATAAGCAGCCTTTACAGTACATTTTAATATTAAACCCATCTGCTCTCCTAAATCATGCATGCGCGTGACACCCGCTGAATATTCACGATGCGACCAAGGCCATGAAGACCTGACGTGCAAAAAAAAAAGAGATGGTTTGACATGCAGATACATGTAATTACTAAAGATGAATATCATTTAATTGACTCAAATTGTATGCGGTTAATGCGCGTGAAGAGTCGGACCATGAGGTCGCTGCTTAAACCTGGATGGAGACTTGCACAGCAGATAAGGAAAAGCCTTCACCTGGTGTCACAGCAACACGCCAAATGAGATAATGGTGCACCCCGCTCTCCATCTTTTCTCACTGCTAGATCCCAATTGTCCTCAGGCTTTTTACTCCGCGTCCATTTTCAGCTTTTGTTTATTTTATTGCGACACCTCCACTGAGACTGAATCGCCGGCGATCCCGTCAAGATGACAGTGTTCCGCTGCTTTCTCCTGGCTTCCTCCAACACGGAGAATGAATAAATTCCGAACAAGCCGGTGGGGATGGATTCCACCCGGCAAAACAAGAGGGATAACAGCCGTGCCATGACCCCTGACTTGCAGGACAAGTTGGCTCCCCCATCACTCTCCCAAACTCATTCGCCCTCGTCAAACAACTCCTCGCCACCCAATTTCTTCTGCCCATGACCTCAGTCGGTGCCCAACCCGACTTCTGATCCAGTTAATTAAAAGTAAACAGCGAGCCCTTGTCTCATATATACTGTAATCCTGACTTCCTGTCCGAAACGACCTGCAAAAGCAGTCCAGATCCCCCAGTGACTGCAGTACCCTGTCCACACTGCAGACGATTCAATTCAATTTCGTTAACAGAAAGGCTCATTTTTGCTCCCTTTCCTGGGAGCAATGCACAGAAGCTATGCAAGCTGAGGACAGTTCTGACCACACATTTAAAAGTGGCCAAAGAAAGTAAAAACAAAAGGCCTGTGAGAAACTAATTCCGCGTGTTTTTTTTTTTTTTTAACGGATGTCAGGGAAAATGAAACGAGAAGCAATAAAAATGACCCCCAGAGGCTGCGTTAGCAGCAGAGCGGAGGCAGACACGTCACAGCCGCGCAGCTTGGGCCCCCCCCCAACCCGCATCATCCATTTTGGATGGGCTCCAAGGTCGAACAGCAACACCAAAACAATGCGCTGCGGCAAATGCGTGCACGGGTGACGACTTGCGTGCAAGCACTAAAAAAAAAATGTAAAAAAAAAAATTCGGCAGCATTTCGTGTGAGTAGGCGTCACCTCGGCGGAGACCATTGCATCAAAGCTACGGAGCAGCAGTGCATTAAAATGCAACATCTCACACAGCCCTCAGAGCCCACTCATGACATTAACAGAGGTGTTGGTAAAGGCGACACGAAGGCCGCACGCGCAGGCACAACAGAGCGCCCAGACTCCGCGCTGGTGACATTTGGACGCCCTCCCTTTATGATTAATCATTCAAAGTGAAGCCATAAACTCTACCTGCGCCTTCACCTTTCACTCCCCCTACCATGAACCCACCCACCTAAATGTCAGCATTGGGGGGGGTATTATTGAGGAATAATTTCAGGCCTGCGTCTGCGCTAAGATGATGAGAGGCAAATGAAACGTAGCAGGATGTTCTATTTACGTAATGTGATCGATATCTCAGAGCCTTGGTCCATTATTGTCCCCCGCTCCCATTTGTTTTGCCGGATCAGAGCAGCAGCTCTGAATCACGCTGTGGCCTTTCCATTGACGTGGCCCGGTCTGACCCGCTCTGGACGCCGAAAGGTTAAACGCCGTCTGCAACATAGGTCCAGTCATTTGACATCCTGGTGTTTGTCTCCATTCACACATGCATTACTGATGAGGTTTTCAACAATTCATGCAGCATTTTTTTTTTTCCAAGTATTGTGAATTAACTCGGCTACAGGTAACCACACTGTCACCCTCGGAACCAAGAAATACAAGAGAAGCTAGAAAGGATTCTCCTACTTTTTTTTTTTTTAAAAAAACAATGTGATGATGCACAGATGTCAGCAAAAGGTCATTAAGTGCTGCACAGGATTTAATAGAATTTAAAACCTGAATTTCTGATGGGAACATATGCAGAAACTTGCAGGCAGCGGGGAGGAGGAGGAGGCTCGGGTCGAAGAGTTTTCATGTCCTGAACATATCCTGATGACTGACACCATCAAAGACAGTGAGAGCCAGTGAGACAAGGACGGCTACGTGATCTGGGAACTGCATCCAGACGACGGAGCAAAATGAAACCAGCCAAATTAATAAGACACAAATGAGTGACCTTTGGGTTGAATCAGTTTGGGGTCTAACATGATTGGAATTCCAGTAGATTGAATTATGGGTTATATTGTTATCTGTGGTTGTAGATGAAAAACCTTTGTTGATCTAAACAGGAGGACAGCAATTAGGATTAATCCACCAGGATTAATCAATACCTATATATGGTAGGTAGACAGCCCTCCTGATTCTTCATTGGCTTTTTTAATGATTGATATTCAGCAAAATAAGAGGAGTAGGAAGTCCAGGCAACATGACACTATTATACATCCAAGTCTGGCACTAACACAGTGTGATCAAAGCCTCAAAACCTTGTTTTACATTTATTCATTCAGTCATTCAGACTCTGTGTGTGTGTGTGTGTGTTTGTGTGTGTGTATACATCTCAGGTGCGCGTATCATACATTGATTGCGCCGCAAGAGTGCAGATTGTGTGTGTGTGTGTTACTCCGTAGCCGCCTTTGATTGCAGCCGTTATTGTCAATCTGATGCTTTTGTAAGAGCAAAACACACAGTGGTAGAAAAAGAAAAGATGAGAGAAACCTCAGCATTGAACTGAAACTTACATGTGCGCATATGTGACTCTCTAATCAACTGTATTTTCAGCCTTGGCACATCTCACATACACATACCTGGAAGTCTGCTCCAACGCACTGAGCCATTGTCTGAGGTTAAATATCAGCAAAAATAAGGCTGTGATGGGAAATAATTCTGGGAAGCTCCAAATTCAAATGAAAATAGATGATGTATATAATATGGACCATCTTGTAATCTATAGCATTATTTGGGTGGGATTCAGCCTGCACACAGCTGATTGAATAGACTGTCCTTAAAGAAAGAAGAAAAGGGAGTCCATCTCAAATGAGTCCCAATCTTTTACAAGATTAATTAACTGATCGCTTGGATGTACACTCCCTTAAGAGTGGCCGTGTGTGTGTGTGCTTCATCAGAGCCTGCCAAATGTCGAGAGTGCACCCAATTAGTTAAAGAGTCCGAGCCCACACACCTGTCTACCTCTGCTGACAATGGCCCACGGCTCAGCGCATACATTTACACATTAATTAACCAGCCTGGACCGCTAATTAGAAAGTCAGAGAAGAGAGGAGAGGAGCAGAGGTACGAGGAGAGGAGAGGAAAGAGGAGAGAAGAGGAGAGGCACGAGGAGGCGACAAGAGGGGAGGAGACATGAGAGATCAGCCCAAGTTTATGGGATCACATCCACTCACGAAATTCAGGTCTCATCTAGTGCCGTTTCAAACCTTTCCATCCTATTGAAATATCCCAGTTCTGCCTTTTTGTATTAAGATCTGTGAAATCTTTCACTGTGCTTGAAAGAAATTAAGACATCTAGGGTCTCTTTCTCCTGTAAGAGAGTTTGGGCTGACAATGGTTTCGTAAGTAATACACACTCAAAAAGTGTCCCAGCGCTGGTAAATCAGGTCTGCAAACTCACCTCTCTGTCTTTGAGAACCGCCTGAGTCCTGTAGAGCAGCAGGAGCCGGACATCACTGTCACGCAGGCTGAAGTTGCTCTCCAGGATTTGCAGCACGTCGATCCGAGGCCGCACAGGCACCGCCGCATCGCCGCAGAAAGGGTGCAGCCAAGACAGGAGGTCATCCGAGGTCACAGTGTTGTCTCTGCAGGATGAGGGTGAGACAGACGTCACTCAGAGGAAGACAGAGCGCCAGAGGGGGGGGGGGTGTGTGTGCAAGAGGTCATCTGCTTATCTCCTCTGTCTTATTTTTGTCCAGTATATTCTTAGTCATGGTATTTCCATACGTGTGTGAGTGACTGACCCAAGCAGGACATTGTTGTGCACGGCGGTGACCATCCCTTCCAGAACCTTCAGGGGTTCAGGGTAATTTCTCAGAGAATCTTGGCCTCCCCTGAAACAAAGTGAATCACTGTATTAAGTCTGGAAACATTAAGTTATTAAGTCTCAGAGACGTGACGCAACAGACGAAAAATGAATGTCTCATCTCCGTGAACTCACCAGAACCCAAAATAATTTAATAATCCAACATTGATTAAAGAGGCTTTGCCTTCAAATCAGTTAAAATCAGACAGCTTTAATGGTGCATATACTATCAGATGAGCTTCACAAGGTATTATGGGATCTTTTCTGCAGTGTCATTAGTGTGTTTTTTGTAGTGTGGCTGTGGGCTGTGCTGCAGTGTGTGTGTGTGTGTGTGTGTGTGTGTGTGTTATGTATACGAGGCTATTTTTCACAAAGACAGATGGGGCGAATGGGGGTGATTTCCCTGACTTGAGCTCTGGGCTCTTGCATCTCACCTGCACATAAATGCACAGAAACATGCACGCACAAATAGAGCTCATAAAAACTGTAGCTGGGCTACTCCTGCATGGCTTACTCCTTTGATTCCTCTTTTAGCATGCTGCTAAGTAGCAGCAGACTGTGGAAAACCTTTCATATCAACGTATAATTTGATTCTTCATTCTTGCCAATGTTTTGCAGCTAAAATTCACAAGTATGCACAAAAAAGGGCAAATAACTTTAATTCCTGTTGGGAAAAAAGTACCACTTATTAAGTTATCTACTTTAATTTTCACAGTGTGCATAAGAAACGGCTGAATTAGCAGGAGGGGTCAGACTCTGGGCTTCTGAAAAGGGCCCAGAGATTTGATTGTAAAAGATGCTATATAAATAAAGATGATTCAAATAAACTCAAATTTTCACTGACACATTGAAACCATTATGAAAGAGATTTAATTTTATTTTAATCTGCTGCTTATTGTAGCTAAATACCATCTTTTAAACACAAATTACCTCTTTGTCAGTGGAATCCATACAGATTAGACTCAAGGAGAAGTGAATACAATTTAAAGGAATTAAAAAAAAAATACAGTTAAAACTTCATTATATCCACTAACTTAATTTAAACTAACAGAAGAAATAGCAGTGAATGAATGAATGACAGCAGGGGAAATGTAAGTTAGGAATTGATTAACTCAGCCAAGAGCACTGCTTTTATTTTTAAGTGCTGCAACATATATGGGAGCTGAAATTCAATTAGATGCTGTCTTTCACTGGAATTTCATCCTCTTTAATCCCAGATGCCCCCCCTCCACCCGCCCACCCCACACACACACACACACGAGCTGCAGCTTGAGCTAAAACCAATGCAGCATTTCCTTTACTTTTCCTCCTGTCTCGAGCATTTGCTCTTCAAAGACATGCACACGTGGCTGCGACAGTTACAAAAGATAGCTATTAGCGCGAGGCTCCCGTACGCGCTGTCTGAAAGCTCAGAGAGCCAAAAACAGGACTTGCTCGGCTCGTTTGTAACCTGCCGGTGCACAATGGCATGCGTTGGCGCGCACACCATGCCCTACTTGAACGGTTGAATGGAGATTCATGTGCCAGAGCATCTGGGGGAGCTAATGAATACACAAACCTTTGTGTGTGTGTGTGTATGTGTGAGAGAGAGACAGAGATGTGGGGACTGTTAATGTTAGGTAAGGGGTGTGTATGTGTGTGTTTGGAAGCTGGTTCCATCCATCTGCACCATGCACCATTGAGCAGCCATAAAGAGGAGGGAAATGAGGCAGGAATATCATCAATCCAATTAGCTCACATTCATCAAGCCGGTCAGATGGTGTGCTGATATCTGGTGCTGTTCTTGTTTCTTTGCCGTAAAAGATAAGCGTGAAAAATATAGATGGAATTAAAGGACCTGAAGGCAGCCAGGCCTTCTCTGCAGCCCTGCAGACACACCGGGGTGAATCACTTCTTTCTTTTGAGGGAGCGGTAGGACACCAATAAGTCCATCTCCCACAGGCTGTTACTGGAAATGCAATTCAATACTCCAGTCATTTGTTGAGGGTGTTTTTCCCCCACCAACACGCTGAGCGTAGAGTGGACCGATGTGCAGTTTTATTTTCAGATAACAGCCGGCAGAGATCAAGCAGGAGGTGACGCTCAGCCGCAGCTTGGAGGTATTTCTTAAAATAAATCAAACTGTAAATCCTCCTCTTCAGGTGGATGTACAAAAGGTGTACCCGCTGAAAAATGAATCATGTCGGAAGATCTGCAGCCTATATCGGAGACGCTCTTTAAAATCCCCACTGCAGATGTGTTGTCCTCCTCAACACCCCCCCTCTCTCTCCAGGACAGCCAATCAGCTGTGTCAAATAGCACAGGCCAAAGTGCACACAGGATATGGTTCCTGGTTTATGAAATGTTTCTTTTTTTCCTGGGGCAAAAAAAAAGTGGAGATTGCAACAAAAAAAAAAAACAATTTCTTACTAAAACTGCACAACAGCATGGCCTTTATTTCCTTCCAACACAACTGCATATCAGCGAATGAAAATAACCGTCGAGCCGCACCAGACCTCTTTTTTCAACTGGCAGGACAAGCATTCCTAAAGGAACAGCGCTCTTGTGACTTTCAGCAGAATGTATAGCATTAATTTAAACTGTACATGGACACAGTGTAGGTAAGGTTTTGCTGTAAATTCTGTCCAGTGGGTTCGCCACAACAGCACCTTTTCCAAATAGTGAACACATTCTGATAAAACCAGCCTGATACAGCCTGGACTCGAAGCCAAAACAGAAGGAAACAATTACGAAATGCGCAATATCCCGTATGCAGCAATATAGAAAACTGAACCAATCAGATCAAGACTCATGTAAAACACTTGTTAGTGTACAAATGGTCCCAGGTAAAGTGAACGCTGTTGCTCATGCTGGGTTTTCAACATATTCTGAAAAGTTCAAAAGCAGATAAGAGGATTCATTGATGGGAAAATACCAAAGACGTCGGGGTAGATACCAAGAAATAGTGTTGAGACAATTATGAAGCGAATAAAATGGCTCTTTTGACTCTGAAATGGCTCATTTGAGAACCCTGAATACAAAACATCCCATTTTGTATTGAAGGCATGAATCATTTTTAACTCAATAAGAAACAGAGCGGACTGGTATGATACCTGAGTGCAGCCACCACCTTCTTCACTGCGTCGCCAAACACTGCTTTCACAGACAGGTCCAGGGGTCCAACGGCTGTGCTCAGAAGCTCTTTGATACGCCCCAGAGGCTGTCCGTCCATCGCCATGGTGACTGCCAACTCACGCACTTTGGGACGCTCCGATCGGGACAGATCATAAAGGTCACTGTAACTCTGAAAATACAGAAAACAACACAGAACTGGGTTCAGGTGGAGACCACAGACTGGTTATACTGGTCAGAGAGGGGGAGACTCGAAGTCAAATGAAGGGGCAAACTGTGGATGATGCATCCTGGACTCAATTACATTGACATTCATGTCATCAAGTCGAGTACTATCAAGGCTGGAAGTGCCCGCCATCACCTCTCATGTTTGCAATATTCATCCCAGGATATCTGTATTCATACAGTATAGAATATTTCTGGATACATTCAGACATCATAGAGCATATTAAAGTGTGGAGAGCAGTCGAGCAGATTCATTATGCTATTCACATTTTCAAATATGTAAAAAAACCTGTCATATAAAGCTTCAGGGTTTTTTTTAATTTCATGCGGTTTCTTGTGATGCTCTTCCTTCCATTAGATGGTATTGTGGTAGAATTATCTTGGCCTCTGACACTCTGAGCTACTGCGCTGATTAAAGGTGATCGGGTTGGGATGTCCACATTGGCTGCTTCCATTTTTCCCTCGAGATGTGCATAAACAGCATGGAGGAAATGAAACAGGAGCTCTCAAATTAAGCGATGTCCGAGCAACCGTGCAATAAAAAAACGAAAGGAATAAAAAATGAACCTATCGATATTGGAGGACTTGCAGGACTGAACATGCTGTACATCATCGCGCCGCTGTCATTAGGAATGAAAGCACACGAAAGCTAAAGGTTATGATAAAAGAGATTCCATTTCACTATTGGAGTCATTGTTCCTGTATCAGGACAACATTTGGAGATTCAATACCTGCATCTGTCACACCTGCTCCCTGAACAGGGAAACCTGCCCCCGAAAACTGCACATTGTTGGTTTACACGCAATATCTGCACTGTTTAATTTGCTGCCCCCTGACGAGTAAACATGCCTGTGGAGGATTCCTCTAAGATCCACTCTTATTTCCTGTAGCTAGTCATGTGCAGTTGATGAACGACCACAGTATAACCAAAGAGAGCCAGCGTGGCTCCTTCCATCTATCTTTCTGTACCGATCTGCCCTTTCCTGCTCCTTATATCCTTTTTATCTATCTCCAAGGAGATCATTGCTTCCTGCAGGTACTGTATGTCGGTGTGTGTGTGTGTGTGTGTGTGTGCGTGTGCGACAAAGACGGGGAGCGTGATTTAATGTGCGAATATAGAGCCTGCAATCACCTCGTCTTAACACGTTTTAGTGATACGATCATGTGACTGGTGCTCTGGATGAGTTCTGACTGCATGCTTCTGCTGGTGATGAGTAAAGACGCATGAGGGATGTCTTGTTGAATTTACACGATGGTGCCATCGCTCCCTCTCTGTCTCTACCTACAAGAGTACTTTGGCTAAAGCTTCGAGCTTACATTAAGTAACGCTATGTTGGCCATGCCAAAGCCTGGGCCTATGAGGCTAATGTGCAGTGGACCACAGAAATAAAATGAGGTCCCAGAATGTTTCTGTACATTGATCATTTACATTTTATCCAAGGACGACTTTGACACCCTTTAAACGCTAGAGCTCTGGCAAATCTGCCGTACCTGTTGGATGTCTTTGAGGGATTGAATGAAGGCATGGCTCAGGGTGTCCAGGTGGGCCTGTGATTGCTGCAGATGTGAGATGGCCTCATCAAAAGTCATCCCTGCTGGGTCCAGTCTTTCCTGCTCGCCACTGCCGTCGCCTTTTTTTTTTGCTCTTCTCGCAACGCTGGCGGAGGGCTCTGGTGGCTCTCTTTATTACCTCCGACCTTGTCTGGATGCTCAGCTGGAGGCCAAAGAGAGGGCAGGGGGAGGGGAGAAAGGGTGGGGGGGGGGGATTCACAAGAACAAGATGAGAGATTCAGACTTGGATTCAGGTATAGCCCAAGAATCTCTCCGAGCAACCAAAGGAGCATGTGTTTGGCTTCTCCCGGTGCATCAGAGTGTAAGCGAGGGATTATTTCTGGAAGTTTGAAGTAACTGATTCAATTCAGCAGACGTGAAGAAGAGCCTTTGGCTGTGCTCTCCCATTTTTTTTATATATAATTACTTGTCAAAGGTAACTTCACTATAAGGCCAAGGCCTTTATTGCATCTCTGCAGAATGTTTTGTCTTTTTTTTTTTTGCTTTGAATGAAATGCGGTTGTGGAGCTGCAGCATTAATAATTTTGAAGTTACTGCATTAAATATTAGATGAGACAGATGTCCTTCACTAATATGGCATTTCAGCTGCACCTTCAAATAGGATTTAACATTTAGTGTTTTTTTGTTTGAGTTCTGCCATAATAATGCAGGCATCATTATGGCAGATGCATGTTGCCTCTTTTGCAGGTAAGATGATTTTGTGGTAAATGATTCAACAAACTACGGGGACAGTGTGGGTATGAGAGGTAATTAATTCAGGAAAAAAGAACAGTTTAATGTGAGATTTCACAAAAAAGGGGAAGGAGGGTTAGGGACAGCACAGACAACGGGTTTCCGAGAAGTCATCTGCTTGCACAGTGGGTGGAGAAATGCCTGCTGGGAATTGGAGTTTAATTACCTTTGAAGTATAGAGGGATCAATTAGCCTCATCATAGTGAAAAGAGAGGGTGCACGAGACAAAAGAGAGAGGAGCCTTTTTCTTCATTTCAAAAGCAGCAACGTGTATCAGGAATATCAGATACAGATTCAAGGGGGGGCAACAAAGACACAACTGGCTCCAAACCAGGCTTACGTGTTTGGCTGCATCGTGAGAAAAGGTGATGTCATCCAAGAACCGCACAGTGTCATCGGGTGCCAGCCTGTCCAGGTACTTGGCGCAGGTGTCGTAGGCGTGCAGATAGTCCTGGTCGCTCTGTGGGGCTCTTTTCAGCAACTGAGGGTCTCCTTTCCAAAACAGCTTCTGCAGCCAGGCTGCGTGGACCGCGCTGGCCGACACCGTCGCGTCCCCGCCGCCTGGCACGGGGAGGCGATTAGCGAGTTTGGAGATGGACAGCACGTTCTGACTGGTCAAAACCGGTTGAAGGGTGGAGAGAGGGTCCAGAGACTCATCCGTCAGCTTCCGGTAGTCCAAACCTGAAAGAGTCATGCCTCCTGTTAGCCTTTAACTGTGCGCCATAATTCTGTACGACCTTCTTTAAAGATGCCGCTTGCTTAAGCTCTTAAATCCTCCTCTGAATGTTTACACAGCAGGAACAGCTGTCCTAGATGAATGCTAATGTCGCTTTTTCAACAGGCACAGCAGTGGTGAGAGCATGTGCTGATTGGCCCCCACATTACAGTAGAAGTGCACCTGGAAAGTTTAAAAGGCTCAGAGAAGACATAATCCAACGTGGCTCAATGACGAACCAAGCGCTGAACTCGTATATCACACAGCAAACCACGGGAAAATTACTTTTTGGTGGGGCTCCCAAGGTGATCATTTCCTGTAACTGCAGTCCTTTAATTAGAAAGAGGGAAAGAGCCTAATATGGGGTGAAAAATGGAAAAAAATAAGGTCTGAGGCTCTCCCATCTCCAGTATCCCAGGCTGAGGTATTAGATATTAGATCTTTCACACAATGCCACGCTTTCTTTTTCTGTTTTTAGACAGGAGAGAAGGATGTTTGGGACATCATCACCGTCATATTACAAATATGCCAAAGCAAATCACAAAAGGCCTATTGAGCACAAATATGACTGCTCTTTTTGTCTGCATGCATTCAAAAGGTGTACAATCCAGTCTATGACTCCTGTGCAGACACAGACGCTATTGTGGAAACACCACACTGTCTGAGCTTTAATATTTAAATCTGGTCTGCCCTGGGGGAGGGCTGTGTCCGCACCTCTTGGAATACCTCTCACACACTCACACACAAACAAAACCCCACACATTCAGTACATGGAGATAGGCCCAGGCGGACACTTAAACTGCAGATAAGAGTTACATGCACTTACACATGTACGCTCTCTCCAGTCCCCTGCTCCACCCACTCCTGTTTCCCCGTCTCGTCTCCTCGATAAGAAGCATCTCGCCGCATCCTCGGGAGAGCCCACTCAGACATTCTACTACTGTCTGAGCGGTGATGAATATTGGACGCCCACCACCTGCCTCCACAGGTCTAGACAGCTCACAAGTGTCTCCTCATGCATGTAGGTCAATCTTTGTGTGCGTGTCTGCCGCTTGTTTACAAGAATCTGATGGCCCTTAAAGACAGCAGAAACTGCCTGGGTGTCAATTCCGCACGGATGTGCGTGGAGGGCTCACGGCTCCTCTCACGAGATTGTCGCAGATGTTTGTCTGGACGTGTTGCTGTCACGGCAAACGTGACAATCAGGACTGCGTGGGTTTACGTTTCGCTGCGCTTGTGGGGGTGCTAAATCCCTCCCCTATTGTTTACCCTCGATCCGGCATCCTGTGAGGAATTGTGTAACCGTCACTTTTCAACAGCCAGATGTCCATGCTGATAAAAAGAGGGAATTTGTTTTAGGTCTATTGAAGCTGGCATTTTGGGCTGTATGTGCATGTGTCTTATCTTACCAGTGAAGTAAGACAAGGCTTCGGAAAAGCAGTAAAGGACTAATTTGGCTTTCTATAAATCATTTTCAGCTTTTGCTAAAAGAGTGTGGTGATTTAATAAAATATTGCAGCATCTAACAAAAGCATTTTAGGCAGGAATGTCAAAGAGGTGCGGAGCCACTCGAGATGGAAGAATTACATCTGATTGACCCATTAAGAATGTTACCACAGACTCTTGATGGCAACATGAAAACATAACAGACAGCATACCTCATCAAGAACATTCAGTCAGAGTCTTTAGTGCACTCAGAAGACACTTGAGTCTGAGGCGGGTTTAGAAGCTTCAGAAAGATGAGATTACAGCCCTTGGCGGATCAGCAAGAGCGCTAATTTATGGTCAAAAATGGTATGTTTTTCCGACGGAGCATTTAAGGGATTAAGTGAATGAATGTGAATCAGAATCAGGACTTTAAAAGACCAAAATAACTGAAATAAATCACAACCGTGTAGCTTGAAAAAGCTCACTGTCAAGTGACAAATGCCCTCTAATTTAACAGTGATTAAAAAAGTGACTGCATGCTCACCTGGTAATCAATTATTTTACAAAATGACTGATGCTGCATATGCGAGGTAAACCAGAGAAAGTGTTTTCAGAGAATTCCCAAAGATTACTTTTCTAAAAATTGATGCTGATGAAATAAGTAGGCAACTTGTAATCTATAAAGCTGGTAACTTTTTTTATTCCTTCCTTCTTTCTTGATTTTCTTTTCTTTTTTTTTTTTAAACATGCAGTCACCAGTATGAAGAATGAAATACTGCAACGGCATGAGTCTATCTTCACTTTCTGAGTGTATATTTCTGCTTTAGTGTGGAGGAATATATGGTTTAATCAGAGCACCGTCTCTGCTGCAGCGTTATCGGGGCAGTGGGAGGAAGTGAGCTGTGAAAACAGCGCTGACACGCTAACCTTTAGCAAACTTCTAGGCGAGGTGACGCCACCACTGAACCGGTGACATGTTATAACTCAAACACGGTGTTCCAAGAGAACCCGGCAGAGATGAGGACCCATCTTACCGCTGGCGACAGCTCGGAGTTTTTTAAGCAGCTTGACGTGCGACTCTGGTTTGATGGCGGTGCTGACGTAAGGCTCGCACCCCGCAGCCTCCAGCAAGGTGTAGTAGTAGAGCAGGCGGCTGTGGTCGGTCCCCTCCACGCTGGGTAGGACATACTTGGTCATGTGGCTGCAAAACGCCTGAGGGTCACACTTCAAAGTGTCAAACAGACCGAGAGACTCGCTGCGGGACTCAATTTCCTTGGTGGAAAGACTGGAGGAAGAGGAAAAGAAAGAAAGGGAACAAAGGGGAGAGAAAGTGACTGATTATTTCTGATGCTTTTAATTATTTAGAAGTGTGTTTTTTCATATAAGAACAAGCAGAGCTGTTGTAGTAGATGGTCTAGTACCTAGAAAACCAGAAAAAACCCTCTCTGCAATACGGAGAGAGAACAACTGAAAACTGACCAAAAACTGGGGGGGGGGAGTCAGAACTGGAAGGCTGACTGGGGACTGGCAAATCAGTATTTCAACTGCAGTGCAAAGGCAGCACAAAGGATCTGCAGGCTTATCACCAAAGACACAGTTTCCCAGAAGAATGATGAGGATTTCACACACAGCTGAGAATACTTTCAAGAACTTTATGAATGCTGACATGAGAACATGCAAAATATGGATGAATTATAAAAAAAAAAAAAAAGAAAACCAATATCAATGGCAAACGCTCAGTGAGGGACAAATACGCAGCAGGCAAAATGCGGGGAAAAAAGAACACGCAAAACACAAACAACCTTCCCACGACTGTGGAGGTTAAACAGGGGAGTAACATGAAGAATGGAGAGGCTGGAGACTCCAATGCAATCTGAGAACACTGATGTGACAGCAAGGCTGTTTATCTGTTGGAACAGAGCCGCATCAAACAGGACCACGCTTCCTCTGGGTGCTCCATCAGAGCCGGCCCAGGGTTTAGCTAATGAAAAAACTATGGGCATAGCGGCACAGTAATGTAAATATCAGGCACCGACATGACTGCAGTCTCCAGAAGAACAAGTCGATATACAAAGTCCCGCTTCCTCTCATCTCCATTCAGCATCGTGTTTCGACATTCCATTGTTAAATCACGTTAGCACCATGGCGACAGGGATCACAGAGAACTGAAAGGAAAACAATAACGTCTCCCGGTAGGACTTTGGGATGGTTTTTGTGTTCCTGTCTGGTGAGGGGTGCCCAGTATTTATGTCAAAAGGGTGTTGCTGCTATCCTTCAAGGCAAAGTTCTCCTCTGTCTTCTGTACCTGGTGACTAAAGGCCTTTGGCCCCTCTCCTTCCCAGCGCCAGTAGAGCGATGCTTCTGCTTGCTCGGTGGCGTTTTCACACAGTCTCCCAACAACAAGTCCTGAGAGTGTTCACATGGCTGCAATACCAGCAGCTTCGTATCCCCTTTTCATTTCAAATGAGAAAGAGGGAGCCGATTTATTCCAGTACATTACATTCTCTGTCCTCTCTCCAACACTGTGTCCAAATGAGAGACATATGGTATAATTCCCTGATAGGCTTGGTCAAAATATGGCGAGCGTTTGGTCAAATCGTGGTGAGCATTTCAGCATTTCCACCTCAGCATTTGACAAAACATGTCCAAATATTCATGCCCGTGTGTCTGTGCACGTGTTGTAATTCATGTTTTGTCCTCACAGCTGGTCTTGCACGATTGCTTTGATTAGTTTAGCTTTGCGCTGCTCTCTGCATGTCTGCAGCCATGCCGCAGGACACGGTCACAATGCAGACTCCATCTTCAAAGATTTCCTGTACACTGGAAATCGATAATCCCTAAATGCTGATTCTTTCAGCATTTATAGCGGGGCAGCAATAGCACACTAGCCCACCAGTCCGCTACAAACGCGCTTCCTCCAATAAACAAAAATCAGCACCTCAGATAGGCTCCAATGCAAATAAGAGTCTGGATATTTACAATGAAATAAACACGGATGTCTAACGACCCGAAATACAAAAATCAACAGCGAACAATTACTTATGAAACAAACATATCTACATAACCTGCAACAGGAATAAATGAGCTGAGGGAGTCAGGAAAGTGAGGGATTTTTGCTGCGGCGGAGCGGACGACAGCTCTTCGGGAGTTGATGTCATTTGCATACCACAAGGCAGGTGCCTCGAGCAAGCAAAGTAAGTTCAAATGATGTGGATTTCATTTGAACTGTCTTCATAAACAGTATTTGGACTCCCTGCACACAGCCTGGCGGTAATAGGCTGGAATTATTCTAATCGCAGAGGCAGGGAAAAATCGAGTGGGGCTCCACGCAAAAATGCAAATTAGTCTGATGCGATTTCGAGTTTTGCCTATTTACCTGTCGAGGTCAGCAGAGCGTTTGGGAGGGAGGTGGAACAGAAGGCAGGGTTGTGTTTCAGGTAGTTCCTCATTATGCAGCAAACTAAATGCACCTGAATGTACGGGGTTAAAAAAAAAAAAGAGGTGCCACAAAGGAGCCGTTTATCCCTCATCAAAAGGTCTAATGTGCAGCAAAGCTCAGATCTGCTGGCTGATGGGAGGACTGGGACCTGGCAAATTGGTAATCAATTTGTCTGCCACGTCAATATTAATGTGGTACGTTCATATTCTAAGTTTAACCCTTCGTTTGCCTGCAACCTCGTAATAAAAACCGATCGTCAAACCGCTACCAAAACCAATCATCGCAATCAAAACTACCGATCAGTAAGTTGGGTCAGACTTAATTAAAAACCAGACTGGTCTGAATTGATGGAAGAAGATTGAGCAGAAGTCCATTAGTGGTAGATTCCTGTGTAGTCCATCAATACCATTCGTGTTTGTGAACAAGTTGTTTAATGGCCGTTATTAAAATATCCCACTGGCTGACATTTGTGTCCCTAACGGGCTGCTGAATACAGCAGGGAGGCTCGATGGCAACCGTGTTTAGCACTTCATTGATTCCTCTAAATCGTTCATTCTGTGTTAATAGGACTTGTCTCAGGGACTCTGACTTAATTATCATCCATCTTTTTCTTCTCCATCTAGTCTGCCCTCCATCACCCAACCTTTCCCTCTCAAACCGATTCACGGGGGTGCTCCACGTAGTGGACCCTCTCCTCCCTCCGTGAGGTGGCTTGAACTAAGGGACTTGCACTTAATACTATTGTTGGCCACTTCGTTCTCCTTCTGCAGCATCGGTGCAGATATCAGGGCAGATCGCCTAAATTGGCTATGGAGGATAAAATCAACCCAAGGGCATCTGAAGGGAGATCTGAGCCTGCCACAGCCACCAGGGACGTTATCCCATGCTCTGAACATGCGGAGGTACCACAACAGTTTCTCAATATTAAGTATGCATTCACAGACTTCTGGAGTTCTGAGGTATTTACTTCAGAAGTTCCGTCATTACTGCTACTGTTGCTGACCCAGGTGAAATGCATTCTGGGATACATAGCTATTCCAAGTCCAAAGAAGTCACATCTGAATCATACTTGATGCATACTCAGTGCTTGGGTTGCGATTCACGACATTTCACAAGCAAGCACAACACAACAGGGTACGGATACTGTGGAAGGGCCAGAACAGAAATTAGCTCCATCTTTTAAAAAAGACAACAAAAAAACAGCATCTGTGTTTACTGCCCCTCCCAAACTTAGTGATCCGACTCGATGAATCCGCCTGACAGACACGCACAAGTGTGATGCAAAGTAAAACTAAGATAAAGAGTTGCATTCAAATTGCATTTTCCAACTGAGATCAATAAAACTCTGAAGTCCCGTTCATACCTGGTGCACGGTCATTTATTTCAGGGTTTGCTGTGTCTGCTCCGCTTATATCAATCTCTGGGCTCATTCATCCATTAAATCGATACCCGCTTTGCAGATGCTTCTTGTCGAGATTATAGTATGAATAGTCTTCCGCGTTTTTGTGGAGACCCTGAGAATCTGAGCGTAAACCTGCAGCTGTGGTCGGGTTTGAAGGGTGTGGAGGTTTGTAATTTATGGTTTGGTGGAGTCCATAAAGCATTTCCTTATATCAGAAAGCGACAGAAGGATATTTATTACAGGCACATGTGGATGCGGAGCACATGCGCGCGCATGCGCGCGCACACACACACACACACACACACACACACACACACACACACGGAACTCAACCTTGCTGAAAAGGCATTCTATTAAAAAACGGAATGGTCCTACCAATCCCCAGCTACCAGGTTACACAGCAAATATATTACAGAAATTGACAGACTGATGGCATCCCCTTCACTTAAAATAAGAATCACAGCATGTGTGGTTTACACTGGTAGTGTTTTAAGACCTTCAGCTTGCTTAACTGGCCTGACTGGGAGCCAGCGAGCCAAGCTGGCTCACTGTGTCCTATGCTTGTTTCCAATCTGTGCGAGTTCAGGCGGATTTAACCCAAGAGAGGAGCGAAACGGGCACAAGAAATGTTTCGTTTAACATACATTACGTCTCGAAGGTTGACTCTCTCTCCCAGCGCGAAAAGAAGTGTTCAGTGGGTGTCGACGGCGCGGTGGTAGGATGGCGACGGAACAGCAGATTATTATGGTATCGGCATACGTATTGTGTGTCTGTGCATGTACCCGCTATCAGTGAAGAGGAACTCCAGATGAGTCATATAGACCTCCCACAGAGGAACGGTGTAGCGCTTCGCCAGAGACAGCGCGATTTTGTACACGCTGTCATCCAGTGTCCTGCACAGACAGACGTGGAAGAGAGAAAAATAATTTTAAAAAAATCAGCCGCCCTTCCTCCGAGGAAGAAAAAGAATATTGTGTATTCGCCCCAGCTCACTCAGTGAGGCCCAGGATGGTTTCCTTCTTGTAGTCCGCGTCCGAGCTGAACCTGCGGACGTCCACGCCGCGGCCCAGCCCCTGCAGCACCTGCGCCTGGGTGAAGTCTGTCAGGCGCTCGTTGTACACGTGCAGCTGGTTGATCAGCTTCTGCAGCTCCTCCGGCCAGCCCGAGTACGCCGACACGTGCTGCGTGACCAAGCGAATCAGCTCCTTCGGGTCAGCCTGGGAGAAGAAAAACGGGGATTTCAGGTTGCGGCGCGCGAACAAGTGCTGATGACGGCGCTTTTCCTGGGAATGCGCCGCAAGACAAAATGAATAGCCATGAGGATTATTTCAGGAATGCTCTATGAATAACGATACAAACTGAGTTTTTTTTTTGCACAAACTTGCTTGTCGGTTTGTAGGTGATTTTTTTTTTTTTAAACATTATAGCTGATCTTTAAAACATTCTACTCTTCTGGGATCTTCTGAGGTCACCTTTGAGGGCAACATTGCTGTAATTTTTTTTTTTTTTTAGCTATTAAACATCAACATAGGCAGACAAAATATAAATCATGACTGAATCTAGTTACTTTCTACTTTTCTGCTTCCCGGCACGTGCACAGAGATGCTGCTTTGGCCAGGTTAAACCAAATTCAGACTTCCCTCCAGGCTCATCATTAAAAGATGTGAGCTGCACACACACACTGCGCTGCATGGTATCCACGACTTCACAGGTCTTCTGCTGCTTTGCTGTGAGACACTAATGAGGCTATTTTCCAAAAAAAAAAAAAAAAAATTGCTTTAATTTCCAAAAAGCTATTGAAAAATGCAGAAACGGATTAACTATCCCTGCTCCGCTTTGGCATTTTTCCCTTCTGGAAAAGGCAACCAGGTACTCCAGTATGGGTGTTTTTCACCATGTAAACGCGTCCTGTAATTGCTGCGGTGATTTAGGCCAATGGGGTAACACTTTCTGACTCAGAGTGTCAAGTCTCAGCTCTCCCATCACCTCTGTTCCAATTAAATGAATTTGGTTTTTGGCACCTTACACAATGTCATCGTGCAGGAGGAGACGGGTTATTTGTTGATCTTATTTGCATAAGGTAATGATGGCCCCTGGAAACACGGCGCGCTTCAAAACAGAGGTGTGACTGAGCGTCTTTATCTCTTCCCGCTCCCGGCCCGCGCGTCTCTGCCAGAGGCAGCCCGGGCGTCAGCGTGACTCAAGGTTCAAAGGCACGACGGGAGAACAGGTGAGGAGAGGAGGTAAAGAGAGGGGAGCTTATTAATAGTGCAGCGGGAGAGAGGGGAGAGGAGTTTGTTAACATTGGAGGCATTTTTCGACAGTTTTCCGACAAGAGACACTGACACCAAAGAGAGAAAGAGACTGTGTGGATGAAGAACGTTACTGAAACACAGCTTTCATGATGAAACACTCTCTAATTCATACACAGTGTTCTCGCCTTTTGACTATCAGACTATAATATCCTCCCTGCCTTTTCAAAGAGCAGATTTTCCAACATTGCTCTAATTCTTTATCCCTCTCTTTCATGACTAATGAATCTGCACTCTTTTTTTTTCTTTCTATTAAGCCTTCATTGCAATTAGTCTTCGAATAAAACAAAGATAGGAGGGCTGCATGAATTCCGGCTTTAGCTCATCTCTGGCTGCTCAATTTTAAACTCTCCAATGGAGGCCGCTTCTTCATCTTTAAAAGCCGTGTAACTTGTAATTGCTCAAAGTGATCTAGGAAAAATCTATTACACATAAATATATACATTTTAACACAGGACAGACTGCCAGAGGCGTTGCCCTCTGAGCATTCTTGTGATACCACTTTAGGGAACGCTGTAAACAAACTAAGATCAATAAATGTAAAACTGAACACCTCAATCTATTTTCAGTCTTAAATTCCCGCGCCACCATCAAAAATCCATTCACCATCTTAACGGAAAGCTCGCGTCATTTATAGTGCAAATTTCCACGACCTACGTAACTTGCCTCCCAGTTCCTTGTGTTTGCTTTAATTTTGGGCTTCTATTATGAGTTTGGAGCCGTATTTTGTGAGGTGAGCAATCCGCTTCTAAGTGGCTCCACAAATGAAAACAAACCTCTCCTACATGACTATCAGTACTCCCCGAGTCATGCCATCTTTTCATCTGCAGCGGTGGGTGTTTGAAATGCCGTGATCCAAATTTACCTCTCCTTTATTCTCTTTTTGATCAATTGTAGTAGAAATGTTGGTGCGCAGGCTTGGTTGCTGGTACCCTATATTAATTTGAAGAAGTGGTGTGCAGCAAATGAGTACTGCTGCTGAATTTAAACCTGTCAGAATAGAAAGATTAAATTCTCAGATCATATTGTAAGTGCAGCCTGGATTATAGTCACTGTGTCCAGAACTGTTGGTTAGTTATTGTCCTTACGTTATTGTCACCCCATGATGCTGCAGTGAAGCTGAAATTTAGAAATTTAGTAAAATGTCATTGCTTCACCACAAACAGTACTTTTATTCAAAAATGTATCACCTCAGCACTTTCTCAACATATTATATGAGCGCTTTTTCAACATAATTCTTTTTCAACATGTAAACTCATATCAATTAGAGTGTGATAACCACAGATTCTAAAACACCTTTAAAAAAAAAGTTGATATCATGCGGGTTTAGGTTATGAAAGACACATACACGTGCACTAACGAAGGCTTGAAACACATCTCCCTCTGAGTCAGATAAGCCTTCCGTCTCTGGGGGGAAAGCTAGTAATAATTTTAATGAGCTGTGTTTATGTCATGCCTAATGCTTGGCAATAGAGTCGGTGGCCTCATTAGCACTCACTCCAGAAATGTTGTATACAATATGTGAAACTAATTAGGAAGTTTGCATGGAGGGAAAAACAGCCACCAGTCAGAAAGGAGAGATCAGCCCAGAAAGCAGCCTCAGCTGCGCTGCAGGTCAAAGCATGGCAAAAGGGGGACTGATCACAAGCGAGATCTGAGCCAGGAAGGCAGCAAAGGCACGGCAAAACAGTGCACTGTACAGTCAACTCAGTGCATTCCGGGAAAGGCTGAAGGACTCCTCGTTCAGCTGCAACAGCACATCTAAGCTTGTATTTGTCTAATAGAATGCTTTCTGCAGCTACTCTGATCATCAGGGCTCCCGTGGGTAAAATATAGGCTGCTAATGATTGCGCTACAAGAGCGCAATTTGTTCGAGTGCACAAATTATACAAAAGGAGGGGAAAAAAAAGGAACAGGAAAGTGGTTTGGTGTGCTTTTCCACAAAGGGGCAAATCATTCAGTCACAGTCATCCTTTTATTTTTTAATAACATGGATTTGGCAGTGGGGGTCAGTGCGTCCAAGGTCGGCTCCCATGACTGATTGTTTGAGAAACCCGGAGTGGCCACGGCCTGGCAAACAGCCTGCAGAGAGTGTAAAAGGGTGTATAAGCGCCATTTTTAAGTTACAATAAATCTTTTACATTCTCTGACTGTCCCCTATTCCCAGGGTCATGTGTGGGTTTGCTTGGGTGAATCCCAGCAGTCACCACAGGCAGGAATACACCCAGAACAGGTCACCAGTCCTTCACAGGTCACACATGCAAGACTGCTGCCTTTTTATTTTAACTCCAAATGAAGTAAATATGGTATTAAACGCCAGGCGGTTCTTCGACATTATTTACATTTAAAGATCCATGCTTGTGTATCTACAACAAATCAGTTTAAACGCATTCGTTTAAACAGCGCAGCGTGGACAAGAGTGCGAGTGATCAATATTCAGTGAGAATGGCCGCGGTGGGCAAACCTAAATCTTTGAGTCAATCTTAGTCTCTGTGCCTTCGGGAGCTGCATATTTACAGTTAACACAGGGACTGAGGGATGTGATAGCCCTGGGAGGAGTGACAAACACGGCTAAACAATACTTTTGCGGCGGGGTTTTTACACAACCAGAGCTATATAATTATCCTGGAGACTGCTGCTACCTTGGAACCGCCATAATGAAACCTTTTAGTGGAAAACAATGGAAATAGCCTCATTGCTCTTTAATAATAATAATGATAAAGACTAATGTAAACCATGCCTGCATGTCCTTGAGCCGGAGTTGTATTGGCATACACGGGAGCTGGAATCAGATGGGGAAAGCATAAAAACCTTGAAGCAGCAGAGTTTCCAGGGAAAATGAAAAAAATAATGTGTAGCAAAAAAGGTGACAAACTGCTGTAAATGAAAACTGACAGTCTATTGTGTTGTTGTTGAACTTGTATTGTTATAAATAAAGAAATAAATGGTGGTGGCTGTGACAAGAGGACTGAAGGAGTGGGAGAGTGATTAAGACAGAGTTGCTCCTCTTTAGGTGGCGAGCGGGAAACACTCTGAGACAGTTTGAAATGCTGTCACACAAGCACGCACAACCCACTGTCACAATCCATCAGTTAGTCAGCGGATACAGGCGTGAAGTGCACGAAAAGAAGAGCACCGACTGAAATGCAGATAAGCGGAGTGCTCCTGTGAACAGCATCTGTCCACATCCGTGTGTAGTTATAAAGGCGCATTTGATGTGGATGTTGCAGAATTACACGTTGAATTAGCATAATGCATTTAAAACCTGACCACGCTTTAACCATCGCTCCGTTTCTTGCTCTGCCGTTGTGTTTGAAAATGTCTTTCAGCAGCTCATTTCGACTTCAAAGCACCAACAATACACACACACACACACACACGCGCACACACACACACACACACACGCACGCATGATAAATCTAAAGAAATTCACGAGTCTGGACATCACGTTCCCTATCCTTACGCCTTTACAAAACACCAAATTCTAACATGCACTGCGGTTTACATATCTAAAATTAGATGTCATAGGCTGGACAATATGAGCTCTTAAATGATTAAAAATAATGAAAAAAATTGATAAAGCATGCGTTGTGAAGATAGAATTATGGATGAGGAGCAAAGGGTATGAGAGTGATTCAATCAGACCTGATAAATGACGACGACCAGACCATTCAACTACCTGCCTGTTACAAATTTGAATGAAAAAGCAAAGTTTGTAGCAATGTGGCCACATACAGCAGAAACTAGTGAATCATTCAAGTGAAACTGATGTTCCACCTCTGCGTTCAGCGCTGACAAAGCAAAAAAACTCAATAACTTAAAAGCGCGCGGAAAGGCTGCAGCGTGACTCGCGGAAATGGAGAAACGCATTCAAGACGTTCGCAACTCTGATGACGACGGAGCTGCGGAGGGTTCAAAACCGCCTGACAGAACCGGTGAGCACGGACATCCGTTCACTGATACACCGAGTTAATCTGGTCGCTCTGTGTCGGCTTGTTTTAATCGACCTCCGCCCAGGGTCCACCAATCAGGCCTGATAGCTTCACTGCAAAACAGACCGAGGCCATTTCATGTGGTTTATACAGCCGGAGGGAGAATCTGACATTGATGCACAGCCTCTTCACTTGCATGATGCAATAAAAGTAGTTGACTGAATACATTTATGTCCTGGAAATCAGGAGGATCTTCTGTCTCCCCCCACCACTAGAAAAATTCAGACTGCAATCTTTTTTTTTTTCCCCCCTACTTGAAGTTCTGGATGAAACCTAGAAATACAATATAACAAGCACTCTGGCAGAAAACAGCAAAGCGAGGAAAAAAAAAAACTTAAAAGGAAAGGACATAAAAAAGAAGAAATGAGTTAGGAATGAAGGTACATATGCTGCCGCCCAGTGTACCGCGGAGGAGGAAAGGCTGTATATATTTTAAGTTAATGGACTTGAACTTCACTTGAGGCAGGAGGTGGGGGAGTGATTACCACCATTAGGATGCTGGGAGGATGTGTGTGTCAGTGTATTGAGGACAACTTGTAGTACTTGCGCAAGTGGAAGTGTTCCTGCATTCTTATTTTATTTATTTTGTGCACGGCCTTGCCCCTGAATGTTAACCGGGGACACACTTATCCACTTCTACTGGCCTTTTTCTCTCCTCAGTTCTTTTATCCTTACATTGTTCCTTCCCTCCATATCTCATGGGAGCTTCGGTCCACTCAAAGAAAAGGTCAGAGGCACTGTTTCTCTTATTCCCAGCATCACCACCTGGCAACCCTTCATACATGCACTACCTCTGCCACCAACATCTCCTCAATCCTGCTGTACATTTTGTTCTCTTTAAGTAAAGGGACATGAGTGTTGCAGTTACTTATTGATTGGGATTATTTGTAAGACTGACAAATATAAAGTTTGGATGTGTGCAGCTAGCATGAAACCCAACACAGAATGGGTACTTCCATTCTACGGTACAGTGTTTTGGGGAGAGTGCATCTCCTCAGGAGCTCCTCTAAACGTGCTTCCCACAGGAGCGCTTATCTGTTTGCCAGAAAGAGTTGTGAGACGACATAAGCTTGCAAACCAGCATCTTAGGATGGTAAAAGTGATATAAAGTGCTCCTACTTTCAAGTGGAGATGACAGTGCTGCAGCAGCTGTCTTTAGAAGATGAAGCTGTTCCCTGGATGTCCATTTATAGCCGTCACTCTTTATGTCACATTGGTTTGAGAATATTTGATATTTACGTTAATAGTTGCTCCTGTTGGATTATTACAATGCTACTCTAAAGCTGGAACCAAATAAACTTTTGCATATTTGCTGCGTCACCTTACAACAATACGCAGATGACAAAATGCTATTCCTTTTGACACAACTGCTTGTTCTCTGAAAAACATCAAACCCTGAACCACCTATAATTAGTCTGAAAGCTCAGAAATATGGTTCTGATTTGTCCTTGATCATCCATTAACTAAATAACATCCTTCCTGATAAATATCCAGGACCACTCTTTTAGTTTCAGTAGAGATTTAAAATTCAAATCGGTGCCCTTTTTTTAAAAAATATATATCCTCTGCATCATAGATGGAACAGGCTTTTTTCTATCGCTTGATGTTGATGGAATAGTTTAAAACCTAGAAAATATATTAGGATGCTTACATTCTATGTTCACAGACCAGTGACTGTGCATCTGCCTGCAAATGTTATTTAAAATATGAGTGTTGGGCGAAAATCTCCAAATCTTCGTGACAACTTTACAAATTGCTGGCTTTTTTTTTTGCTATTTGAGAGTTATTTTTTCCCGCTTTTTTCTATAACCGAGCCTGATCAGCCATCATATCTTATACAACATATAGACCGAACCTACAAGATGGAATATGACAACCCGATGGTGATACTACACAGCGCATTTGCTTCCTCAAAACTGAGCTATTGAGGTATTTGGTGCAAACCTGGTAGAGGGCGTGGTTCTTGTTCTTGAAACAGGGCCTGAGGAGGGCATAGATCTGCAGGGAATAGTAGTACGCTGCCAGCTGGAGTGACAAGGCTGAATGACACTGTTTCTCGAAGCATTTGTTGGCGTCCAGCACCTGCATGAGCAAACATAAAGGAGGTCATGAATGATGATGAGACCAAAATAAAAAAAAAAAAGAAAAGAAATCGATCAAAACAATGTCAAATATTTATTGAAATAAGTATTTATGCCAGTAAAACTGACCACCAGTGGCATCAGACTGTTAATCCACATGGCTTTAACAAGCTCTGTAGACTCCATCTATGTGATGTTTAGTCCAGCAGTTGAACCATTCATGAAACATAAAACTGAGCTTTAAGCCTAATGAGGGGTTTTACTATCTCTCTTGTACAAAAACTTTGTGCACTTGGTTCACTTTTTCTTTTATTATCCAAAGGGACGGACTCAGACAGCTGGAAAAAAAAGCAATTGGGAACCACAGTAATTTTGTTTGTTAAAGTGACTGTTAATGGAGTCGAGGGAGGTGTGAAACATCATCGGTGTGTATGTCATAGAAAGAATGAGACATTTGACCACCGGCTCGTCGCAACCTCTGGTCCTTTACATGAAATGCTGCTTTATTTTTGGCCTGGTTGCTCATTTTACATCTCATTTTAGAGTATGCATACTGTGTGTGTGTGTGTGTCTGTGTATATATATGTGTGTGTCCATCTACCTGAGGCAGGGCCAGTAAGTAGGACAGAGCCAGCGTCATGTCCCTGGGAAACGCGTCGTTGGCCAGCTGCAGCAGCACTGCAAGGGACAGAGGGAGAGGGAGAAGACGCTTTAACGAAAGCACGGATTAAACCGTCTCTTCTCAGATGAGTCTCATCCCACATTTGTTGAATACAGACAACAGTGTCTGTCAGAAGCACCCCTCAGCAGAGGAAAAGGGGAGGTAAAAATAGAGAAGGAAGTTGGGAAGCATCATTAAAATTCTCATATGTATTCTGGAACACTGTCCATCTACTCATCATGCCTTTGTGTGGCTGTCTGCACATGTTTACATACATCCTGGGCAAATGATGATTGGGTGTGTGTGAGCGTGTGCATACACGTGTGTGATGTCTCACACAGACACCATTCATTACTCAAAGAGTCAGTACATGCCCACTTTTTATGAGTGCTCTCCAGATGAGTCCAATTTAAGTGCACTTTAGAGTTGAATCCACAGAATGACAAATTAGCCCGTGCACACTGGCATGGAAAAAAAAAAAAAAAAAAAAACACAGGCCGAGGCTGCTTGTAAGACGCCAGAGTGATGTGTCTGCTTGCTTTTTAATTTTGTCGCATTCGCACCACCACCCCTATGTGAGTAAGTGAATTAGCCGTGTTCAGTTCAAGGTCCTGCAAGGCAAATAACGGCACATTTCACTGAAATACTGTCAGTTAATGTTGACTTTTGAGCAAAAATAGGTTTTCTTGGTAAAATTAAGTCAATGCATTTGGGTTTTGGGAAGAAATAAAAAAATGACTACTGCAAAATTTTAATTAAGGCAAAAGCAATAAAATGCTCTGAAGATTAGTCAATATTGGAAATGTCCAAATGTAACTTTCATTTACGTATTTCCGGGTTTTTTAATAAGCTACAAGTCACATTACATATCTCCCTCTGGTTCAAATAAGCTCCAGAAAAGTTAAATTTCAAAAGAGTACCCTAACACAGAGTTTGGTCGATTAGGCTAATTGTTAATAAGTTGCACCAAACAGCTAGTGAACAAAAGCACCTCATTTGGATCAATTCAATTTTGACTGCAATCAGATTTTTTTCAGACATGTTTCTCCACGTCACATGAATGCATGATTAATCTTCACAAAGGCAGAAGCTCTTGCAGTCCTCCAAACATTTCTACAATCTGTGTGGAAACACAATGAGTCTTAATGATCTGTGTCCTGCATACCTCCCTGCTATTTTCTCTTTTCATTGAATGGTGGGACAATGGTGTGAATCACCAGACTGGGGGTCTGATTGGAGCACTGCTGTGAGCGTGAGGCAGAGATCTTTACCCCAGGGTATGTGTATTTGTAGAATGACATATTTAACCATCAGAGCCTCATTTCACATACAATAAGAGATAAATAATGAGGATGCATTTTAAATTATCCAAAAGCCTGCTTATTTTTGCCTGGTAATGGTCTCGTAGTTGCAGGAAACAGCCCACATGTGCCGGAAAATGTTGTGCTGCGTCCTACAGAGACACTTGGACTTGGGATATGTATTACATATGTGCAAAATCAGGACACGGCTCATTTTTTCCAGCCTCCCTGAGGATGCTGGGATATGGAGTCTAGACAAATATTTTCCCCTTTTTGTCTAAATGCCACCCTCGAGGCCAAAGCAATGCACATGCACACAAACTGCCTTTATTCAGCAGATGAACACTAAGTGCTGCGAACACACAGACTCCCTCAGTTAATCACTGCGTTGTGAAGGAGCAACGGGAGCGAGCAGAGAGGAGCAGAGGCAGACAGCATCACTTTGTAGTCTCAGACCCGAGGAGAACAAAAGCCGGGGCTGGTGATAAGAGCCTGAGACAAAATGGAACAGACAGAGAAAAGTAGAGCATGGACAATGGTGGAGACCCAGAGGAAGGGGCAGGGGTACATATTCGACAAAACGCACGGTAATGTTGACACGTGTAGCCAGGAGTTCTGAGAGGTGCAGGGATGCGCTGCTCTAAGAGCGCCAACAGCTCTCCCTCCTCCTTGCTCATTTTCCTCTCCCCTCTCCTCTGAACCCCTCCCGGGTCTCAATGAGCTACACCTCAGAATGAGCTGATTACACGCCTCTCTAAAGCTACTGATACCATCGGGACAGGAATTACCAGAGGGGTAAACACACACACACACACACAGAATAGATAACCCTGACTTAAAAGCATAAAGTATTTCTGCTTGTGTGTGTGAGAGAGAGGGAGATAAAGTGACGCTGCAGGAGCCTGTCTGCATCCACACATGTATTTACACACGCTTGCTCTCTCGGTGGGAAATTGGTAGTGAGAACTGAGTCCAACATGTATGCGTGTGTCTGCGTACGTCTGTGTGTTTCCTCCTGTTCTCACCTCAGCTAACTCAATCCCAACGAGCCGCTCCGCCTTTGTCATTAATTACGCCCACCTTTATCTGAACCAGGTGAGACGTCGATATATTCATTTTCTTGCCGACTCCCTGTTTGTTTTTGAGGATGGCTCTTGTCACCAGCCTGCGCGGGAGCCATCCATCGAGCGCTGTTATCGGACGCTGCGGCGTCCATGTCGGAGCGCTTTTAACCAGGGAAAGAAATACTGATTTGGTGGTGATGGGGGGTGGGTTACATGTGTTTGCATCCATACACATTAGCACGCTACAGTCAAAGGCCAGCTTCTGTTATGTGGGGCTCACGTTGTTAGCATTCACACACATGCACACACATGTGGTTTTGATCTCTGAATAAGAATTGATTTGGGCAAGCTCCAATCCATCAGTCTGATGATTTGACTTTGAATTTTCTCCCGGGTATCGACACAGTGACGCATCATTTGTTGAGGACGATTTGTCGGGATACAGTTTCCACAATACTTACCCTCTGTAGCCGGAAATGGCGTTTGGCCTTCGGTTTTAGCCTCAGCTAGTTTTCCTGTCCTCAGCAGAACCTCTGCAAAGCTTTCTGTAGTCACGTCGCTGTAGGACGAATATACATCTTGACTCTGAAAGACAGAACGAAGAGGACGAAGAGCGATGAGCATAATATGCGCATTTCCAGTCTTGAGGGAGCTCCAGAAAAGGAGCAGCGAATCAGAAAAGATGTATTTCAGGTGGCAGGGTGTCCTAATTCCAGTGGAGACAGATGGGTAATGAGGTAAACAGAGGAACCTCTGAGCCATACACGCATTTTATGTGAGCTCTACTAATAATTATTTAGTGAGATCTGTGTCAAGTCGCTCCTCAGGTGTCTGAAAAGTGAACAATGAAGTTCCCTCTCACATTGGAAGCTCAACACAGCCTCTGTCGCTCTCAATCCATCTCCATCTCTCCCCTTACTTCCCAATCGCTCCTCTTCTCCAACCCCCCAGATGAGGTAAAAACCAATCGTATTGATCGGCCGGTTCAGAGAGGGATTGATGCTGGGGGGCCGTTACTGGCGCACAAATGATGGAAGACAGATGACAGGGGAGGGGGCGGAGGAAGGGATTTGGAGAGGCCTATTAAAATGTCACAAGAGGAGACATATAGGCCTCCTCTGTTTCCTCTCACTCTTTCAGCAGTCTGCATGATTTGTATCTCCGTGTGAAAGGACGACTCGGGGAATGTGGCGGACGCATGAACACAACAGGCCGGCGCGCGGATGAAAAGAAAAAAAAAAGGATGTGTCGGTGCGGCACACCATCATGCAGTCATCATCGCCATAACATGCCCTCATCGTCTCGCTGGGTGCTCGTCACGCTTCCACAAACGAAAAGCCTTCAGAAACATCTCAAAACAGTCAATCTTCCGCACAATGTTGCAGAGATGAGCTCAACATAGGTGGGGGGCAGGTTTTATGTTCATCAATATATCTTTGGTTGGGTTAGACTGTTTATTCCATCGTGAATTTAATCCTTACTCTAAATCCAAAATGCCTTGGCCTGAAATCAATATTCATTCCATCTCTATACTAAAAAAACATATATATAATCAGACGCCGCAAGTCAGAAACCTACTCAGGCATTTTCTAGTAATTTAAAATGTCCTGGGGTACGAATAAAATCTGAAAGGAGGATGACAGGAATCCAAAGGAAGAAAATAATAATGAGCCACTCACCGGGTCCACGTAGGGATCATCAGTGACATCTTGATAAAAGGGGCTACAGCCTTGGCGCTCCAGGTTGGAGTTCTCGCGCGCCCCTTCCCAACTGGTGGCTCCCACGTCGTGACCCTGAGGAGCCATCAAAACATCATTAAATTTTCACAACGTGCCCACAGCACCGCCATCTCTTTTTTTTTTTTTCCTACAGCTTGCGGCCCACCAGCGATCAAGAGAACGGGCAACGCCACTCATTTCTGCCCCTGCAACCAGAGAACCGGCCCAGCCAACGGCACATAGCTAGATTCTGTAAATATTTAACAGGTGGAATGATTAATTTTGCAAGAGATGAGCTCCCAATTGGTTGTGTTTGGGAGAGCACTCCTGTCTGGGAACCCACTGATATCATTTGAGATATTGGGTGCAAGGCCATAAATGAAGCTGGGCAGTAGAGGTTAAGCAGCTAAAGAAGAGATTTAAAGTTATTCCTGAGGGTTAATGGCCAATATCAATATGGCACAACTCTGTTTTTGCTTAATCAGCACTTTTATTAAAACACACATTCATTATGGAGAAAAAGGAGTATTATGTTGCTTAAAAAGACATCCTATGATACACCCAAGGCAGCCTCTTACTTGCAGTGGGCGCAGGTAGTTGAGGGATTCCTTCCACCAGCGATGGTCGCTCACTGCCGTCAGCACGGCCTTCGTCGTCTCGCCCGTGTTGGTCAGAACCTCCATGGTCTTTGCCGTTGTTCTGTGCAGCAGGTCGCCCGCCGTGCCCATGGGGGAGCTCGCAGAGTCACCGTGGTTCTGAATCAGGACAGCGTGAATGTTGTTGCGTTATTCTGGAGCCTCTTTTTGAGTTGTCTGATGAGTTCCCCAAAATAGCCCTTCGCTGCATCCAGGAACCTTTGATGAGCGTGATAGATTTGGATTTGGCTGAGACAAGAGCTCAGGGAGATGAAAGGGTATCCGGCTGATCTTACTAATACAACTATTGTTTTACTAGAGAGTCCTCTGAGATGAGCCTGCTGGAGTACCGATGCTTCAAAGGACAGGCAACTCCGTGTCATAGTTGTAGCTGGCTGTGTGATTTTTAATAACAGCAGTTATGTCTAGACCAACATCACTAGGATTAAACCATGTAAACTATGTAAACAGAGATTTTCCTGAATGCATGTAAACATGTCAGATTCCACCATTACAATTATCCGGTTAATCCCAGAGATCACATTATGGTTACGTAAATGAGCCCAGTGATTTATTCAAAATAATCATCATCAATCATCACCCTAGCAGAAGGCACTAACATATGTTCTCATAATACATTCCATTGTATCAAATACACTGCAGTGTTTCATTAAACCAATGGAGAACAATGTTGATTTCCTGTTCCCGCCATGTTATCTGTCACATGATCTCTTCATCTGAGGGTTGCATCCAACACAGAGGTTGCTCATCCACGCAGCAACTCATGTTCCCATGTCAACAAAAGCAGCACAACAGTACATGGACCTTTTCTGCTGGTGTAAATAAATGCTGAACTCTAGATTCATAATATAGATTCTGACCAATGATGTGTGGGAAAAATAAAAATAGTGAACTGTGGATGGCTGGGACAATTTCAATCCTGGAGTCTTTCAGAGAACTATCTGTCTATTGTGTTTTGGTTACAGCTCAACTGAGAATGACATCAAAACCAAATACGGAGGGCCAGTGGGCAGGGGCCAAAGCATTTATTCCTTTCATCAATACTTCATTTGGCAGGGAATGGCAGGGGATTGCAGCTCAGGGAATGAAAAGGCCCTCAGCACACATAAGTGCTGTGTGTGTGTGTCTGTGTGTAAAGAGTGCATACACACACAAGAGACAAATAAATGGGCTTAAATATACACAGAAGGGGAGTAGAGACATCAATAGGACAAAGGAATGACAAGAGACAGCTTCAAATGAGCATCCATCCACACTCAGAGGGGACGTGATGCAAGTCATCAAAGATTAACACCCACTCAAGGTACCATAAAGCTGGTGGCAGTGTGTGTGTGGGGGGGGGCAGGGAGGCATAAATAAATCAGAGGGGACGAGCAGCCACAACACTGGATTTACACTTCATGAAATATGGAGCAACAGGAAAACACACAGATGGAACAAAGCGGGGAGACACGCCCATCGACATGGGAGGAGCCAAAGAAACGCCTCAGACGAGGTACAAACCTTCACAGAGAAGTCTGTCTCGTCTGATTCACCCTGTGATCGAACAGGCTCCATTTGATAGTTGACAGCCCGGTACAACACCTGTAGGGGAGAAAGTCCGTTTTTCATTATTTCATCCATTTATTCACCTGTTTATGGAGCAGAAGTCACATTTTAACAAGCCATGATCCCCTTTCAAGTTGTTTCTGTTTAATATTTTTTTACACAGGAAGGTATAACATGACAAAATAATGATTTTATTTTAAGATCAAAATTCAATGATTGGGCTTAATGAGACCTGAATGAGCCTGCAGTGCCTCACTAAGCCTCTTCACATGCACATGACCATAATAATCAGATAATTGGAATAATTGTATCTCAGGTGTTAGCACGAATGTTAAAATGGTTAAGTTTCAGTCCATTTATTGGATTTCTTTCAGAAATCATACATACATTTAACTCTGATTAACCGCATCACATCTGGTTACATTATCCCTTGAATAACCTCCAGAAATCAGATAATAATCAGATTGTTATGGTCCTGTAAATGGGCTCACTGTCTGTCTGGCTCATCATCATTCTGTTCAGCATAGGAGAGAAACTACAGGAGAATGACCTGACTCTGAAGGTCACTGGAGGCAGCCAGCAGGCCGTGGATGTTGTCAGGAGGACAGTGAGTCAGGGAGAACGCCAACAGCTCCTGTCGGGCCTCCAGGTCTCCATATCCTTCACACTGACCAAGCAGACTGCAAACATCCCAGGCCGGACTGTATCCTGGAGGGAGTAGAAGGCGGAGGAAGGGGGGGGGGGGTCACATGAGGTCAGAGAGGCAACAGAAGGGTGCGTCAATTGATCCGATAGTTGATGAACTCCAAACTTAAAACTGCAGAGGATATAAGAAAAGAATATAATGGGCGGCCTGCACAGCTGCGTTTCTCTTCGTGGAAAAACTCTGCGCTGTTAGTTTGAGCTGCACCACCGTCAACAACCAACCCACCAACAGATTCAATTACTCTTACTGTTGTTCACAGGCCGGGAACAGCCGCTGCTTATCGGATTACACCTTTTTCTATTTTCTCCATCAGCCTTTTCTCGGTGTGACATAAACGAGGTCCAGGAAAATAACATATCTGCACTGTAGATCCTCCGGCCTCAGTTACGAAGCTTCAAGGAAAATGAACTGTGGGCATTGACTGCCGTCCAGTATTTACCATGACCGTTTCCATTGTCAGCTGTGAGAACTAGACGCTTCAGTGGTTTCATTTCATCCAGCTGGAGAGTGATGGATGACGACCCGATGTTCAGTGGCTTTTCATTTGCGAGCTTCTACTGAGGCCAAACTCATTTACGACCATCTCCAAAGTACCTTGCGATGTTAAGTCAGTAACGCGAGGAAAACCTGTTTGATATGCTGCTGATAAGTATCATTAAAATGATGTATTATAATTAGATTTCCTTTATCAATCATAAATAGCATTTTTAGCTCCAATAAGTTTAATTAGGGGTAACAACAAAAAGTTTTATCAGATTTATTTGTATGACGTTGGAGGCCAAATTAGCCAGGTCCAATCCTCAACCTGACAAAAGTAAATTAGTTTAGTTCTCACACCTCCAATGCAGCTGTTTACCAGATGAATCAGGCAGTAAAACCCCATTAATACACAGGAGCTGTAATTCATTTATTCATAGTCTGTAAAAGCTGCTTAGGCCTAATTAGAGCTGCGAGGCATGTCGGTGCCCATCCTCGTGTTCCTTGGGTGAAAAAGCAGGAATACACCCTTGACATGGTGCCAGTCTGGTTGCAGGACACACTCACACTCTCTCTCCCTCTCTCTCTCACACACACACACACACACACATACACGGTGATTGAGTGTCTCCAATGGATATAATGAGCGTGTTGGTGGACTGTGGGTGGAGGCGGTTCCTCGGAGGAATCCCACAGACACCAGAAGAACTGATCTGAGGTGAAGATGCAGGATTAAAGCTCAAGTCGATGCAGGAATGTGGGCTCATCTTCGGTGTCTGTATCTTTGCAATGTCAGTACACCATCAATGCTTTTTCATCCCTAACTGTAACATGCAACTTAGTAGCTACACTAAGAGGGTGTGAAAACTGGTGCGAAAGTCATAATAAGCACTAAAACAACCATAATAAAGTCTGCACTGATCTGTCCGTCAGACGTACCTGCAGCCATGAGATCTTGACAGTGGATGTATGAGGTCTTGAAGTCCAAGAACTGGAGAGCCTGCTCAGCCAGCAGTGTCAGTACCTGGCCTTTTCGCGTGGCCTTGTCATCTCCTACACACACACACACACACACACACACACACACACACACACAGACAGAAATCAGAATTTTTTATAATATCTATATTATTAATCTTGAGAAATGTCAACATGCCAGAGCTCACATGCTAAACAGCAAGTCTGATAATCCCATACATCACCTGCGCTACGTGGTTAAATAAATCTCATCTATCTGCGTACATAGACTCAAGGTTGAACTGCAAGGACATACTGTATTAGATCCACCACAGAATGAGCCCCGACTACACATTAATCTGAGTCCGTCTGCCGTAAATGAGGACAACGTCTCTTCTTGAACAGGGAGTCCGGCTGTCTGGTGGATCTCTGTTTGACGTCTGAGAGTGATTAGTTGTGGTGTCAGCATTCACGTGGCGACGCAATCAAGGCGAGCTCTGATCTCCGACTGAGCTGAATAAACGGAAACAGGAAACGACGGGGCCACGGGGAAACGGGAACTCTGAACAAGCGCTAACATCCAAGTTCAAACGGTAGTCGGCGTGTGTGTTTGTATGTGCGCGTCTTCATACATCATTCACGCTCTGTGGTCTTGGAGACGTTCTCCAGCATCGATTCAATCCTGGACATTTATTCAGTTTGATAGGCCAATTACAGAATGTGACGGAAAGGTGAAACAGTGTCAGAGAAACAGCAAATGGAGGATACTTCAAGCTGATAAAGCTTGACTACAACATAGACGCTCCTTTCTCAGGTCAATATTATTTAGTATTGAATAATTGTTGATTCACTGGAGGTTCGTGTGTTGTCGTCAGGCTAAACTGCAGCAAAGCGCCAGCCAATTCCTCCGGGTTTGCACCCGGTGTGCTGGTGATACCTGCATTAAATATTCACCACAGAGCCCCACAGCTGCGCACCCTTCAAAGACCTCCCCCTTCCCCGCATTTATTTATTTAAAAAATTTGTTTATTCCACTTGTCATCTCCCTGCCCCCCCACGTCGCCGCAACCCCCCCCGGCGAGAGCCGCCTGTGGACTAGAGGCGGGTAGGAGAGGCGCAGAAATGGCACGAGGACGACAAACAGTCTTCCTAACGCGGCGAGAGACGGGGTGAGGACGCGGGGAAGGGGCGGGCGCCGTTGGGGGGGGGCAGACCGGACGGGCAAACGAGAGGACGGTCGGCGCTCACGCGAAAACAGGAAAACAGAGCTGGACTGGGAGGAGGAGATACCTGCGACTCTGAGGAGCGAGGCCAGGCTGAGCAGGGTCGTGGACTGCTTGTAGGCTGTGGAACAGTGGGCGATGCACTCCTGGATGAGAGACAGGCGCTCCGAGCACAGGCGGACTGGGAGAAGGAGAAGGCGGGGTCAGACATGTTGTAATTACAGAAGCACAAGTCATCTGATGCAGATGATACTCCATATCCTATATTGCACACATAGCCACAGCACACGGTAGTAAATGATTATTACACATGCGAATGCTAATGTCATCATATAAATTTGTCTTTAAGTGCAAGCTGTATATATACAATAATGGAGGGATGGTTTTTTTCTCAGTCGTAATAAAAATCCACTGCCTTTATTTCCCATCCTTTTTTTATATTGCCATAAAGTGAATGTCAATCTGCTCACCAAAGCCTCCTCCAACAGCAGAAGAGACATAAAGATGGTCGTTTTTACCGTTAGCTGGCAATTTACAGATAAATCGCCGAAGGACGAGAGAAATTAAACATTAATGCAACAACTGTTGGTTTCTGTTTTGGACTTTGTTTTATGAAGGAGCAACGCTCCCCACAACATAAAAGAATATATGGCCGCCATCCATTTATATGTGCAGACTGCAGTTTAGTGGCTCTCTTCACACACTGCTGGATGCTCTCTGCTGTGGACGAGGCCTGGGGGGGCGCTGTGGGGGGCAGGGTGTGTGAAGCGTTGCCTTAGGCTGTGTAGGTGGACGGCAGCAGGCAGATGGATTACATATGCCGAAACGCCTGCGCTCGTAATAAATAATAATAACAACTTTATTTATAAAGCCTTTTCCCAACACAATCATTCATGTGTTTTAGAAAAATACACAAAAAACAATGAAAAAGCACAAGTCGTGTGCAAAGACGAGGAAAAAAAAAAAAGCAATTTTTGCAAAAATCTTCCCTGTGTTTTATTTAATTCCTTTGTTGTCTGTTTTCTTTCGAGACCATTCTGTCTTGAGTTGCCTCCTGGGTATGAATAAGTGGAAAAGAGGAAAAAACATAATGCATTGACCCATGGTGTGACAGCAAACTGCAGAGAAAGAGGGAGGGAGGATGTGGGGGGGGGGCAAAAGGCGACTGCAAAAAACAGGGATAAGTGATGCAAAGAGAAAAATGAAAGAGGGAGAAGAATGACAGTTTATGCCTCTCTCTGTCAGCCGTTTCATGCTGCCAGCTCGGTTTGAAGAGAGCAAGGAGGGAATAAAAAAAGCAAAGGCCTCGGAGGCAAACAAGCAGCTGGGAGGTGATGCTGGTTCATACTGGTGTCTGGAAACTGCTGTGGTGTGGTACAGATGTGGTGGGGAAAACAGATCAGTCAGTCATACAGATGGCATGGAAATATTAAAATGGCATCTTTTGCTCTGTGTGTGTGTGTGTGTGTGTGGAGTGCAAATATGTGCAGGCATTAACACTTCAATCCTAATTAGGCCATCAAGAAAGTATGTGCAACAGTAGACCCATAAATAATCATATATGTCGATATAGTGAGTATATGGAAGAGGGGGAGACTGACAGGTGAGGTGGGTGGGGCTTAGACCCACAGATGCAAAGTACCTTGCAGTGGTAGGATTTTAACGTTAAAGTCTTCCAGCTGGCTGAGGGCGCTGATGAGGTCCAGTTCATCTTGGATGGCCTGAGGACAATCTGTAATCAGCTGGAGACATGCCCTGGAAAAAAAATGCAACAGGGGAATGTGGTTAGCAAATGTGATTGAGTCCAGAGAGAAAACGCTCAGATGGAACCTAAAATTTGGACTTTCAGCCTTTGTTACAGTGACAAATTCCTAAACTACAATCCTGCTGCCTCCTTATGATGATTAGTTAGATTATCTTAGCTTTAAGGCTAAAAATGTGTCCGGTTACGATTGTATTTATCATAATTATGTAGCAAATCTCATCTGACTTTTCAGCCCCAGCTGAGGCTTTTTTATTATCTTCATCAGTCATTTATAAGATGAACTAGCTGTAAGGTGGCTTTAACATATAAAACGAATATAAAGCGAGTTTCCAACCGGTTCCATTTAAAACCCTCTTTCATACTTACTTCACCTGGCATGAAATCTCCCAGCAAAAATGAAGACTGACATAAGCTAGGCGGGCTGATGTGCAACATTTCTCCTGTTTTCATGGCTACATTACAGATCAAATTAATCAACAAATCTACTGTCGGACGCTGGAGCGCCAAATGAATGTTTAAGAACGACGGCTGTGAAATATCAACACCATTATCCCAAACAGACTCCGTAAATGGATTCATTTGCAGAGTCTAGACTAATTTGACAGATCTACAAGAGCAAAGTTTTCTCCTGCAACACGATCCGCGCTCATTAGCCTTGATAGGATTACGCAGCACATCCCTCTGCATATGTAACAGGACTCTGGATGTGCTTGTGCCTCCTTCAGAGGCGAGTCTGTGCTAATTTTGATGACTTTCATTGCGCTATCGCGCAGCCAAACCGAAACAGAACAGCGGGTGGAGGATAGAGAGAGAGGGGTGATTAATACAGAGATAAATCCTATATAAAACAATGGCTCAGAAAGGAGGTCTGCTGTCAGCCAAGTGGAGGAAATTGTCCTTGGGATGTGAGGAGAAACACAGCTCCACCCTTCTTTATGAAGGAGAACTCAGCATCTAAAAGGGAGTGAACCCGAAGTCGGCGTATTAACGCGGAGCTGCTTAACAGATCAGAATGCACGCAGTTGGCAAAACAGCATGCGGCCTCCCACTGTGAGCGCGCCTGCTGCCAGGAACAAGAGGCTCGTCCTGGAAAATGAGAACAGAGGAAAGGGCTGCGCGAGGGCATGTTGATGATGTACTTGTGCCGTGGAGTGTCTGCGGGCCGGCGCGGCATTGTTCTACAAAACACACCGTCGGTAAAAGCTTTCAGGTGAAAAGTCCTTTGCACAAAGTTCATGCTAAACAGGGAGAGATCTGTAATAGATCTGTAGAGCTGGGACCAGCACAGCATTTTAAAAAGTTCATTTTTTTGTGATTATCTTTATCCACTGGCTTTGTTGTTCTTGCAGCCATATTACTCCATCATTGCACTTACCAACTTCACCTGTTGGGAATGTGAAGTTCCCCTTTGGATCAATAAAAATAAATGACCCAAACACAAAAATAGATGAAAATAAAACCTCACTGACCCTCTCAAATGTTGTCTATGACTTGCAAGTCGGTTTAGCCAATTCTTCCTGACAGTATTAACCGTGCCATTTCCTGGATTTTATAGTAGTAAATGTGGAGTGCACTGAATTTACTGTGTAGTACAACCACAAGCTCAACTTCTGCATGTGTCAGGAGTTAAAACTTCACATCACTAGGCTCCATTCATCTGTTGTTGGGAGGCAGAATGAGCTCAGCCAAGGTCTCCCCCTTCCGACTTTATATTTCTGTACTTCTATGGTACTTGCTGCTCCACTTTGCTCAGCCGAAAACTTTCACCGTTCAGGTGTGTGTAGTGTCCAAATTAGTTTGGAATATAACCACCTCTTGGCCATAATCAGGAGCACTGGGGATATTGGGAGTCTATCCCAGCAGTCACTGGGCTGAAGGCAGAAAATCACCCTGGCTATTTTTGGTGGGTTTTAGGCTTATTAGCGAATGTCAACGGCTGCAGCAATTCAGGACAGGTGTAGTGTGTGTGTGTGTGTTCTTTAGTCCACATAGAAAATGTGTCTGTACAGCAGTTATTTTAATCTCCATCACACAGGCGGCCAGTCTGAGACTATCCATTTTAAAGTGACATGCACATGTTCATGTCACTCCTGCCTTTCCTATCTCCCAGTTGCACATGCACACACACACGTAAACACACAGAGCGTGAGTGTTACAATGAATGATGCTGTCAAAGGGTATGTGTGTGTGTGTGTGGGGGGGGGGGTATCAGTTACTATAAATGAATGACGACCCAATTAGTGTCCCACTTCACAAGAACATAGAGCAAGGTTAGACAGTGCTCTGGAACCGGCAGCTGCTCAATAAATACTTGATATTCTGCTCCTTATGAAAGTTGTGATGAGCTTTAAGACAGAAGGGATTGTTTGGGTTTTTTTGTTTTTTTTTTTTAAATCAAGGAAAAACACATGAACAACATTTGCAACAAGTTCATGTTCCAAATATAACCTATAGAGCAAGCGAGACCGATGAGCATATTTTTATATTTCTCACCTGGCAAGGCCCATGCACTGGTCTGTCAGTGTTGTGGATGAGTTGAAGTACTCTCTGGCGGCTGCCAACACCAATTCCACGCTGTTGCCGTAGGCCACTTTCAGAGCGTAGCCTTTCCCCCGGAAAGACAGACTGACGGGGACATCCTCACTGACCTGGAAACACCCATGTAAAATTTCTACAAAGACTGCAGTTTTGGGTTCCCCAATCAGGATCTCCCTGAGCTCCCTGGGCGCGTGAACAAAAAGTGTTAGCATTTCAGCCAACCCCAGACTCTGCTACACTGGATCATAAAGCTTTGAATGTTCTGAAAAACTCCATTTTGCTCAGGTTGTTAAACACAATCTAAAAAACAAATGCCCAGGTTTGTGTTGCAGGAAAACAGGTGTCTAAAATATGACTGTAACTCAAATATGCTGCTATTATGCTGCTTTTGATACAACGTATTTTAAGAGAATTTTAATGACACAAGGCTGCACATTCAGAAGCTCACAGAAAGTGAGTGGTTAACGCCGACGTAGACTCAGGAGGAATATTTGACGTACCTTGGAGCAATGCATGAGCTGCCCCGCGAGGCGTATGTTCTCCGCACGGCTGGAACACAGCAGGGACTCCACAAAGACCTGCAGAGGTGAGTGTTTAACCCAGTGAAAAGTTTAAGTGGGCTGTGGAGGGAGCGGGAGCAGCGTCATGCTTTGGCACAAATGTGATTATCCTGCGTTGCCGCGGTTTCCTACCTGGTGACACGTCTCTGCCTTCAGACAGGTGTACACATTCTGCTGCATGTCGAGCAGATCTTGTAGTAAACCCCTCCACACTGTCTCGCTGACGGGAGGATTTCTGAGCAGACAGTTGAATTTCTTTTTTACTTGAATAAAAAAAAAAAAAAAAAAAAGATTCCCAGCCGCATTTCCACAGTTCCATAAAAGAAATAATGCATGGTTGTGTCCATACCTGCGACCGGTGTGGCGGCACAGTTTCACCATCAGCTGGTGGGCTTCCTCTTCGCTATTCTGGCTGTTCTTCACATACAAGATGGGCTTCTGCAGGCCATGCTTTTCCAGAACTTCAGCCACGCTGTTGAGCCCAAATACACACGCATGAGATGAGAAATCATAATATGGGCGAGGTAAGGAAGAACGCCTCCGCATGCAATAAACCCTGGAAGCGTGCACGGTTGCCTTTTCCAACACACGAATGATGCGACAAATGTCAGAACTAATGTCAGAGTTTTCAGCTATTTTAAAAACAGATTATGATGCATTTCAATTTGCAGATGATCCACTGGGAGGCTGATCCTGGGTCAGATGTTTACGTGATGCTCTTACTGCAACGGGAAGTGTGTGCGCGTACGTGTGTGTGTGTGGGTGGGAGGATTAACCCTCCAGTCTGACCTGGACTGCGCTCCTACAGATGCTCAGTCTCTGGTGCCATTCGTTATCATAATTAACGGGTGTCCGCGTGACCGCATGCACGCGCAAATGCGACAAGTCCCAGTATTTACAGCCGCGTGTGTGTGTGCTTAAGTGTGAATGTGTGCAGGGGGCATGTCTGCACATTCCCCGTGCAGATATTAATGCGCCGGCAAGCGCACACAGCTAATATCTGCAGGCGCTCGGAGGGCAGACTTTCTGCATCTGCTGCGGCACTCATCCGGGTGAGGGCGCGGGAACACGTGGCGGCGAGGTTAACATAAAGGCTGAGAACGAGACGCCGCGCAGGCTTTCCTGTCGCCTCTTCCTCCTCAACAGAAGCAGCAGCATCATCTACATTCACATTCCCTTCAGCCTCCCCATGTTTCCCCTTTCTTTCTTCCTTCCTCCTCATCACTTCTCTTTGTTTGGAGGTTTACCCTGAGGGGAGGGGATTGGCTGGTGTGTGTGGGTGAGAGAGAGAGAGAGAGAGAGAGAGAGAGAGACGGAGAGAGAGACAGAGAGAGAGAGAGAAACACGGCAAATGCCCGAGGATCTTTGAATATCATGGGACAGGCGGCAGTCCTTTGATATAAATGCTGCGTGCTCGCGCGCGCGTCAACGCGTCGACTCCAAGTAAATCTCCTTCCTCCTTCGCATGTTACTTCAGACTCGTAATGGGGCGGGAGAGTAATGAGCATCGATACAAAGTGAGCGTTTCCCTTGTAATGCTTCACTAATCACCAAAGAGATGGGGCACGCTTTTCGGCGCTTCGCCTCCAACAGATCAGGTGAACAGAGGGGAGGAGCAGCTAATGAGGCCACCGCACGTACCTGAGGTGCTTCTCCAGCTTGTCCACCCGGTCGTGCAGGGAAGCAGTGATGTCTGTGTCGAGTCTGTAAATGGTGAAATACAACAGTGGGAAAGTGAAAGCTTCTCGTGGGAAAAAAGCAAAAAAAAAAAAAAAAAGAGCAAGAGCATACGTGTGTGCATGCAGCATGTGTTAGTCTTGCTGCTGCGAGATTGTTCCAATTCCCCCTCCAAATCTAAAACCCCATGATGCCTCAGTTGGAGGCAAATTATTCTGGGTCATGCTGGCCTGTCCCCCACTGGAGTACTGACCCTGGTGGAACAACCTTGTGAATGTGTCCCATACCTACAGATTTCTATAGAATCCCAAACTCTTGACCAAACGCTTTCTCTGCCTGTTCCGCCTCCGGCAGCTCAAAACCATTTTCTCTCTCCCCTAATCCCCGTCCATTTCTGCCTCTTCCGTTAACTGAATGCAAACTACATTCTGCTGAGCAGATTTAGACCTAATTAAGCTGTCACACAGGAGGAAGAAAAAAAAAAAAACCCAGAAATTGGGCTGACACTCATATTTCCCCCCCTTCTGTCTGTAATATCCTACACTGGGATAGTAATTTTGGAGCTTTGCGAGTCAGACAAATCAGTCCCAGGAGAGGTGTGAAATTAGGGGCAGTGAATACACAGTAATGCTCATTAAAATACTGCACTGAAGTAGGATAGTGATTTGAAAATCTGCATCTATGAGGTATTTTACTGCTAAATAGTTTGGCTGGCTGTGTGTTTTGGTGAACTGGGAACGGTAATGTAGCATTCTGACAGATTTAAGAAGGTCAATATCGACCATTATAACATAGAAGGAACGACTGGCTCTACAAAGACTAATTTTCCTTCTACGAGTCTGAACGTCTGCGGTAGGAATCATTTTTAAACACATAGCCCACGTATCCATAAATATATGGTGAAAAGAATTGTAAAAGACTTAAAGACCACAATAATCATACCACTGCAGTATAATATGAAGAGGGGGAGACTGACAGGCGAGGTGCTGTATATCCTTGTCCTGGTGTATGGATCGTGAATTTAGCGCCTGGGTTTCAGGAGCAGCGAGGTAGGGCTGCAATCTGTTGTCTGCAGCAAAAGGTGTTCCTTAGCACTGCATCTATGACTAAATCAAGGCGCCAAACGACATGTTCACAGGTTCCTTTGAGGGTGCAAATGGAACCGGAGAGAGACGAGTTGAAGTAAAACTGTTAAATCACGGAGGTTCCTTAGCTACGCCAGCAAGTAAATTATACTAATCTAGACCAAAATAAAAACTTTATAGCGGTCGTCTCAAAATAACACAAGGAAGCCAATGATTCCTTCACAGATTAATTCCAATTACCTACAGAGAGGGCCAGTATAACAGCAATTTTATTATTTCATGCTCCTGCCTTTTGCCTCTACATTGGGGTTGTGATTTGTTCTGCGTCAAATACACCGCAAACCCACACACACACATCTAAGGGACAGGCCCCCTCGCTGTCCGAAATACAACGTGTTCAACGGGGGACAGAAACGGCAGCATCAGAGAGCGCCGCCACAGATGCTGCCAGTTCCGTGTGAAAGGGAGCGATAGAGAGATGGCAAGGAGGAGATGGGGAAAGGGGGGCGGCAAAGGGAAGGCAACAGAAGCAGAGGTGGTGGTTAGGTTTATTGATGGGTCCTTGGAGAGGCGGGGGGGGAGGGTGGGGAGGGGGGACGAAAGGGAAAAGGAGGGATTGGAACGTCCATGTGCGAAAACAGATGGTCTATTTCAGCAGGTGAAAAAAAAAAAAAAAATTCCTCATTGTCCTTCACCTTCACTAATGCAGCTAAATGTGTATTCTCTGGCCAGTGTGGTCTGTGCGTTTGTGCGCGCGATCTCACCCGTAGCCTCGCTGCGGCAGACATTCCAGGATATCATAACAGAGGCTGAGCTGGTCATCCCTCTCACAGCTGTAGATGCACTCCAGAGCTGCCCCCATCAGCTGGTCCGGGTCCCCGATGATCTTCTGCTGACACTGCAACGGAGGGGAAGATGAATGTCCGCATGCGTGCGCATCAAAGCACAGCTGACACTTTTAGCACGCGCGCTCCGCAGCGCTGCATTTTCCTTCCCCCTTTCGGGCGCGGGCCGCGCGTTTTTGAACGGCTGCGGCGACCCGTCCTTGGCTCCGTCCGTACGGGGTCATAAATATAAACGTCTCTGGGCTCAGGGATCGCCGCGCCAGCCTTGACGTGGCGCAGACGGACGACCCCCGCGCGCGCCCGAGTGTGACCTCGCCGGCGCGTTCGGACGCTTACGTCGGGTTTGGAGTGCTGGAAGACGAGGAGCGGTAGGGTGAGGTCGTGCTGGGCCAGGCTGACCAGGTACTTTCCGAGCAGAGATTTAGCTGCACCTTCTCTCTGACCCTCACACCTGTGCAGGAACGGAACCATCCACTGGAAGGCATCCTTCACGTAGCGCTCGGTCTTGGACTGATGACAGAAAGCCATTCATTAGTGTATTGACTCTTCCAGGTTCTTGGAAATTGCCTTTAAGTTATATGTTTGAATTGCATTTTCTTTCATTGTCTTAACCTGACGCGTACCCTTGCCTCTAATTACACTTTTCAGTTAGCCTCCTGAACAGTCTGGTTGCAGAAAGCTAATTACTGACTTTGGACTTACTCAGGCAGATGTGCCAGAAGCAGACAAACTCATTCCCAAAAAAAAAAAAAAAAAGAAAAAAAAAAAACACCAGATGCATGACAGTGGAACTTATGTCATCAGGCTGTTTTGTTCTTGAAAAACATCCAAAACATGTTAACTCATAATTACCAACTCATGATTATTTTAATGGCACCGTTGGGCATATATTAAAACTAGTGCTGCATGTACGCACCGTTGACCCACAAAGTTTCTCCTCATGTCAGCTAAAACGAGGCTGTGCACAACTTTTGAAGAATTTTGGTTCAGAGAATTTACCCTTTGCTTTTTCTAAGCTCAGAAACACAGCATAATGGGAGGATGTCTTTGTTCATATATAATTGAGACTTTTTTTGTTTTGTTTCCTACGTCAGAGTGAAGCACTTTAATAAGCCCAATCTGCATGAAATTGTGCAAGGCAATTAAACCTTAACTTGAACTGTAATAGCTACAGTATGTGGGCTGCAAGGCAATTTGTGCCGATGCGTGTCAAAACTGTTCGGTGGCTTCGAAACCACCTCGCAGCCACAGTGACTCAGGATAAACACAACAGCCCATACATTGAGGTGAGATGCAAACAAATATATTCATATGCTAAAAGATATATTCAGATGCTGAATGGAAACTCGAACACCCACATGCCAACCTTTTACCTTGCTGGGTCCGTGATAAAAGATGACATCAGACCCATGCAAAGGAGGGAGACTTAATCTCAGCAAGTTTTGGTAAACATTCGCATGCACGCTCAATGGGAGCACCAGTCAAACAGCATGTGTTAGTACAGTCAACAACATTTGCTGGCTGCCTGCCTGTGTGGTAGCGGTCCTCGAGCCAAGGCTGGCAGTTATTAGCTCAAATTTAGAGGACAGCTTATTTTTTTTTTTGTACTCTGAGGGGACTTGTAGCTGTAGTGCTCGCTATGGATGAGCTTTCACAGCTCCCCCGTTGCCACCGGGTAGGAGGAGGAATCTACATTTGTGCTGCAAGGTTGCCTTCAGATGCATTTTCACGCTCTGAAGGTGACGGTTTTTAACGTTTACGTTGCGTTTAGCGAGCAAAGGTTGGAGAGGAAACAAAAATTGTGAGGCGGGGTTAGTCACATGCCAGCATCACACCCTCCTCGTGGTGTAAATTAGTGAAAACAGCATTTAGGAGTCACATTTATCACAGAACAAGGAAAGGAGAGAAGGTCAACAGAGGTCGCATTTTATCATGCAAAATAGGCTGTTTTAGCTTATTACACATATATCATGTTGATAGATGCTATTAAAAACCGAGCATGCTGAGGGAAAATAACAGCTTGATGTTAAAGATGAGTTTTTCCAACTGCAGAAAACATCATTTTCCAGTGATTGAACCATGGTGGGTAAATGCTCCACTCACGTTTTTCATTAGCAGGTGCAGCTTGTCGATGTCACTTAGCTGCTGCAAATCTTTGAGTGTCAGGCTCAGTTCACACGACGCCTCGTAAACCAGGGTTTCCATGGTGACCAAGTCGTCGCCCAGCCGCTGCAGCCCCGGGATCTTCCGCTCCTTTGCCAGGCGCACCAGCGAGAGGGCGCAGTCCACCTGACGGCCACAAAGGGAAGGCAAAACTATAAAAACGATTCAAACACAACTGCGTGGAAGCGATAGAAACTGAGAGAAATGTTGATTTATGATGCATTGGTAAGGATGTGCATATCTCCGAGTGACATTCTAATGGAACCGTCTTTGTCATCTGTATCATTTATCCACCGAGTGCACTCTGACCTCTTGAGCTGAGCCCATTTGGCTGGCTGCTGGCCAACAAGCTGAAACGTGGTTGCAGGAGGGAAATGACAATGAATCACATTTCTGCTTTGTTACAATTCAGTTACCCAAGTCAAAGCCGCTTGTTCAGCTCAGTCCAATGAGCTGTTTACAGCAGAGCGCCGTCATTGAAAAACTGTTGATGAGGTTGGTGAACTGGGACGGGAACAAACACCAATAACCAACAAAAAAAAAAAAAGAAACAAACTGAACGAGGCCAGTTGGCCATCACTAATGCCCAATCATTATGCCTCGGACAGCAAAGATTTGGGCTTCCTGCGTCTCTGATCTATAAAATTCCATCTAGAAGACCAACCAATCGATGCCTGACCACCTATATGCTGGCAGCATACCCAACAGATCGATACTCGGCCACATGCGGACGCTGACCGATCAATAGCAGATGCTGCCGGGTCCTGTCGCGGTGATAGTTTTTCTGCCCACCTTTAAGAAAAGCCATCAGTAGCACACCATGCACATACGTGCATGTGCACATACACAAACATCTGTTTGTGTAAGTTTGTGATCTTTAGATTATTGCAATAGATCATGCTGCACAATAAAATCATGTGCTTGATTTATTATAAAATGCATGGACACGGAAACGGAACAAGCATAAACCTGGATCAGCAGGAGTCAAGAGTCCGAGCAATTAGATACAAGGAGAGACTCAAGTGTATTGATTTACATGGGAGTAAAGATGCTCCCTGAGCACTCCTCCCCCCTTGCCCCTAACTCACCTCTGCTCTCTAGGGACAAATTCCCCATCTACCCAACAACAATTCAGACGTTTCCACAAAAAAAAAAAAAAAAAAAACTAATTTCTTTTTTACATTTCCTCACACAATCCACATTCTCATAAACACAACCAACATCAACTTTCTTTCCATTTACAGGCCTTTTTGGTATTAGCAACAGTCCCAATGAGTCAGTCAACAAAAAAAACAATATTCCCTCCGCACAGGAGCCAGTCCCAGAGCAACTGTGGACGAAGGTTAGTGATTACAGTTAACATCACAGATGAAGGAGCATGCCATCTGCGAGCAACCTAATCAAACTCAATGTTGCGCCGACCCTGCATTTACCTCCTGGCATCAATGGCATCTCCGCTGCCATTCTCCGCTTTTACAAATCTGTCTCTATCTGTGAGTCATCTTGTCAATCTTCCAATTCGGCACAGCACTTCCTGCAGCTCCGCGCCTGGTTTGTAATGCTCGGGCCTCCTGTGATGTGCCTCCTTTTAATCAAACCCCATTTTCCTCCATTAAAACGCTCTCCCAAGCATAAACACAGCCAGGCGAGGGAAGGAAAGGGGACGCAAATGAGGGAAAACAATGAGATGAAAAAGTAAAGAGGGCAAGACGGAGAGGAAAATTACAGGAGAGTCGCTCATGTGGTTCTTATTCGCTGCATCACTTTGAGTGAGTGTGAGGGGAAGAATTAAAAAAAAAAAGAAAAATCAGGAACGCTTTGTGGAGAAAAAAAAAGGGAGAGCATGAAAAAGGGATGAGGTCAAATTAAAAATGACAGGAAGTGCTGGTGAACATTCTGATACTAAGACGGTATTTTCTCCAATTCCAGCCCCTTAAGTGGATAATCAAAGTCTCCATTTCCCAGCTGTCTTTAAAAATGACCAATAGACCCCCAAATGTCTTCATCATCCTTCCACCCAGCAAACAATCAGAGAAATGAAGGCGGAAGGCGTGACTAGGTCTTCCCAAAGACAAGGTGAGGCTGCGTGACCACCTTGATCCACCACTGTGGAGGAGCTGTACATGCTGGGGCTGGAAAGAGAGGGCCCCCCTCTGTCAGTTACATCCCATTACTCCTCCATATAAGCACGATCAAGCTCTATTTTTCATGTACAGTGGCAGAGCACAAATGACAGCAGCTCTGGTTACTCTTCATTAGGGGTCCATATGGCAGATATGATAATGTCCATCACAGATAGAATCAAAGTGACCCTCACTGATGGAGGTTGGCAACATCCCTCCTGCAATCTGGGAGCCTGCCCATTCGTTTGTCTTCAATCATCAGTGTATGATGGCAATTAACTCTGCAGTGGCCAGATGTGGGTATAATCCTTTCTGCTGTTATTCCCATTGAGCACAAGGATCCTGGAAGGACCCACATATCAAATTCCCATTTGTGCAGCCTCACAGGGGGGTTCAGAGGGCAGGGTCTCACCTGTCTGGAGTACTGCTCGATATCTTCAGCCCTGCTCTGGTACCAGTCCGTCAGAAGCTCGATGGACGGGGCAGCCGCGCGGAACCTCAGCAGCTCGGGCGACTCCTCGTACAGAAAGTCGTCGTCGTCCAACAGATTCTGGTCCAGCACGGCTCTGAGGGGGACGGGGCAGGAGGCGGCAGCACACAGACACACAACACAGTCTTCAGGTGAAGACCTCTAGCCCAAGCAGCGAGGTGCATTTAGAACCAAGACTGTGTCTACGGCCCCCGCAGCACTTAACTCATTTCATTTTTAAAAGAAAACATTAAAAAAAAATGACACTTGCGATTATTACAAATGAGCTCCACGTTTACAGGCAATTTCTCAGGGAGAAAAGGAAAAGTTGACAAATATCCTGTTTATTTCAGTCACTGATTTGGGGAGCAAATGTAGCACACAGAAAAACAACATTTTTATACTCTCAGTAGGAATTATTGAGCAGGATTAGAATGAATAAGGACAAGACATTTAACAAAAAGCTGAATATTACTGGCAATGAGAGTGGAAGGTTATAATATCACAGAATCATATTGTGCGACCCACTGTAATGCTGGCTTGCAAATCATCTGGAAATGAAACTGGGCGCCCGACTGAGGCAGGAAACCAGCATGAACTGGGAGTCGGTAATAGTTATAGATGCGTTTATCATCTGACTGTTGTTTTGCCGGAGCAAGCATCTGGCCTTCATGAAGCACCAGCGTTAACGATAATAAATGATGGCGCTCCCGCCTTCTACTTTACCTGCACTCCTCCGTTTCGCACCAGTCCGTCTCTCTGTGCTTCTGCTCGTCCCATGAAATCAGCACCAGCTCGCCTCCGTCATCCAGGCTGACGAAGGGAGAACCATATTTAAAAAAAAAAAAAGGAGAGCAGAAAGGCACAAAATTAGAGGATGTGGGGTACGTTTACTGCTGCGTTCAATGGCCACAGATAAATCTGCACGGACATTTACGCAGCTGGAGTGGGGCACAGAGAGGATCGGGAAATAAAGCAAAGGGAAGAATATACAGCTGAAAAATGTCTGGGCCATGGCGAGGCTGTAAATACCGCCAACTTTTATTTTCCAATTCCTTCCAGTTCTGTGCTTCACTTCTGTCTGCTTGAACAAGACAGGTCAGAGGAACATAAATAAAGAAGGCAAATGAACAGAAACCACAATGAAGGACAACTCTGGAACCTGGTACATGTGCACTGATGAGACCCAGGCAGATAAATGCATCACAACATGCACGAGCGCCTGCATACATGAATGAATGCAAACAGTTTCCAAGATTAATGGATTTCATCTCAACTATTTGTCTGTAGATGGGGATGGGGGGGGGGTAACGCTGAGGCAGTAGAACTCAAAGAGACACCCGAGGCAACAAATCATCTGCTGTGTTGGAGACACTTTAAAGGCAAAGTGCACGCATACCGCAGCCATACAGCACATCTGGGAAGGTCAAGGAAGCATTTCCAGGGACAGACCCTCTCTTCTTATTGTATTTTGAGGCTCCTCATTAAAGGCAGGTTATGGAATTGAGGGTCAATTCTGCCTCAAGAGCTCAGGTATTGACAGGCAGAGTGAATGATCCACACTCCACTAATCTACTTCCCATCAGTCTCAGGGGAGTCAGAGTTGCACAACAGGCTGGTAGTCTGCATTTTAACCAAGTTGAAACTTTCACTGTGCTGTTTGAAGTGTCATAAAATGAGTCTTCTGCCTTTCTTCAAGGCTTATAAAAGGTCCTCTCTTCAGACCTGATTTAACAGGACATCTCCTCTCGGTGCTGAAGCCTGCTGTGAAGCCGGCCAGCTCCGAACAGATGGCTCGAGCCAACCCCCGTCTGACGCGGCGGATGGATCCTCGCAATCTGGGGGGGGTGGGGGGGGTGGCGTGCCCCACAGCGGGAGAGCCCTGATGGATGCTCCCTGCAGCGCCAAAGCGGTCTGACCTCCATACAAACTCATATGTGTCCAACAAACATCCTGATATGCTACACTCAGTACTTTACGAGCTCCACAGAGTCGCCCTGTGATTGCCTAATTAATCAACATCCAGTTCAGACAACGGGGCAGCTTCAAGGATAGCAAAGGTCCGCCGAACTGGACTCACCAGGCTTCAGGCAGCAGAATGGTGTACTCGTGCGGCGACGTGGTTTCCGGAAAGTTGTTGAGGATGGCGAGCCGGTGCTGGAGGAGTTCCGCTCCATGGTACGTGAACAAAATGTCCAGCGCCTGCACGTTACTCTCCTGGAAGGTCATCAGCGAACATCACGGAGCAATCTTTTTTGCTCCTGAAAGCGCGCAAATACACGACGGACCAACAAATACGGTAAGACGGCATTACCCTGGCGTAGGTGGTGGCCGATACGACGATGTTCTGGCTGCGGAACTTCTTGAAGAACTCGGCGTCGTATTTCTGCTCTGCTGCGTGAGGGCCGCCGAGAATCTCCTGAAGGAGGGAGCGGAGTAAATTCAAGCAAGCGAGTCAGTCCGTCAGTCAGCAGAGGTGATACCTGACTGGGAGACACACTTTCCTGCAGGTGGGAACGTAATGTACAAACACATTTGTGAGGAGGAAACATTCGCTGGCCTGGCCTTTGGGTTGGAGTGATCTATGCGTTTCTGTGCGTATAAAATCTCTGTAGCATCCTCTGTGTGTGCGCGCGCACGTGTGTGTATGTGTGTGTGATGTATAGCCTTTCAATGGGCCGTATGCAGACAGAAACAGCCCAAGTCGGGATGATAAAAACCCTAATATGATATTCATAGACAGCCACAGAAAATGGATTGGGGCAAAATAAATCTGACGAGCACTCCGGTTACCATGACAATGTCCGAATCAAGATTCTGTCTGAGTTGAGTATCTCGCAAAGGCGAAATCTCATCTCCCCTCTGCAGCACGGAAGCAAGTAATGCTGTCTGTCTGCAATTTATTGAAGGTGGGGGGGTGGGAGAGGGTGAATATTAGTCATCTTAAATCTGGAGATCCGGAGCATTCTGAAGTCTGAAGTGACACAGATTTTACGGCAGGCATTTGTCTGGCTAGAAAAACCGTATTTTCAGCCGTCATTCAGGCACTTGCAATTAAATATCCTCCACAGTGTCAGAGTTTCTGAGGACAGTCATGGAAGTTTGGGGGAGGAAAGCCTTGCTTTTATGGACAGGCGAATGTTTGGATGGAGAACAAATATGGCTGAACTAGGGTGAGAGAACCTACCACAGCCACATTTAGATCTGTAACTATGGCAAATGTCTCAAGGATATTTTAGCTTTATAGAGGGAAAGGTGGAGCCAGAATGTAAACTCTTAAAGTTTGTCTAATTAAACAGTAATAGACAAATAAAAGCCATTATTCAAATCCCTGTCTGTTGGTTGTTTCACTAATTAGCCAATTATGCAAAATATACTCAAAGGATTTCAGTAAAACATGGTGGGACAATGGGAAATGGACCCAGACGAGGCTAATTATGTTTCTGACGTGACTGAATCAGGAACATCTAAAAGGAAATTGGCTGCTTTTTTTTTTTTTTCCCCCTCCATTCGCCTAACGCGTGTTACCTCGTATGTTGCCAACCGGTCCAGGTAAGACAGCAGCTTCAGGCGGCTCCGACACAGCTCCTTCTGCTCCAGCGTCAGCCTGATCACACCCAGGAAAACGCAGGTAAACAGCAACAAATGTTGAAAACTTAAAACAAAATGAACAGATACCCCAGGCCTGCCCAATCTCTTCTGCAAAGGGCCGTGTGGCTGCAGCCTTTGGCTCCAAACAAGCACCGACACACCAGACTTGACTCATTTAATCACCCGATCCGGGTCTTGAGACAGCTGATTGGTCAAACTGTGGGTGTGCTTGATTGGGTGGACGGGGCCCTTTGTGGAAGAGTTTGAACATCCCTGTTCTACAGACTCAATGTAAACATCCATTTGATGCACGGGTGCACATTTTTCCTTTAATTCATCATAAATTCCGCCTACGAGGACTGCGGGGGCCCATATAACAAACCGTGGGACTGGTGACTACATTTCCACATGCTGCCCTGTAGATGTAATCATTTTCTAAGGGCAACAAATCAAATCCATGCGTCCACAAAAGCCTTTCAGTTGTTATGTATGAGATGCTAGCTGTCACGCAGGTAACTAAGTGCCCTTGGAGATTCAAATCCATTTCCAGTGTCATTTAATCATGACCATAAAGAACCTGCGTGACCCTCAAACACCGAGACGCGAGGGCTACAACTCAATCCCTCCAGGCGTGACCACAACAAGGTCAGCGAGCAGTACAACGAAACATTTGCCGCCACATCCTGGTGCAGCGACATCGTCGAACCGAGACGCAACCCCCCGGAAAAAAAAAAAAAAAACGGGGATCAACCGCAGTGTGACCACAGGGGAGCTGACCTCTCCATCGCCGCCTTAATCCCTAATCCCTCATTACAGAGCGCACTATCAGGCCTTATCGGGGTTCCTCTACACAGGCTAAGAGAGATTAACAGTGGCTCACCGCACTCTCCGCTGCATCAAAAGAGCCGCAGCTTAGCGCTCGCACTAGTGGTAATTATTGCTTTGCTCTGCCTCTTCAGAGGAAATAAGGAGAGTGGACATGGGGAAGAGCAGAGACTGGCAAGATGAAATGCTGGAAAACCACCTCATTCTGCTGTTCCTCTATGGTGCTTTGTTTGAACAGGGGAGTTTCTGAAGACAAAAACAAAGACAGCGCATCAATTTAACGGGAACATCCGATCTGCGCCGCATGGACTTTAATAATCACACGACGAGTCCAGCTGATTTTGATGTTCTCACTTCACCTTCCAGCGGCATAATAAGGTTTCGCATTTTTGCCTTTTAATGAAATGCCATGCTGTTTATAAATTATGGATTGATTCAATGGATTACCGTGAACTTTAAAGCTGACTTCCACGCTTGCCTGAGGATGCTTTGTAATTACTTCGGTAATCTCTTAACTTTCCACCTAGCACCTCCATCAAAGCAAAATATCATGTTTGGGGCTTTAAATAGCTTCAGAAGAGGAGACAACCTTTACAATCCTCTCTGTCCTTAAATGTTATCTCGCTGATGTAAAACCCCAAACTACGATGCTAAACTGCTGTAAACACATCTGTTTACACACGACAGAAAATGTAGCATGATTTCCTCGAGTAAGACAAAATAAAAATGAACAATTTTCCTGTGACGTTTGCAAATTAGAGCGACTAAACTGACGCAAAACAAATGCAGAAAATCTATTCTCCTACTACAATCGACCACAAGGGGGGATCCAAGATGCTTTGATTGGCTTGTTTGTGGTGCCTCGCTGCTCATCACAATGTCATTATTGGTATTCTTTTTTTTTTTCACAATGACTGTGTAAATATCACATAATTTCAGAATAGTTAAAATATATATACATTTTTTTTTGAACCATGCCCTTATGCAATCAATATAAAAAAAATGGTTCACATACGTTCTCTGAACCATCCTCCACACGATGACTCATGGGCAAATGTACTCAGAAATGAAGGCGGTCTTTTAGAGGTGACAGGAAGAGACTAATTAAAAGAAAAGGTTGTGGTTTTGTGGCCTGCGAGGGTTTTAATGCTGCCAGGTTATTATCACATGGCCCTGCCTCTCCATCTTTGCTCCTGCATATTGGATATGACTGTATGACAGAGAGCACCAGCAAAAAAACCAAAAAGAAAGACAGGAGAGTGCGGTCACACAGAAACAGAGCGCCTGATAAAAGCGATTATCACACAGCATGAGGGCCAAGCAGCAGACTGCATAAACATGCTCATGTCTTCACACGGTCGTGATAACAGTCTCTCTATCATCTCTCTCAGACAGACACACACACACATACACACGCACACACACTCACTCACTCACACACACACACACACATACACATACACAGAGACACACTGTAGTGGAGTAAATGAGAAAATAAGACTTTAGATTGAGGTCTGAGTGTGATCAGATAAGAACATCTTCCAGCAAGCCGCACTTATATTCAGACTGTCTACACACGCACGCACACACACGTGCGCGCGCACACACACACAAAAAGTCGCGTTATTGTCCATCTTTTTATACGCAGGTTGTCAGGGCTGCAGCTATGATGGCCCTTCGCCGATACTGAGCTGCATGTTATTATGCATTTGCAGACTGATGAGGGAGGGGATGAAAATACAACAGCCTGATGAAAACAAGCAGGAAAAACAAGACAGACCCTTAAAAGCTGCATAGCAGCACAAAGAAAGTTTTTAATAAGTCCCTGTTACTGTATATGTGACCATTTGGAGAGGGACACAACGTGACCCTCAGGAGTCGAGGTCCTTATCTGCGGAAACAGAGGCTTTGTTTGCCAAGAAAAAAAAAAAAGAGCGCACGCATGACATACGCGGAGGAGCTCTGATCGATACCGAGCCATTTCTGTAATGGCGGAGTAGTTAAAAAGAAATTAAGAGAATTATTATCCATCTCGCAGGCCTCAAGGCGACGTGGCTGGATCCATTAGTTAGAGGCTCGGCTGCTCCCTATCACATACACACATATATCAATATCTGAATACATATGAGGACATGGCTTCCGTGAGAAGCGACGGAACAGAATTAAGCCTCCCATAATACATCTGTTGTGCTGCAGCAAAAAGAGTTTAGCAAACACTGGGTAAAAGCTACAGCCAAAAAGGAAGTAGCTCATTATTACATGTTTCGCTCTGCATGCTAACTGGTTCTGAGATGGGAGACAAGGCACAAACAAGCTGCTCCACAGTTTACCTGCTCTACAGCTGTGTGCTCGCGAGAGGCCAAAGATTGTTTTCTGATGAATGGGTGGGTGTACTTGCCCGAGTGGTGGGTTCGCGTGTGCGTGGGTATGAGAGGTGATTAGTGATCACTAAAGGGTCTTTCATTAGTCTTTCCCCAGGCACTCCACAACAAAAGCATAAATTACCTCCAGCAGATTACCCACTAATCTCTATCAACGCTCCTTCGCACTTATTAATATACATGCTTTTATATTTCCCCTCTCTGATGTCCAACCGTATCAGACCCCAGCAGCCTTACTGCGGGCCCCCCCTCCCACCCTGCAGACTGAACAACCCAGACGCTCCGTCGAAGTGCAGCTAAATGCTAGCGCCATTATGGCTGACACTGGGAATAACAATGATGCCATTAAGCCCCTCAACAACGCACGACCACCTGCGGACAACGTCGGGGTCAGCACTTTAGCCGCCCACCTGACGCATTTTGGGAGCTGGTGATGACTGCGACGGCATAAAAAAGACATCTAGATCCAACCGTCGAACCAGAGGATGAAATCTACTGCAGGCCCGAGAGGCTCGTGGTGAAATCAGGCATCGTTACCGGAGAATCTACATTTGTTCTATGCAGAAATTGGCAATTTACACCCCACTTCCTAGAATGACTGCACAAACATTCAAGGTCGTCGTTTCAAGGTATCAGCAACACGGTGTAGCACGGCGTATCTGCATATCAGGCTCGGCTCCTTCTTGATCTCAAGTGTTAAAGTGCTGCCGTGATTCTGATCAGATAGGAAAGATTTTCCTCAAAATCTCTACATCTGATTGTTTTGACTTTTGTCTTCATCTGGTGTCACAGGGAATAATTGAGCCAAGGCTCTGGCTGCCCGTGTACCTGCTGAAGTCGACCTTGGCCAGAAGCTCCCCTCTCCTCCTGCTTTCTCTCTCCTTCTTCTTCTCCAGCTCCTCATCTTGGGAGAGCAAGTCTTCATAGGGCACGTCGTCGAGGTCGACGTCGCCTGGGATGATGAACCTTGGGGGGTAGGCACAAAAAATGAGACGTAGTGCAGCAGACAAACGTGATGTAGACCAACAAAAACTGGGCCCTGATGTATGGAATATGCATGAGGGAGCATTGATTCGGCGCGCCCCCCACCTGCCCCCATCTTCCCCATTTCCGATAGCAATGAGGGCCTCGAGGTCTGTTCCCTTCAGACCATACTGCAGCAGTTCCTTGGCGGCGTCGACGTTCTCCGGGACGCGCTCCACACACTCATGCAGCACCCATGAGCGCTTACGAATCTTGCTCTTCGGAGAGAACCGAGGAGGGGGGGTTGGAAGAAATGATGGAGAATTAGGTGGGAGAGGTGTGAAAATGTGCTACAAATTGGCAAAAATGATGCATGAAATAGAGTCAGGGGACTGTGCAGCCTCCCTTCTCACCCACACACATGCCAGCATCTGCAGGAATACAGAGGGGTGAAGAGCGAGACCGATACAGCTCTATGTCTCTCCCGCTCCTCCTTCCCTCTGGTCCTCACATCTATCTCCCATCTCTTACCAGATAATCCTGTATTGAGGCGATGCTGACGGGGCTTTTCCTCCACTGTCTCTGGTAGACAAGGTCAGAATCCAAATTATACGCCTGGGCGAGAGACAGAGCCTCCCCGTATTCTTCATTGTCGATCTGCGGGATAAACAAACATCCACACAACAGATTAGGAAGGTCTGATCGATTTACCGAGCAGCAGAGACACGGGAAAACACTTAATATTCCTCAAGAACAAAGCTGAGAGTCCAATGTCATTATTACCATTTTACTGCAAATTGAGTATGTTCCATAAAGTACTCATTCCAATTATTCAACACAATGAAGGACAAAGTGGCCGAGCTTTGGATAAACCTGTGCAAACAGCTTTAGAACTTTGGAAATCCGGAGTACACACTCTATGTGCACAAAGACTAAACAGGAGAAGCTCCACCATGCAGATTTCAATCTGTGCAATGTGACACAGTCTGGGTTGGGTGTGCTACAGCGGAATAAGGATTATCACTGAAGGGGAATGGAAGATTTGGGGGATATTTAAAGAAAGGAATCAAAGAAGAATGGGATTGAAAGCCAGAGAAGGGTGGGGGTAGGGGGGGATCACGAGGCAGATATCGGGGATGAATAAGCAGCGTCTGCGCTTCTGCTCGCTAAAATAAATCAAATCTTCCAATAGAGCAGTTAGCTGCTTTATGTGCTCGCAGTCGATGGCTGTTTTCTTCCCACAACCGCGCCGGCAAATGTTTCCTTTCAACCTGAGAGAGCAGCGACTGCCAGAAGGTTGCAGCTTAGGTAATGCACTTTAACTGTGGCATCGATGGAATCGACGCGCGTTGGACCATTCCAGAGATACTAAACATCCAATCACAAAGACCTTAAACTGGGGGGCTTTCGCTGGGCTTACCATGTTAGCCTTCAGCATTATCATCTTTCTGTGCTGCAGGCAGTCAACCAGTAAACATCTGGTTCACACCACAGACGCTGCCTCGTGACGTCGGCATCTTTAAATTTCACGCATCAGCGTTTGATAATGCGCACGCGTCATGCGTGTTTTAAACGCTGCTAATACCGGTTTAGTGTCATTTCAGGTTTCAGAGAATGATTAATTTGAACATCATGACACCACAGTTTATATAGGCCCACTCAATGTGTGTAATAGTGGATGAGTGCATGTGCGCTGACTGACAACGCTGCCTTTCCATCTCCGTCTGCGTGTGGGAGTACAAAGCAAAACATTAGCCAGACTGCACTTCCTTGAGGGCAATGAGAACCCCGTGCAGCTAAAGCTCACGTAGGAGGACATCAAAAAACAGCTCCCTTCTCTCTCCGGATTCTGATAATAACGCTGTTAGCAGTCCTGGTAGTCCGCCACTGAACCAGACCAAAGGCTGGAAACAACCACGCTGCGGTCCACCTGCGGTCAACTGGGCCGTCGGACCTCACACATCCAGAGGAAAGGTCACGGGTTTGAGCGGCAGTATTTCTTTGAATTAAGAGTGCGAGCGAATCAGAAAGGTCAAGTTGTGGAAAAATAAGGGCAGGAAATGCAGGGAAAAAAAACACATTTAGGAGGCTGTATGAAGATGATGTGACTATTTGGCTTTGAAGATGGTGCTAAGGGCATCATAGGCTACAAGGCTGTGATAAAGAAAAGCATCTGTACATACAAGAAGTAAACTACAGATAAAAAAGTCCTCTCCAAGGTTGACGTTAGCCACATGCCAGGCAATCAATAGATGATGACAAAATGGCCAAACTGGTTATTTCAGCATTTTCTCTGGACTTTTCCGAGGCAATCACAGCGTTGCAGAGGCCCGGCTTTTCCCACCGTCGGAGCGCGATTTCCCGCTTTATCAGGGCTGGAGGCAAATGTTCATTTCTGACGGGCAGCAACCCTTCAGGGATTGGCAGCAGGTGCCGAGTGTTAGCGCGAGATAATAATGACGCATCACTTTGTGGCCTGAGCGCGGTTATGACCGATGGTAATGACTAATGGAATCCGGCGAGGATGACGACGATGAAGAAGGGAGCAGGTGACGGGTAATAAAAATGACAGATGAAGTCGGTTCAAAGGCGTGGACCAGAGCGGTGCCCGGGGGGCTCGGCCTCAAGAATACAGCGTGCTGTTGTCTTTGCGAAAATACGTAGAAAATAGCAACAGCAGCCATATTTCTAATACAGCAATTAGCCTTTCGGAGAAGCCCCCCGGGCCTGAGAAGTAGTAATAAAGCTAACTGAACATCTTGTTTGGTTTTCATTTCTCCTCAACAGCACTCTGGAACTACTCCAACCACACAAAAGCACTTGAGCGAGCTGACACAGGAGTTATTTAGTCAGAAACCAATTTTGCAGATCAGCCATTTCTAATCCAGTCGTGTGGCCCAGCTGATTTATACGATATCCCTAATTTCGCTGTGAAATTAAAGAAGAGAAAGAAATGAAGAGCTCAGCTATAAACGCAGGACAATCCGCCAGACGCAGCTGCTCTTTAAAATGATAACTGCCAGTACAGTGAGGTAGTGACTCATGGATCGGTTTATGCAAAACAAAGGCATTGCAGTGGAGGCGTTATAATTAGGAGCGAAGTATCTTTGAAATATTAAATAGATAACATCCGTCGCTCCTCTAAAAGGAATTTATAACGGCCTGAGCCGAGAGCACATCAGGTCGGGATCTGTTGTTTCGGCTGCTGAGTGAGAAGAGCAGTCCCGCGTACACACGAAAGGCATTCCAGCATGAACGCAGATAAAAGATTTTAGCTCCGAGCGTATTACTCTTTTGTGGCTCACGCCGCAATGAATAAGTAAATAGGATTAGAAATATGACTCTTCATTTTTCCACTGTTACGGATACGCCGCCTCGTTCGGAGGCATCATGCTGGTTTGTACAAACTGCAGCAGCGAAAAAGGCAGCTAAATGTGCCTGTAAGGTCTCGCTATTTCTGAAAATGTTGTTTTCAAATGAGCGCTGTGATGTGGATTCTCTTCAAAGTAACGGAAACCAAAAGAGTGGTTAGCCACTCAAAGCTCAGAGACTAACGCACTGCCGGCGTCCCGCTGCGCTCTTGTGTAGTCACAGTGTTGTAACTGAGGAAATCGCACGTGTTTTTTTTGTTGGTTTTTTTATTTTATTTTAAGAAAATGATGGAACGATGCGAGTTTGTCGGAGGCTGCGAGGGCGTCCGTGGCCACTCACCTTCCTCTGGTAGAGCTCCTCCGGCGTGGTGGACCTCAGGCTGACCAGGCGGTAGTTCTTGGTGACGGTGCGGGGCCGCTTGCGCGGCGGCGCAAACCTCTCCATCTCCGTCACGTAATACAGGCCCTGCTTGACGTAGCCGAAGTAGCGCGCCTTGGCCGAGGACTCGTCGTCGGAGTCCGAGTCCCCGCCATCTTCCCCCTCTTCGTCGTCGCCGGCCGCGCTGCTCAGGCTGCTCTCGAGGCGCCCGCGTTTCTGAGCGAGCTTCACCTCGCACTGCGTAGAGGGGCGACACAGGGCGTGGAGCAAAAGAGAACAGGTGAGTTTATGCAACTTTTTGCCAGCTTTAGTGGAACCTGCGCCTTTAAGTCCACCCCCACTCGTCTTGTACTCAGAATGCCTTGGTGACACCGAGCTAGGATACACTCCCCCCCCCACAGTCATATTAAACATTAAATGCAACACAACAGCTTTCACGGGGAGCGTAGCTGTGCCACTTCAGATCCCGCCGTGCTCGTGGGCGCGCAACAGACCAAGAGCGTGTCAGAAACACGACTTAAGCAAGGTCGAGCTTTTTGACCTCGAGTCTAAAAAGGTACCGTTAATTTGCTTTGCCTGCTCTCTATTCACTTACAGCACTTTTTTTTTACCATTTTCTGCAGGAGGTCTTCATATTTTATAAAGGTGCCCCCTCTGGAATACTTCACAAAAACAGGAATTAGAAGATGTAAAAAATATTAAGAACGCAATCAATAAGGAGTGTTCACGCAATGAAACATGTGAAGGCGCGCACGAATCAAACCAGCTCTGTTCTGCTCTCAGAAGAATTAGAAACGGAGAGCAGGTGTAGGTGTAGCTACACATGCTCCCATCCCCCGCTCCATGTTAAAGCAGGCTGATGAAATCTGAACAAAGCTTCGGCAGCTCGGTGGTATTAAAAAAAAAAAAAAAAAAGCTCTATTCTTTCACTGCGATCTGATTAAAGAGCAGAAGAAAAGGGGTGGAGGACTGAAATAAAAGGGGGAATTGGAGGAGCGGGAGTACAGGGTATGTCATCATGTGGATAAAAACTGAGTGTGAATCTGATTAAAACTCTTTTTTTTTGGTCACACAAATGCCCGTGACAAATTAGTAGTAGTAGCTACAACAGATTATTCTTGATCTCCGATAAAATAAAAACAGAAAGACTCCAGTTCACATCAATCCCAAATTCAGACCTCAGATGAAATAACGATTGCTATTCTAAAACATTCCCTCTGAAGCCGTGAAGGTCAGCATCAATAATGTACAAGCCTCACGAGTCATTCTCCGTCCGCCATCTTCCTGCTGTCTGTTTACTTGTTAAAATGTATGTTGACATTTACCTCCAGGCTGAGGAAGCCCCCATCATGAGCTGCGGTGACGCGGGGCGATGGCTCGAACCACTCGCACGACTTCCCCAGCAGGTTGCGCAAGGTCCTGACGGAGGAGACGGTGACGGAGCCGGAGCAGCGGGCCAGGATCAACACGCCGTCGCTCCACCAGCTCACGTCCACCAGCGGGTGGTACTGGTCCTTGTCTGGGGGGGTCGCAGAGAGGGGCGAAACATATCGCGACATTTTCAGATTTTTCACATCTCATTTTCACATCTCGTCAAAACATCGAGCATTTTCAGGCCCCCCCATCAGGCACGATGCCTTCATCATGGAGCAAGGGGGGCGTCGGTCTATTGCTGATCCCCGGTCTGCATGGGGTCACGGGCCAATGCTTACTGATCGCTGAGAGCGAGGGCTGACCTAGGTGTTCCGATCCAACGGACTAACTGCTCTAAAGGCATCAGAATACATTTGTTGGGGTCGCACGGCTGCAGACCACTCAGGATGGACCCGATCGCCTGCCGGAAACCCCCAGGTTCCGGACATCCGTGTGGGATTTGCGGGGCTACTTTGGGCTGAAGTTCCGTGACGCCGGTGGCCTCTTTCAACATGATAATGGGCCTTGCCTCGAAGCGAAACTGCTGAGGTCTGAAGAGCAAAAAAAAACAAAAAAATAAGGAGTTTGAGGTGTTGACTCTGGTTCCAAATCCAGCAGATCTCAATCCACTCAAGCATCTGTGGGATTTGCTGGACAAACAAGACGGATCCATGGAGGCCTTGAAGGATAGGCTGCCTGGTGCCAGGGGCTTTTGGGGGGTCTAGTGGAATCCAGGCCTTGATGGTTCAGAGGATGAACACAATATTAGGCGGTCACAGTGGGATGCCTGATCGGTGTTTACCTTCATTGCAACACACAGATCGAGTTCTCCAATATAATATGAGCACAAAAAAATAGGTAGGATGCTGATGATAACAGCAAAATAAGAAATCCGACTTCAGACCGATGCACTGTTGAACCCTTTAGGACAAGATTTAGGCCATGTGGTGTTCCAACCCCGACTTATTAGTTTCAAATTTGGGATCATATATTCTTATTCCCGCTCGTTTTGGAGAGGCACATTCACCCGAGTGAGTACAGCTCTCAGAGTTAAGAGGATTCAGACAGATCACAGCCTACACAAGCAGTCATCACTGTGGTCCAAAACTGTCAAAAACCATACACACGGGGAAGAGCGCTCACAAGCATGCCCACAGAAGAAGAGACATGTGCGTCTCGACGGCTGTATCATTCGGCGAATGAGATCATTAAATTGTATCCAGCCCGCGCCGCTGTGTCAGCAACAAAGTCGACTCTCTTTAGCCCTTCGGGCCAAAGTACCTTTTATTTTCTTCCTTCTCTCCAGCGACGTCTTCCACTCCGGGTTGATCTCATCAAATCCTGGCTGCGGGCAGGACCGAGGGACGGAGGGGGCGAGAGAGAAGAAAAATGAGGCGGGAGGGGCGGAGAAATTAATCTGCTAAACCTGTTTACACTTGTGTCATGCACACACAATTCAGCTCAGGGAGCTCGCACCAGCAGTGGAGCAGAACCCGCGCACGGATGCTGCGTACGCGCTGCCTCGTATATTCTGTAAATACACGTGAACGCCCCGAGATATGTGCATTAAACGGGCGCAGGAGCTCCACACTCGCAGCGGCTGCTTAATACGTCGGGCACCTGACGCGGCACGCCCGCAACCGCGCAGCGGGCGGCAAGTCACGCAGGCGCGCATGTAAACACCGGCGCACGTGGGGCCTTACCTGTTGCTCTTGGCCCCAGGTGGCTCTCTGCTTCAGAGAGGGGACGTCCCAGACGGACAGACGGCCGGAGAAGTGGATGACGGCCAACAGGGTGCCGTCGGGGCTCAGGCTCATGCGGAACACACCGTCCTGGACGTGATTCATTTTTGGTGAATGAGCAAAGGTCTCTCCCATGAACCGGGGGGGGCGCGTATAAAAAGCGGCCTCTCACCTTTTCATCTGCCTGTCTGGAAAACAGTCTGAAGCTGGGCAACCTGAGGAAGCCTCTTTTCTGGCTCTAACAGACAGGACAGGTGACGGTGAATGCCTGTGTGTCTTACATCCTGTCAGTCATACAGACGCAAACACGGTCCATCTCCTCACCTGACCAATATCGTCCTCGTAGCTCGTGACCTGCTTGTAGTGTGGCGAGCCCGACAGAATCCTCCAGGCCGTGACTCCGCAGCTGGAGGCCTTGGATGTGCCCTCGTCACCCGACTCACAGCCCCCCACCAGCAGCAATCTGAAAGGTGCAGACATAACAGCATAACAGTGGTTCATGCTGAGGTGATATTTAGCAGCATATTAGTGAGAAAAAGTTATTTATCAGAGCGCTGGTGGATATTATTAGTGATAAGGCAGGAACAATGCCACTATGCCACAGTGATTTGTGGGTCTCTCTGCAGTTAGATCAACATGACGACAGTCCTCAGGCGCTTCCCAGCTCAACACTGCCCCCTAGTGTACGGAACAGCCCAGAGCTGGAGACGAGCTGCAGCTGAGAGATAGCCATTATCTCTGTTTATGGTGCTAAATAATTTTATTAGAAACTATTAAATATGCTTTATGAGCTCTAATGCCCCTGATGTACATCAACACATCCAAAAACACACCGTTTATCAGCTCTGCTTCTAATGCATACAATAAAAAGAACACAACCTATAATTGCACATCTGGAAACATTTCATTGCATTTATCACCCCATCTGTCCTCCACATCATTTGAAAGTCATTACTTCCACAGTGTGTGTTCCAGCTGTATTTATATGCCAATCAAGCTGTATGTCACTGCATTTTTATATATCTGTGCAGAGAGAGATTGTTCCACATTAAGCTTTCCACCTTGGCTTTTTAACTTCGCACCATCATCATCTCTCCACTGATGACCTAGTTTTCAAGCAGAAGTCATTAAACTTTCATATCAACTGTATCTGTTACAGCAAACACTCAACAGTAGCTGCCAAGATCCATTAAGCTGCCAAAAGCAAGCTTTGTGGGACTAAATCTGGTTCGTGTGAAAATGAGGAGCACATTGGAGGCTGTAAGGTCACAGATGTGAGCTGGAATTAATGAAGCAAAACTCTCCAACACTACTTATCAAGGAGTCCCAGGAAGAAGTTTTAGACTGCTGCGGTCAGTTCCACTCATTTCCTAATATGTGAATTCTGTCTCCTTTTTCAGGTTTTACATTTCTGGGATGTTCTTATTAACAGAATCTGAGAAACACACTTGCTCATCGATGAGCAGAGGAGTCCTGTCCAGATGTCAGATGATGAAAACGTCTGAAATTACCCTTCACTGACATTTGGAACACCCTCTGCAGATATTTCAATCATCCGACTGGTCTGAAATGATCAGTAGATGTGTCCACTAAATGCTACGGCTGCACAGGTTTTTGTTTTAAATTGTAGGTGATAACTTGCTTACCTGTGACCAGGATGGTAAATCGCCGAGGTGATGCCATGAGAGTAATGGGAAGAGAAGCTGAAGCTGTGGTTCTCCTGGAAGTTCTGATTGGTTCCCACGCTGAGAGAGAGAAAGAGAGGGAGAAAGACCCAACAAGTCACCTTCAGCCAAGCTCAAAATCCAATCGCTGAAATGAACACTTATGCGGAAAACGGTGCGACAAAGCTGTTCGGAGGGACCGTTTAAACCCCAGCTGCAATTAAAATGAGAAAAGTAGATGAAAAGTTCAATACGGGGAAAAGATGCCACATAATTTCAGCTGGGCAATGATTCCTGGTATAGAAAGAGAAAGGGGAAAAGTAAAAGTTGTAGGAATTTATAACTTCCTCCAGGAGTCTAAGGGCTACAGTACACACACACACACACACAAACACACACATACTGTAGATATGGGGGTGGGTGCACAGTCTGAGAGAGAGATGCTTTAATTTCAAGGCTGAGCTCTAATTCTGAAATTCTAATTCAAATTGCAATATTGGAATGCAGTCATACGTAAAGGCGGCCCGTGAGCCCCGCACTGAAAATGATCCTTTACAACGACGCCGCCACTTTTCAGAGTAAATTTGGTGCAAATGTCTCCCACATCTTAATTACGCCCTCTCCCGCGCGCGCGTGCTCGCAGCACCGCGCCTTCAAAGGCACCCGACACCGTTTATCCGGCTGTAATAGAAAAAGAAAAAAAAAAAAAAAATCAGCAGTTTTCGCCCCCCGCGCTCAGGAATCGCTCTGCAGACACGAGGGGCTGAAGTCGCGTGGCGCCGAATGCCGCGCCTGATCGAGATTCAGACCCACAGGCGCAATCTTATCCCATCTCACAGAATGTCAGCTCACAAAGGCTCGACGGGACGGCAGCAATTATACAGACACAAATTGGCGAATCGGCGGCGTAATGGCATATTAAATAATGCTAAATTAAAAGGTAAGGTGTGGGTGGCTGGGAGGGAGCACATGTTCGCCTGCACAGATGTCATCATTAATCAAATATTCAATATATTTATTCGGATTTGTGAGCATGGAAACTGATTCGATTCAAAAATGGGTTCAACAGTCATCGAATATTTACATATAGACAAGCAGACAGCATCGAATCCCGTCACGAATAAGTCCTCTGGAGGTTTGAATTTTAAATCACCTGCATTTAAATCAGACGAGAGATAAAGACGAGGGAAAGCATGTTTGCTGTTAAAATATTTAAAATGTTTCAAACATTAAACTCCGGGAGCTCAAGTGGAAGTCAACATTGAAACGCCGGATAAGAATCATAAGAAAAAGAAGAAGAAAAAAAAGACAGATCGCTGCAGACAACCAAAAAATTGCAGGAGTGAGGTGGTGTCTGCAGAACCTTCCGCAAATGACACAGAGGTCGGAGAGTTGGGAGCCTCTCGCGTTTTCACGCTTGCTTTCACTTCCCTTCGGGACATTCGGTGAGCGGTAGGGAAGCGCCTCTCCTACCTGACGAGGTAACTCTTTAGTCCCCCGCCGAACGTGATCACGAGGAGCTCGGCGGACCACTGGGCGCTGGCCGTGTACTCCAGGAAGATCAGACCCGCCACCGCGCAGCTGAAATCCCCGGGAAAACTCACAACCTGCATCCGTCAAAAAAAAAGAAAGAAGGGTCACGTTTTTGAAGTTTCACAAAGACAAAAGGCGCATCGCCGCAGGGCGTTTACAGAGGACGGGAGAGGAGAGGCAGGGAAGAACGGATAAGAGGGATGAAGTGGGAAATAAAGTGGGATACTGTAGATGGGGGGTAGATGGTGGGTTTACTTGGTTTGATTTTTTTTTTTTTTTTTTTTTTTTTTTTTTTTTTTAAATCTGTGCAGCCTTTTTGCCATTTTTCCACCTTTTGCACTCGAAACAGCAACAAGCGAGCCTCCAGTGCAGCAGACACTGGACCACAGATACCTAACAGCCTGGAGCTGCATAAAAGGATCTGGCAGATACGACCGGAGGAGGGGTCGGCGTGATCGTCTCTGGCGGGGAGAACGGCGGGGCGCAATGAGCTCTGTCTAAAAATGATCAACCGCGTAGAGGAGAGGGGAGACAGGCTTGAAATGGCAGCGAGGAGAGAGGCAGACGTGTGAAAAATTAATGAGAACAAGCGCGGGAACGCGGGCGGGAAGACGACGGAAGAAAGGAGGACAAACAGAGACGGAGAGCGTGTTCTTGAAAACGCGATCAAACAGGTGCTTTCTGTTAACGCGCGCATTAGCTGACGCTGCAGCATCTGTAGTTAAAGAGAGACTCTGGGGGGGGGGTGTTACCGGTGGGATGACAAAAAGTTCGCTGCCCATGAGGTCGAAAAGGCGCACGGTGCCCGTGCTGTCTGCAAACGCCAGCAGAGTGCAGTCGTGACTCCACGCCACCCTTCGCCACTGGGGGTTGGGATCCTTGGGCACTGTGGAGGAAAAGAAAGCGTGAATAAATAGACCCTGGTGCGCTGTGCCGTGCAGATGATGAATACTGATGGGGGGAGGATGGGGGAGAGGGAGGAGGGGGGAGAGGGAGGGGGGGCGCGTCTGAAGATCTTTGGAATTCAGCTGTGAAGAATGGGGGCGGCGATACATCTCAATAATTGTCCCCGCGCGCGCCTTCGCGCCCACAGTGAGAGGGGGAAAAAAAGTTGGGACGGCTAAAAGAAGAAGCAGAGAGATGGAGGCGGTGGTTGTGGGGGGGCATAAATCCAGTTTTTATTGAAGTATAGGCAACAAGCTGACTCAGCAGTGCTCAGGCTTTGACCGTATCGCTGATATAAAGAGCCTCTCCGCCCGCTGCCTCATTCTCAAGGTTCCAGTTGTCACGCTTGGCCCCCGGACGAAGGAGCCAGGGGCCGTCGGGCAGCTCCCCGGTCCCTCCTTTCCTCCCTGTGAGGGACCTGACAAGCAACGCGCTTCTTAAATAGCGGATCTTGCGCCCCTTTAACATTTGGGAGCTGCGGTTGTGTCTGGATGAGGCGCTGAGCAGCTTGTTCAATTAGACAAACCCTCCAAAACAAGCCTTACATTACCAACTTGGAGAACGGCATGAAAGATAATCCGGCACCACGGGCACGCGTGGGCACAGCAACACAGTCATGAATAGGAAGTTGTGTTTCTGCTGATATCACATAATGGCACTGCTGGCGCTTATTCTACTGAGTTTCTTGGCTGAGCGACACACTCCTGAACCCCTGCTGGACCAATCCGGCAAGCGGGAGGAAGCGCACGACCGGATTCTCAAACGAAGAACGTGCGGAAATACGAACAAACGAACGAATGAAACAATGAATCCGGGAACCACGGAGAGAAATCAGACATTTTAGGAGCGAAGTCTGGGAGCGGCTCAGGAAGCAGGTGATTTGAAAACCACCTCCGCTCCTAAAGAAAAAGGCGAGAACAGAGCCGCTATCAGAGCTATAGGTGCCAAGTGTCTCCTTTGGACCTATTTTCTTTCTCTTGCTTCCTATTTCAATCTCCACTCTTACATCCCCCCCTACTCTCAATAGCATTATGAATTGTATACAGTGTGTTGTTCTGCGGCCCAGAGGTCTCCATTTCCACATAGATAGCTTTTGGGGGAAGCTGGAAAATTGGATGCTACTGTCCTGATTTTTTTTCTTTTTTCTTTAGCAATATCGTGGGCAGAAGTTGGGGAGAATTAAATCCAGCAGACCTAAAGAAACCTCCGCTCTAAAGCCTTGCAGACACATTTGTCAGAGCTCGGTTATGAATTATGTACGGAGGTGGCAGACGACTGTAATGGAGGTGGGGGGTGGGTGGGTGGTGGGGGGGGCAGAGAGAGACACACAGGTGTGAAAGGTGTACCGCAGACACGCGTACCCTCCTCTATTAAAAGGAGCTGCAATTCAAGGGAGAATTACAACAAAATCCATTAGGACAAATCTCCATGAAATGAAATGAAGTCAAATGTAAAGAAAAGCAGAATTGGAATGAAAAGCTGGAGGGAAGCTGAGGCTTCCACCAGCCCAGGGGTGGCTGTCATCCTGGGGACTATTTTAGAGCAACAGCCCCCCGATGACAGCTAATACAGACGGAATTAGGGCAAAGCTCTAGTCCTGCCTCAATTACACCCAAGAAGAAAGGATGTGAATTCTAAAGGTTGGAATGAAAAGCGCAAAAGGCATTAAGGTATTCCATGGAGTATATCCAGTGTAACCCAGAGGTCCAAATTAAAACTGGCTACATTAATCCAAAAACCTCACTGCAGTCGCTAACATCTAAAGCTAACAGTTCACATGGAGGATTTTGAGAAATCTGAATATTTTTCATTGTTGGACTGCCTGTAGTGGAGACAACAAAATCCATATATATTCCAGGAAATAAATTTAAATCTATGTTTAAATTCAGACAGAAACCTACAGAGATCTATAATGATAATCCCCGGTGGGTTCATTACAAAGAGTGACATCGTTATCACTACACCTAGGGGTCTCATTAGTGCAGTCATGAAAAAAAAGAAAAGTTAATGAAAGCAAAAGATTCAGATAAATGCTTTTCAAACTTCTGTCCAATATTGCTGAGGAAGATTACCACAGCAGGTCACTGTCACAACAAACCAGACAATCAAGGCCATTTTTAGCAGCTATTAGGGGGTTCAATAATCTGTTTACTTGCAGTATAGCTGATGGGAGTCATTATCCGTGCTTCTGTTCACGAGCTCTCACATATATTCCTATTAGCCCCCCTTGTCGATTTACTTTTCAACAACCTCTATCTGATGCATGGTGTTTACTTCTCTTCTGGTTTATTCATGTTAGGGACTTGGCTATAATATATTTTTATTATATCAGCTTTCAAAGCAGGCCTTGGATAGAAAAATAAAAAATTGTACCTGAGACAACTGTTTAAAAACTTTGTGGTCAGATTGGTCAGTTAAATGTTATGAGATGCTCTGGTACTGGTGTTGATATGGAACTGGTGAAAATGAAGCAATCTAGGTAATTAATACAGAATAATGTCTGAATGTTTAATGTCAGAGTTATTGTTATTAAAAAACACGCGCATTCAGACCACTAGAGGGTGCTACGCTCCGCTTTTCTGGTGACGTCCGCTCAGCAATGAAAGTTAAAAAAAACTAGATAGTTAATAAAAGATTTTCAACTAAAATATCCTGATAATGCGCACAACTGTAAATAGGGGGCAAGCAGGCAAACAAGACAATCAAATATTAATATTAACATGTGTTATTCAGAGTAATGTAAAGCCATGACATAAATATAGTGGTATAAGCTGTTATATAGAATGAGGAGAGATCTTACCCTGGCACTTCCCGATTACTGAGCCAAAGTCATCCCTCACAGACCTGAGGAAGAAAAGGTTCACGGAAGGGTGAAAAATGAAAAAAAAAACAGTGTCATGCTGCATACTGGAGCCTTGTGTGACCTGATATAAAATGGCTTATGAAAGTAAGTGATTGCTTGTCAAGATTAAGCAGTGCAATGGATCAAAGAGACGGGGCCTTGAGAGCAGCCAGTGTTTAGACAGACTCTTAACAGAGCTCAGTGGATAAGGCCTTGTGCTGACTTAAGACCCACTCACACTTACTGATGCCTTGCGGCAAGCCTATAAACCAACATGTGGACAGTAGTGTGAGGACAGGACACGGGACAGGGCAACACTCGTGTTAAAGAGGAGAGTTCAGGGACATCACTAGTGCAGCCGGCATCAGAAACCTGCTCATTTACATTTTAATATCTGTATAAAAGTGATTTCCAGCAATGCCAGGGGGTCATTACGGAAGCCGTGTTTTGAATTTGTCTCTTATGGCCCCCTTGGGGAACATTTTAAGCTATTGAATTTTATCTCGATTTTGCACCACACACTTTCACTTCTGAATCATAAATTCAAAAGAAATGCAGGCCACTGGTATTTTAAAAATAATAGCTAATTTTATGTTGACCACAGAGGGGAAAAGGAGGTTACTGACTAGATTTATTAGATTATTTCAGATTTATACTGATATGGACAGAGGGGAAAAAAAGATGTAATTCTTTTGAACTAAAGGCAGGCTGCAGCTCACTCAGTGCGTTTGTGATAAATCAGCACATTAAACAAAATGCTCTCACACACAGACAGAGGGGATCCAAGAGCAGCTGGAGTCTTCAATAATTACCTAATCTCCACACACTGGTCCAGGACCACAGCCAACAGTTTGCCATTACTGCAGAGGAAACGGGAGAAACGGCAGAGGTGAGAGATGGTGGCGTCATTATGAGAGACTCTTTTGAACCAGTGGGAAAACAAATGAACAGTCTTAGTCATGACTGAATAAAGGTGGCGGCAACAGTGGGTGTGTGCGGGTGTGTGCACGGGCATACGTGTCTGTTCTTTAGACAGGCCCTATTTAATGGAAAGAGATAAAGAAATAATCGTGATTGCGGGGCATTAAAAGAGCAAAGATGGGGGATGGAGGAAATGAAATGATGGAGAATTATTCACAGAGTGGCGGACTCAGAGAGGTGGAGCCTCGGATGAAGAGACATCTGCACAATCATTTGACTGCATTGTCTCACATGGCTGAATCGATAGTCAATTCAAGCTTTCCTTTCTGCTTGACTTCTCTTTTATAAAAGTGCACAATTGCACGACTGGTTTAATGAATGTTTGTGGTTTAATGAGTGTGTGTGTGTGTGTGTGTGTGTGTGTGAGAGAGAGAGAGAGAGAGAGAGAGAGACCTTGCAAGCACCAGGTGCCAGCTGATCTGCTTGTTTGCCAGGCGGACAAGACCAGGAGGCAGAGACGAGCTGGTGGGGCTGAATTTTAGAACACAGTTAGAAAATGTCCACAAATCTCTGAAAAGCATATTTTAAGGTTGATGTCGATGTTCCCTCGGCTGACTGACTGACTTGTCAAGTAGCGCTTACTTGTCAGGATGATCACACGTGGGGATATCCCCAAAATGACCAAATGACTAAATCATATTGGATGTAATCTAAAATGCTTAAAATTACTTTTTTATTTTAACAACTTTGAAATCATCCATTAATTCATAGGGGAGTTATTTTATACTGTGGGAATCATTTAGTGATTCTGATGAAATAAAATTCAATGGAGAAATAAATACATTTAACCAAAGGATAATTAAACTATATACAGCTTCACTAAAGAAAGATTCAAATCTAAGCCAGACTGGCACCACAAATTGGAGAGAAAGAAAATATTTATTACTTTGTACTATTTTGATGTTCTGTGCTGCAACAAAGTTCAGCATCCTTTTTTTAATAAAAAAATACCGCAGCTTGGGGAAAGAGCCCCCTCTCTCACATAAAGAGCAGGGCCAAGTGGCAACAATGCTTCCAGGGGTACTTTAATATTTAATAAGCTTGGTGATAGTGTGAGCTAAGCCCCTGCTAGATAAGCAGACCTTGACTGATAAGCAGAACGTGCTGCAGTGGACACTGTGAGGTTACAGCGTGATGCAGAGAGAGAGAGAGGAACACTGAGATGTAGTGATGGAAATAAACATCACAACACAAATTATAATTATAAAGTTATATTATATCTAAGACCAGGACAGGACATTTAAAGATGTCTGCAATCCATCTATTCTCAGCTCTATCTATCGTATGGCATTCTGCAAAAACAAACCAGAGTAACATCTCAAAATACAAAGAGAGCTTATGATTTCCTACATCTACTAACTGTGTCTGATGTGGTCTTTCAGTACGGTGATGACGCTCAACTTACCTGTACCACAGGTAGTGTAGGATTAATCGAAACGGGCCTGCGAGAAATGTGTTAGAGTTAATATGTGGGACCAAACTAATAAATCGATGACTTGCACATGGCTGCCTACAAAGACACATGCACCTAGATCAGGGATCTCCAACCTCTTCCACAAAGAGTTGTGTGGCTGCAAGTTTTTGTCCAACCAGTCAATCACACCCAGTTCGACCAATCAGCTGTCTGAAGACTCAGATGAGTTGATTAAGTGAGTCAAGTCTGGTGTGCTGTTGCTGGGTTGAACAAGAACCTGCAGCCACACCGGCCCTTTGTGGAAGAGGTTGGAGATCTCTGGCCTAGATGCTGTCAATAAACACCTTTCTTTACATTTATTTTGTCTGTGTCAGTTGCGACAATTTGCAAGAAGACATTTTTTTGCAAAAACGACATGTTGGTTTGTGCCAATCTCACTTAAAGCACACAAAAATGATTGCAAACCAAAGCGTTTACCTGTCACCGCCTTCGCTATGAGGGAGGTGCTGTACTCCTTGTTTCCTCGCACCTGCAACGTTAAAGTGACGGATTGAGAGAACCATCGTTTTCCGCGCTCATGCGAGCTACGTGCATCGATTAGTAACACGAATCGTGGCGAAAATGCGCCCAAAGCGAGATGGATACCGGGTAAACCACGTTTATTGCTCAATATGAGGCTTGGCCCTAGCGAGCGAGCTAGATGGAAAATCTCAAAGTTGTCGCATATATTGTGTTGAATCCATAATTCTGACTGTGCTAGAAACACCGTGAATAAGCAATCGGGGGCATTAATGGGACGTGAGGCTTTGCCCATCAGTCTTTCTGCTACGTGGCTTTAAGCGGAGGACCTCATTCCGTTCATCTAGTGACTTTCCAGCAGCACTGTGCATAAATATAGGCTCCTGAAAAAACCCAAACACCAAGCCCTGGGTGAGTGGAACTCACCTGAGTATCCGTCTCCGGTGGCCACTCGGTAATAACGAGCAAATCGTACAAAATGTTTTCATCTTCGCCTTCAATCAGACTTTCTTCAGCCATGTTTACTTCAGCCAGCTGTCAATGTCTACGGCGAGTCACACGGGCCAAAAGACGTCATAGGCGCGCGTATGGTCACTGCCTGAGGGATAATAACCAGTGGAACCGTATAAAAGTTTAAAACGGATTTATCGTAATCAAAAAAAGCGTTATATTCTCTTAAAGTCACCTTGTTGGGATGTGAGTCGCTGAAAGCGTTTTACAAATGACTTGGAAAACCGGAACCATTAAATGAGACCGGTGCGCTAAAGGCGTTGCACAGGCAGCGCTGAACACGTTCCATCCGCTGGAGTTGCTCTCGCAGCGATAATGGCGTTTTCTGGTGAGCCTCCTCCTTTTTAATCTTCATCTGTTCCCCCCATTAACGGCGCCTTTGGCAGCCACGCAAACCCATTAAATGTCTCTACTCCTGAACAGAGATGGGCGTGATGCCCGAAATCGCGCAGGCTGTGGAAGAGCTGGACTGGCTGTGAGTTTGAGGGGACAAAATGAATAAACTCTGATAAAAAGAAAGATTTCTAAAGCATGATCGTGTGATTGTATGGTTGCATTTTGTTGAAATTGTGTCCTGGCTGGATTTCTAGGCTTCCCACTGACATCCAGGCGGAGTCTATTCCTCTGATTCTTGGCGGAGGGGATGTGCTAATGGTAAATTAAACCTACAGTCAGACGTTCTCTGACATGTATCTCTGACATCTATTTTAATTTTCAGGCAGCCGAAACGGGTAGTGGCAAAACGGGGGTAGGTGATTTAAGACGCATGTCCTAAACATTTGTGGGTGTGTGCAGGCAGACGTGACTTTCCTGACCCTGTCCTCTGCAGGCCTTCAGTATTCCAGTCATTCAGATCGTGTATGAGACCTTGAAGGACCAGCAGGAAGGCAAGAAGGGGAGAGCCTCTGTCAAAACAGGAGGAGCTAGTGAGTCCACTCCAACGCCTACGTGGTTCCGTGATGTGTTATGTGATGTGTGCTCTGTCTTACCCATGTCATCCCCTTTTTTTAGTTTTCAATAACTGGCAGATGAATCCTTATGACCGCAGTACAGCATTCGGTAAGAGGAGTACATGGAGGGTTTGATATTGTCTTCCCGTCAGTGGGATGTTGGTCCTGGTTTCAGTTTACAACATGTGTCAGCTTTGATTTGTGTTTTGGTTTCCGCCACAGCGATCGGGGCAGATGGGTTGTGTTGCCAGAGCAGGGAGTTCAAGGAGTGGCACGGCTGCCGTTCCACCAAAGGGGTCACCAAAGGTTGGCGTCGAACAGCGGACGGTGCTGTCGTGTCTTAAACGAGTATTTATTTTTTCCAAAATGTCTCCTCGGTCCGTGTCTCCAGGGAAGTATTACTATGAGGTGACGTGTCACGACCAGGGTCTGTGTCGCATCGGCTGGTCCACCAGCCAGGCAGCCCTCGACTTGGGTAATCATCTCACTGCTCAATCGACACTCAGTAGACACACTCAGTAGACAGCGCCTCAACTTTTAATAATTTGTTTACAGGAACTGATAAATATGGTTTTGGTTTTGGAGGAACTGGGAAGAAATCCAATAATAAACAGTTTGACAGCTATGGAGAGGTAATATTGCACTTCATTAACTTTAGTCTTTTGATTAATAGTTTAATAATAGGTTTATTTATTTGTTCATAATTGGTTTATTTAGTTGTTTTGTATTTTTTTTGTCTTTTTCCATCTTATACACCCAGGAATTCACGATGCACGACACCATTGGTTGTTACCTGGATCTTGAGAAAGCTCAAATCTCCTTCTCCAAAAATGGTACTTTTTCAGTTGGATTTTGATTTAATGTTAAAGGTATTCTGCCTTTGCGCTGATAATCCTCATGTTTCTTGCCTGTACCACTTCAAGGGAATGATCTGGGGTTGGCGTTTGAGATCCCTCAGAATTTAAGAAATCAGCCCTTCTTTGCCTCCTGCGTGCTGAAGGTATGACACCAGTCTAAGAATACAAACCAAGGGTTTTCAAGTTTATGCAAATGGATAATTCCCTTTGTCTAACAGAATGCCGAGCTGAAGTTCAATTTCGGAGGAGAAAACTTCAAACACACACCTAAGAGTGGGTTCCTGGCCCTGGACAAGGCACCAGAGGGCCACACAGCTAAATCCTCTCAGACAGGTCTGTTTATTCATTGTTTAAACGAGACAAAATAAATCAATCTATTTTTTTTTCATAGAAATCTGCACCATATCCCGACTCTCTTTGTTGTCAGTACATCAACATCAGTGTTTAAATGGGACTTCTGCTCTGTGTGTGCAGGCAGTGCCAAAGTGAGCCAGGTGAAAGCGTCATCCAACGGACCCAAAGCGCTGATCATCGAGCCCTCTAAAGAACTGGCTGAGCAAACCCTCAACAATGTTAAGCAATTTAAGAAATATGTGGAAAACCCCAAACTCAGGTACGAGCCAAAGCTAGAAAGCATAAACGTACTCGCATACGTACACAGTAGCCTGCAATTCTATATTTTACCAGCAGATGGAGACTGTTGCCTCGCTAATGCAGGTGAATTTGTCTGTATCTGCAGGGAACTTCTGGTAATTGGTGGTGTGGCAGCTAAAGAGCAGCTGAGTGCACTTGAGCAAGGGGTACCTAACATAACATTCCTCGAAGCAAACTTAATGGCATTTACTACTCTTTATCTCCTCTCACCTTGTTCCCCTCTCCTTTTTATGTGGCTTCTTCTGAACTAGGTTGATATCATAGTGGGGACACCAGGCAGACTGGATGATCTCATATCGACTGGTAAACTCAGTCTGGCCCAAGTCCGCTTTCTAGTTCTGGATGAGTGTGTAAGTGCAGAGCATGGAGAGTATTTTTCAAAGGTATCACAGAAAATTAACATTTTACTGTATACTTTTCCCCCCAAAGGATGGTTTACTATCTGCAGGTTACACAGATTTTATCAACAGGATCCACAATCAAATCCCGCAGGTCACCTCTGATGGCAAAAGGCTGCAGGTACTGCCACAAATACAACACACCAGGAGAATATTTGAGACGGAGAGATTGTAATTCCCTTATTTCGTCTCTCCCAGGTGATTGTTTGTTCGGCGACTCTGCATTCATTTGATGTGAAGAAGTTGTCAGAGCGCATCATGCACTTCCCAACGTGGGTGGACCTGAAGGGAGAGGACTCTGTCCCCGAGACCGTCCACCATGTTGTCGTACCTGTAAATCCCAAAACGGATCGCCTCTGGGAGCGTCTGGGCAAGAATCGCATTCGGGTTCGTAGAAAACAGGCACTGGCTTTCTGGCTTATCAGTTATCAACTTCATAAATGCAAAATTTGTTTTCTTTGCCTAATGTTTACTAGACTGATGAGGTCCACGCCAAAGATAACACCAGAGCTGGAGCTAATTCTGCTGGTAAGTTGGAGAAAGTCTCAGACTTTGCATCCGCATCACAAACGTTAGTGGATGTTGCAGTTTGTCCTTTTAACTTTTGGGACTAACGTCGTGCGTTTGCATTTTAGAAATGTGGTCTGAGGCCATTAAGATCCTCAAGGGCGAGTACACAGTGAGGGCCATCAAAGAGCACAAGATGGACCAGGCCATAATATTCTGTCGCACCAAGATCGACTGCGACAACATGGAACAGTATTTCATCCAGCAAGGAGGAGGTGGGAGGAGTCAGATAGAGAAACTACCACAAAAAAAAACTAAAAAAGCAAAATGATGAGATAATCCTTTGATTTTCAAAGTAGATCCATAATCCTCATTTATAATCCCTGCGTTGGCTCTAGGTCCTGACAGTAAAAGCCACCAGTTCTCCTGCGTCTGTCTCCATGGCGATCGTAAACCTAACGAAAGGAAAAATAACTTGGAGCGTTTCAAGGTATAAAAACACCAAATTTATGACACTTGTTTGCTTCCACAGACGGCCTCTTTTGGTCTGTCAGCAGTTAAAGATGATGATGTTGTTTTTAGAGGAAAGAGGTCAGACTGCTGATCTGCACAGATGTAGCAGCCAGAGGCATTGACATCCACGGAGTCCCTTATGGTAAACGGAAGTTACCACATATTGATCCTTATCACATCCCGGAGGCTCACCTTGAACATCATTCAAAGATGCGATCCCTTGTTTCGTTTCTTTCTCAGTGATTAACGTCACCCTGCCAGATGAGAAGCAGAACTACGTGCACCGCATTGGAAGGGTTGGAAGAGCTGAGAGGTCTGAATCCCGAATGAACGACTATAACATTAAGATTTTCAAATGTTCTGCAATAAGATGTCTCTTGTAACCGGCAGAATGGGCCTGGCCATCTCCTTGGTTGCTATGGAGAAGGAGAAGGTGAGGCGATTTTTGAAACGCAACGGTGAATAAATTATAGGAGTGCTCAAAGTAAATCTTTCGTCTGTGTAGGTGTGGTACCACGTTTGCCCGAACCGAGGCCGAGGCTGCTACAACACCCGGCTGAAGGAAGACGGAGGCTGCACCATCTGGTACAACGAGAAAGAGGTGAACGGAGACCTCGCTCCACCACGCAAACGGCATTTAAAACAGGATTGGGTTTTGATCGAAGAAAAGTAAACCTCTATTCTTCTCGTGCTCGGCTGTATCCCTGGAACTGCAGCTGCTGTCTGACATCGAGGAGCACCTGAAGTGCACCATCACCCAGTGTGAACCGGACATTAAAGTACCCGTTGATGAGTTTGATGGAAAGGTCTCCTATGGTCAGCGCCGAGCAATGGGAGGTGTGTGTCTGATCGTGTCCGCCGCACACTCAGTCGTCCAGTTGACTTGTGTAATGATAAAACAAAAGATGGCGATGTAATTGATGTTCCTCTCGCCCACTTGTAGGTGGGAACTACAAGGGTCATGTGGATGCTCTGGCCCCGACGGTCCAGGAGCTGGCAGGCCTCGAGCGAGAAGCCCAGAGCTCCTTCCTCCATTTGGGATTCTTGAAAAACCAGCTTTTTCGAGCTTTTTGAAAACAGGGCGCCGAGGAGTGTCTCCAGCACTTAATCAATCTCCACCTGAATCTAAAATTATAATCGCGTGAAGACAAGGAAATGTCGGTATCAGTCTGCATGTGTTAACACTCAGCAGAAAATCTCTTTCATTTAGTTCCTTCAGATTATTTTTTTTTTCATTTAGTTATTCAATTCTTTGAAAGGAAAAACGTGTGAGCATTAAGAACCATGGCATGTGGGGGATTTTGCTTTTTAACACAAGTTGAATTTAATTTTCCTGGAATAAACTGTAGCTGACGGCTTGTTTGCACCTTTGCTTTGCAACATTACGTCTCTAAAGGTGTTAGAATATGATTGAGAGGATGGATCATGATTTGGGTCTGTATTGATTCATTAAGCTTGGAGAACGCGTCTTCAAACTCCCTAAAATAAATAAACTTAAATGTATAGCCTTTGTCAAGAGATATATAGAACAGTTTACTCTTTGTTGTTTTTTTTGGGGGGGGGCTTCAAATAGGTTATCAGGCTCAGTGCCAGAAAAGTTATTTTAATTTTAAGAAACAATTTAACTTTATTTTGTACTGTATTGAATTGCTTTGTGTTGTTTCCATACAAGTAATTTTTTATCGTGATTTTTGGCCCGTAATTGGATGCTGTCTGAAAGAGCCAAATAATATTTGTACAGATCCATAGATTTATTTTATTATTGTTTCCATTACCAGCGCTTTAAAATATGCAAAATAAACAATCCCTTCATTAGGTGTTAAAATGCCAGCAACAGTCTCAGGATGGTTCCCTGTTGAGGGCAGCAAAGACCACAGATCAATGGGTGTGTGAGTCTGCAAACAGGGGCCACATCTACGCTTCACTAAATAACCCCTGGTCATTTTGTTTGAAGATCCGCGTTTACGGGCTTTTTAGACTTCAGATTACGCAATTAACAATGCAATAAATAACAATATAGAGAAGTGCTTTTAAAAAAGATGGCAAAGGTGTTTTGCATATTTTAAAGCGCTGGTGTTCGCAGTTCTCTGCATCAATATGTGAACACACCGGTTTCGACATTATATTCTCCAAAAATCTTTAAAACTTGTTTGTACAGACGCTTATAGTTTTTTGGGTTTTTTTTTTTTTTTTTTAAATGTAAGTGGGTGTTATTGAGACTGTCACGTCAACGTTTAAGGTTACGTTTATTTTGAAAATCCGAAAGGCCGTCCGGAAGTGCTCCGGGGTGTCTCTATGGAGACGCCCATGTGGAGGCCCCGCCCCCTCCCCGGCCGCTGGAGCCGGTCCTCCCTCGGCAGCAGCCCTCGTCTCCGCCCGGACGCGCCGCTCCGCCGCCGCAGTCCCCCCCGCAACAGGTAAACCTGCCAGAAAGCCTCCGACCGGGCGCCCGCGCCGCCTCGCCGCACTCTGTCAGCGACGGGGTCTTTTTTATTATTTTAAAGATGCACTTTTACCCCGTCCACCCTTTAAATGAGAGACGCCCCGCTTCATTAGAAGCGTTTAATCCGAGCGGACGGGACGGGGCGCAGCGTGCGTGCGACCGCGGGATCTCTTTACATTGGCGCAGGGGAAGGTGTTTGTTATTTATCATGGTTATTATTGTCGGGTATTTTAGGGATGCGTTTCTGACACCTGTCACCAGTGGCAGCCTTTTGTCTGCCTTTGGCGTGGAACGTGCATCCGCATGACCTCCCCAGATTGTCTGTAGGTTTTAAATAAGGGCGCTTATTTCATTAATTAATTTTTTTCTCTCTCTCTCTCTCCTCTGTGGAATTCCGTTAAATGGGGAATTTAAACAAAGGCAATGAGCGTGTGCTCGTCGGCGGGTGGTGTGTGTACAGATGTGCAAGATAAGATAAGGATAAGATCAACGTGTCTTATTTTTATATGGCTTAATGTTGACCTTGATTGCAAAGGTTGCTGATTATATTGAAAAAAATTTAACTGTCGCCATCATATATTTAGTACATTGATTTGTGACATGAGTCTGGAATTATTCTCTGGCACTATAAAATATAATATGACCTTAAAGTTCAGTTTCCCCATGTTATTTATAGTATTGTTAGTATTGTTATTTATAGTATTGCCCATGTTATTTATATTCTAGCAGCATTCCCACTGCTTCTTGTTTGTTCTGGGCTCTCCAGGATGGTGGTCGTGTGGGCTTTTTCACCCGTGTTAATTCTAACTGTTGCTAAATGTGTGAAAACAGAACAGGGTGGGGGCATCTAGCAGAGGCAAAGTCCACCTGAGGTACATTTTCCACTCCACCTGGCATCATCCCTGCAGGGACCAAGGCTTATCATTGTCCCACCAAGAAAGCGTTGCGTAATAGGTGCATGCGTACAAACATAAGCAGCATGCATCCGCGCTGGTGTCGAAGGTGGAAGGTGATATTGAAAGTGAGGTGACCGTGGAAGGCAAGAGTCAACGGCAGCCGGAGGTGCAGCGGGGGGGAAACGCCGATGACGGCGACGAGCGATCGCTGCCTTCTACCTGCTGCAAAGGACGCGAGGGTCGGCCCCGCGTCTGTGTGTTTCTGTGTAAAGCACACTCTCACAAGCGCACACAGAGGCTCCTTTCTTCCGCGGGCTCGGCAAAGCTTCCTGCTGGAACAGGGTCCCCCTCTATGTGAGGAATGTGTGTCAGACGCGCTCGCACACACAGGCCGGAGCATTGACACGCGCGTCCAAACGGGCCGGGGGCAGCGCACGCAGGTGTCAGTCAGCATGCAGGTCCCAGTCAAAGGATCATTCATTCATTTCTCTGCATCCCTCCAGCAGGTCCGCCGAGCGCCGATGCACCAAAACATCAGAAATGCGCACGCTGTCCAGTCCACAAAGCCAAGCAAGGCTGTCTCCTCATCTTGGCATCCCTACCAGTTGAGGAAGTACAATGTTGGCCTTGAGACTGTTGACAAAATAATCTTAATTTAATGTTTACCTGTCTTTCTATTTACCTAAGAGGCAGGATAAACCAGTTGGAAGCTCAGGGTAAACACAGTGCTGCGACGCTGTCGGCCAACATTCTGCGAACGTTCCGCCCTGTGAACAGTTCCATCTGCTTGTAGTCCGGCATCACAAATGTCGGAAGGACGGCGAATAAAAAAATAAAATAAAATAAAAAAAATGCGGCCTTAAGGCCATAGATGCTCTGAGCCTCCTTTTGAATTGACATGCAGGACCCCAGGGTGGGTCTTTTAGCGTGTCGGTTACATGAGCATGGGAACAACTTCCAATATCTCTGAGGAGTTTTAATATCAACAGCGCTTCAGCCGCCAAAGAAAAGACCTTCAGAAGTTACTGAGTGACTTTTCCAAATCCCCCCAGAGAATTTAGGAATCGCAAACTAATCTAGTGAAGCATTTCTGAGTCAGCGTGAGCGTTGGGACTGTTGTTTTTCATCCAGGATGTGTTCATGTATGACACGCACAGCCAGTTAATGTCTTTATTTGAAACCGGGGCAAAATGTTTGCATACGAGGGCGTTTGACAGCCTGCTTTGATGTTTGAACAAGGAAGTGTAGCGCATGTAAATCGCTTAGGATTAGATAAATATTGGACGTTATGTAATTTATCAATTCCCGTTCCTCGAAACACTTTTTGAAACCAGTTTAGATGACAGTTTCACTGATTATTGAACTACTTTCTGACAGTGTTCTCGATATTATCTATTTATGGTGATGTGAACAGGTCGGTGTAAAGACTGGATTTTAAAAATGGCGCTGTTGCTGGCGTTAGATTGGTAATGTTGTCAGTTTAGCCCGCTATATTCACCGGTGCACTGGTTTATCTTATCATATGAATATATAGATGGATAACACGTCTTTAGTTCACATTGATGTGATGATCGCCACAGGATCGCCGCCGGTTGTTTGCAGTGAATTAACTTTGGGTTGTCAAAACACCAACATTGTTTTAAACAGGCTGAGTTGTCCTGCATTTGACTTCAACTAACGATAATTCCTATCATTTGATAATCCCCCTGGTGTTTAATGTGTGGATTTTATAATCATGTTGTGTGTCACGACCCATCTTCCTGCGATGCCGTTTGTTAAACCAGTTTATTGTGCGCCATTAAATCATATTTTAGCGATTTAAACAAACAGTGTTGTCTGTCTTCTGGTGCTTGATGTTTGGATTGATAAACGTATAAATTGCTGCTTTATTTGCTTGTTGTTTTTGGCATGCACATACATTAAAGTGCATGCAGAGGAATGCAAAACAGTGAGTGGCTCATCGCTCTTTGGCACAGAGAGGAGATGATTTATACCACAGCAGCCACAGCCTCCCCTCCAACAATTCACAGGGGGAAAGTGACGGAAGATTATTAAACACGATCCGAAAGGGAAGAGGTGAAAGCAGGCGGATGCGTGTTCGAGTGAGAGACAAATACGAAATGGGGGGACCTGAGATGGAAACGCTGGAGTGGGGAGTGAAGTGAGTTAAAATATGTGAAGGGTGAGCGCAGAGAGGGAGATCTGACGAGGAAACATCTGCTTTGTGGATGTTTGTTCACCAAATCTGAAAAACATGGTGGGAGCACCCGCTGCTGCTGCTGCTGCTGCTGCTGCTGCTGCTGCTGCTGCTGCTGCTGCTACCAGAATGAAGGAGGGATGAAACGCAGGAACAGGAAACTCAGGTCAGGCGATGAGGTGAACAGGGGAAAAAAAAAAAAAATCCCAAAAGGTACAGCAGGGAAACACGCCTTTTGTCATCCTTGCCGCCCGGCTCCCAGGACTGGGCCAGAGATCCCACAGAGGATGCTCGGCGGCAGCAGCAGCAGCAGCAGCAGCAGTAACCATGGACACGGGCTAGACTCCCAATACATCCATAAAGTCAATTTGTGTTGTAGACTCCTTTGATATTACACTTATTTTTCATTTCTAATTTGTAAGAAAACACGGATAATTATCCCCAATTATGGAAATACTTGTTGAAAGCCTTGCTTGGAGGTTTGTACCTTAGACATCCCCTCTGTTTCTCTTCTCATCCGAACACTGTGATGTGGCGTGTTCATTTCCACGCGTGACCAACTCTCTTGTCGCTCCCTCTCTCCTGCAGATGCCTGACAGCAAGTCCAACAGTTGAGGACCTCCCCCCTCTGCCTGTGCTCATCACCTGCAGATATGAATGGTAAAAACGGCTTGTCCTAAATCTGCTGGGGGGGCGTGCATCAATAGGGTAAGATGACACCAGTTTGCAGCATTGGAACTGGTCCCTGTCTGCGGTGTGGAACAAAGATGTGACCCACTTCCACATGGAGAGGAGCCCGACAGCCGGTGACCTCTCCGTGTCCTCCCCGCGTGACGCGTTTGATGTGTAAATACAGGAAACCAGCGACAAGGTTTCCCTCCCGACTTCTGCTGGCTGTCTAGAGGTGTCGATGCCAACGTTACGGCAGCCAGGCGACGGCGCGCGGGCCGATGAGGGGAATCCACGCAGCTCAGAAAGCCCTCTGTTTGTCGAAACCCTGCTCAGGCATCGCTGGCGCTGGAGCTTTAGCGCGCGTATACTCCTGTGAATAGACTGCGCTGCACTGTCTCAGCGTCTGTCTGAGGTTGATTCAGAGTTGCCGCGTTGCACCAGTTTGAACTGGTTTGCTGTGGTGTGGTCTGCAGGCTAAGTGGAGGATAGAGCTACCATCTCTCTGCTCACAGACGGACCCTCTGATATTGTGATCGCTCCCTAAAGGCCTGTTGATGTGACCATGCTTGCCACAGGTCCCAGTGGCACTGTGCTATATATTACAGCATCCCCCCCCCAAAAATAACAGCCAATGACACAGTGCGAAGGCCATCCACATCGCCGCGTGAGATTAATCGCGGTCTTCATTTTCACGGCTGTAATCTGCGGAGGATGCCAGAATCTAGGCCAGGTTTTGCAGGCTGCACGCACCGGCCACCCCCGATAAAACGATCTACCTGATCACGTGCTGCTGTGGTGAAGAGGAAAATGTGTTTAAATACTGACACAAACCGCTTGTTTCCTGGTCGGCAGGTGGGGCCACTAAAGTGCCCCCACTTTCTAGGAGAGTATTCCAACATTAAATCCGCATGCTGGGGAGTCGAGGGCCGGAAGTACGTTATTCTGCACAGGAAGACGTTCCATGGTGGGCAGAGTGGCATTTCCTGAAGCTGGTGGTTAAATTACACCCTCCATTGCCAGCCTTTAAAGACTGGTTTGACTTTATGATGTGTTCTGCTTGTTTCTCCTGGTAATATTGACGTCAATCCCGAGGTTTAGATAAGCTTTTCAGACGCAACGGTAAATGATGGAGGGTTGCAGCCTTTCTTGTCAGGGCAGGTTTAGCGTTGAATGTGAGCTCTTCTGCATCTGTCCAATTGCAACTGTCTGCTCGATGCCTCTTACATCATCGTGTCAAGCTGTTTAAAGACCGCTTGTTTGTAACACAGTACCTGTCACTGTCGCCTTATCTAATCTAATTCATCACTCAATAACCCATCAACAATGAATAATCTGGGTCTCGTAGTTGTACAGACAAACCCACCTAATGCTGTCAGAGGTCATTGAACTGTCGATGGAATCATTCACAGTTCAGTAATACCTTCAATTATCAGCTCAGTCTTTATTAAAGCTGTCTAATGGAACAGATCCAGGCTTCATATTCCTCAACCAGCACATTGGACTTCATATTTAATTAAACATACCCGTAGATGCACCTGTTTTTGATGAAGAGTGGTCAGGATGTTGGGATTATCATTGCTATTGTTCTAAAATGTCATAGAAGCAGGTTTAGTGTGATTATTTCCCGTTCTTCTCACGTTCAGGTGGAACCAGTATGTGGGCCATCACTCCAGAGGAGAGGGGGAAGCACGACAAGCAGTTCGACAGCCTGGGCCCCGTCCTCGGCTACGTCTCAGGTACACTGTTGGCACAACAAAGACATCTTCAAAAAAAAAAAAAAAGAAAGGCATGTGAGTGACATCCTGCTTTAACATCATCGGGGGGGTGTTTTTTGGGCTTTAGGAGAACAAGCCCGGAAGTTTTTCCTCCAGTCGGGCCTGCCTCCTCCTGTCCTGGCTGAGATCTGGTTAGTGATTCTTCAGCTAGATAATGTGACCAGAATGAGGTTTCTTTGTCCCGTCTGCTCTGCGCTTCCTGTTTTACACTAACTTCCTTCAAAACTCGTCCCACCCTCCTGTAATCAGTGTACGTTAAAGGGGAAAGAGTTTGTGGGTGCGTGTGTGTGTGTGCTGTTTCAAAAGGACAGTCGGTGTGTGTTCTCATTTTTGCAGAAATCTTGTGTCACCACAGTCCTTCTGAGTCTCAACTCCTCCCCCTCCTACAGGCACCTCGCTGACACCGACAGCGATGGCAAGATGGACAGACTGGAGTTCTCTATCGCCATGAAGCTCATCAAGCTCAGACTCCAGGGGCGGAGCTTGCCCTCGTCCCTGCCAATCATCATGAAGCAGTCTCCCAGTTCTGCTCCAACCGTCCCTTCAGCCGCACGATTTGGTAAACCAGCGCCCCCCCCCCCCCGGGCCTCTCTCCCGTGTTATCCCACCAGACGACAGAACATATTGTGCGTTCTAAACCCCTGTTGTTGTTCCTCACCTTCACCTTTTGTGTCTCCTTCCAACAGGAATGGGTTCTATGCCCAACCTGTCCGTTGGTCTGTCACCCATACCAGCCATGTCCATCCTAACTCCCATCCCCATCACCCCTTTGCAACCCCTGGTTCCCGTGCCCATGACTCTGCCCCTCATCAGCTGCCAGGGAAATTCGGGAGTCCCCAATGGCACCGTCAGCCTCCTCCCCCCACCCCTCGTTCACAACAGCGCAGGTCGGTTCTGCACAGGAACCATTCTAATTTCCTTGATGGACGTGACTTTTTTTTTTTTTTTGCACTCAAGAACTCATTCTTGGCTTGCTAATCCAGCGCATTTGGAACTGTAGCTCAATTAACGATATAAAGCAGCTGCGCCGGCCTCCAGAGCAGCTAATGCTATCATTAGTGGAGTACATTTATCCCCGAAATTCACCCGGCAACAACAATCAAGCGACGAATGAGAGTTTGCAGATGTATCAACTCGCCTTGCTGGTCACTCTGGGGAAAGGGTTTTTTTTTTTTTTCTTTTTTTTTTTTTTCTTTTTTTTTTTACATCTGCTCCCTACAGCTGCTCCTCCAGCGTACTCCACAGTCTCATCTACCGTTAATCTTTATCCCCTCTCCTCGCTCATGGATCTGATCTAGCCGGGAAGCATCGGTGGCGTCTTCACCACAGGGCTGCAGACAGCCACAAGTGTGGTGATTTTCAAACAGATGTCAATAACCTCGCTGCTGGAGCTCGGTGTGCTGCAACTTGTAGTTTCGCAGGAGATAAGATTAGAGCGTGCACACATTTCAAGGGCAGCTACACCCTGCACTAACGCTGTGGGGTTGATTACCTAATAGGCAACTGTCGGGAAGCTTGAGTCGTCTTTTGTCATGTTTCCTTGAATTCGTGAAAATCTCTGAATCTTCCCACCCAGGGCTCCCTCTCTCCGGCTTTTCTTCCCCCATGACGTTCTCCCCACCCAGCAGCCTGTCGAAGGCAAATTCTCTCCTGGACCTGGGATCCAGCAGGTGAGATAAGTGGAATGAAACCAGGCCATATTCAAAATCGGAGGTTTGTGAAGTCCGTCGTTTGTTGATCTGGTGCGAAGAGAGCGACCCGGCGGAGACGTGGCGTTTGCTCGGAACTTCCGCCGTCGTGCACAACAAAGGATTGGTTTTCATGTTTTATGAAGCGTTTTACGAGGTATTTATCACAGCGCGGTTTTAATAAAGCAGCCGGCGAGAAAATAGCGGCGGCGCTTTATCAGCCGGCACGGCCCTGTGGTCTCAAGGAAGGCAGGGGATGGGTGCAGGATCAGAGGGCAACGAGTGATGAGATAACAGCAGGAAGACCATTTGAAATCAGATGCTCGTGTTGGCAAGAGTAGGAAGTGGGTATGTTTAGATTTCAGAACATTTAAAGACCTCCGGAATTAGATTAGCATTCCTCTTTGAGGAGGCGGCTTTTACTCTCGAGTTTAAGTCATTGGAATGTATTATGTCTTTCATATATGACGTGTTTAATTGCCTCTTTTTGCCAAAAGCATTGGTTTATATATTGGTTATAGTAATGACTATATTTTAGCGTGAGTGTGCATGTTTGTTAACCTCAGCCTAGAAGAGTTTCTGCAGTGACAGCAGTGGCCTGAATCACAAAGCTAAAACATTATGTTGCGGATGATTCTGTGGTGGTTGGTGAGGTTTGGGAAACAGAACAGGAGTGTCTGATTTCAGATACATCACAGCACGGACCCACACCCAAAACAAAAATCTGTCCTCAGGTGTTAAAGCAGACAGGAACAGTGGTGGGAAGACACGAATACGAGCGCAGGTACATCATATTATATGAAGTCTGAATATGACACTTGTACACAACTGTGCAAGTTGCATCATTTCATAGAGACAGTCGTGGTGAAAGAAGCCTTCAGGCAGAGGGAGGGCCCTTCTCAGCTTCTACTATTGTCCCTCTGAAACCTCATAGTCATCCCACAATGGCTGGAAAAACAAAACAAAATGCATTCTTCTCAAATGAACATCAGCGACCCAGCCCGTCCTTGTGCTGTGCTGCAGTGGCATTGTTTACAGTAGAAACAGAACGGGCGATTAGGGTCACTTCTGCGGTTCAGTCTGCTTTGAGGGGAATTAGTGTGTGCGAACACTCGCAGTGGCTTCCTCTACAAAGAAACAGCAGGGAGTCCGGAGGCTGGCCACGTTCCTACTGTGTCATTTCAGCCACGTTTCAGCTCAATGTCTCTCTCTTTCTTTTCTTTTTTTTTTTGCAGCTCAAATTCTTCTTCCACGACATCGCTGGCCAGCAACTCTCCGAAGATTGGTACGAGCGACTGGGCCATTCCACAGGCCTCCAGACTCAAGTACCGTCAGCAGTTCAACACGCTCGACAAACTCATGAGTGGATACTTATCAGGCAGGTCACCCAAGCGCTTGCAGCTTAAAAGCAAAGCTCACGCGGACCTTTTTGGTCGAGTATGAGTGGTTCTTCTGCAGATGATTGTTCTTACCTGAACCCCAGCAGTCAAGCACACGCAACCAGAAGCATCAGAGTCATTCCAGTGTTGAACTTTGCAGGTCCTCAGGTGAGAAACGCGCTCATCGCATCCAACCTCACCCAAACCCAGCTGGCCACCATCTGGTGAGTGTCGGCGTACCTCGGCATCAGTCAAAGTCGCCGATTCGGCCGCTGCTAAGAACCGCGTTGACCTTCGCAGGTCCCTGGCGGACGTGGACAGGGATGGTCGCCTCCAGGGTGAAGAGTTCATTCTGGCCATGCATCTGGTGGACATAGCGAAGAGCGGCCGACCTCTTCCTCTCACCCTGCCTCAAGACCTGGTTCCTCCCTCCCTCAGGTGACACGCCCACACACAGACTTGCTGCACTTCTTCTTTTTGGTTGTTTGAGCTCTATCTGGGCTTTTTTTTTTTCATTTCAGAGGAGGCATGAAACCTATCGAGCTTGTCAATGGAACAGGACCCCCCATAAGCTCTTGTTTAATTGATACAATCGAGACGGAACCTCCACAAAAGAATAAGAGCAATGGTACAATGCTGCCATATATGATCGTATATGTCATATTTTTCAGTGATGCGAAGAGTTTTCCAGGTTTAAGCTCATAGAACGTCTTTATCTTACATTGTTCTTCCTTCCCTCAGTGTCCTTTGAGGACAAGCTGAAGGAGAACTTTGCGCGAGGCAGTGCTGAGCTGGAGAAACGGCGGCAGGCTTTAGAAGATGCCCAGAGGAAGGAGAGGGAGAGGAGAGAGAGGGAGGAGAGGGACGCCCAGGAACGGAGGGAGAGGGAGGCCAGGGAGCTGGAGAATCGGAGGAGGCTGGAGGAGGAGAGGCGACTGGAAAGGATGAGAGAGATGGAGAGGCAGAGGGAAGAGGAAAGGGTGAGGGAGATGGAGAGGAAGGAGGTGAGTGGGGACATTTCAGTAGTAAACTTGAATGGATATATTTTATTTATTTTGCACATGAAAATGACATGCGTGTTGTTGTATGTGGGGGGGGCAGGCAGCAAGGCAGGAGATGGAGCGCCAGAGGAGGGAGGAGTGGGAGCGAGGGAAGAAAGAGGAGCTGTCCCGGAGGAGGACAGGGGAGCAGGAAGAGATTTCCCGGCTCAGAGCCAAGAAGAAGAGTCTGGAGTTGGAGCTGGAGGCTGTGGTGAGGCCGCAGCCGGTCACGAACGTGTTTTCAATTCAAAGGAGCGACGCGCTCACATGGGCCTCCCGCCGTCGCAGGGCAACAAGCACAAGCAGATCTCAGACCGCCTCCGCGACGCTCAGAGTAAGAGGTGGATTCTCAAGGCCGAGGTGGACCTCATCAACCAGAAGAGGGACGCCCGCATCTCAGAGATCAACACTCTGCAGCTCCAGTTCGAGGCCGGTTAAATGCGTTTTCTTTTCATCCTTTGCGTTTTCTTTTTTTTCTTTTCCATCTTTCATTTCCTGCTTTGTTTGCGTGCTGTAGGACTGGCAGAAGAAGCTCTCCCAGCTGGTCCCAGAACAGCAGAGGCTGACGGAGAAGCTGCAAAACATCAGCCTGAGCAAAGTCTCACGTAGGTGGAGGCGGGGCGGCGGTCGCCGCGTCGCTTCCTCGCTTCTGATCACCCCCCCGTCTTTACTTTGCAGCGGGAACTTTGACCTCCCTCACTGGGTCCGTGACCGAGAAGGGGGTGAACTGTCGGAGGCTGAAGGACCAGCTGGACACGCTGGAGAGGGAGACCACAGACAAACTGGCCCAGATGGACCAGTACAACCAGGAGCTCAAGGTCAGTGAGTGGCAGATTTATCCTGACCTGTCCTGTCCTGATTAATGACCCTCATTACTTAACAATAACTGATTACTTATTCTTAATCATCCTGCAACTGTTAAAGAACGTCATTCCCTTTGCTAATACACAGACTGATATTTACACTCTGTTTCTTTGTTTTCTGCTTCTGAGCTGATGTTTTAAAGGATTTAACACCTTTTTTTCCCTCCTCTTTCTCCCCTGCTTCCACTCCCTGGATGTTTCTCACTCCTTTCTGTCCTTTCATGTTTTCCTCCGTGGGTCTCGGTCTCTCCCTACCTTCTTCTCACTCCCTCGTGTTTCTCCCTCCATCACCACCGCCGGGTTTCGGCTCTAGTTGGGTGATATGGATGACTGTGTCCTGCGGGGCCTTCTGTCTCTGCTGGCCTGCCTCAGCCAGCTTTTCTTTCTCATCAAGGTTCTCTTCCTTCCTCTTTGTATTTTCCACTCATTTTCTCCTCCTCCTCTTTCTCTTTTGTTATTTATTGTATTCTCACCTTCTGCTTACCTTCACAAGGAAATAATTTTCCCCCCCCCCCCACCCTGTGGACATTTGTTCACTTGTGTCTTGTGGCTCATTATTAAACCAGCACGTTGGAACTCTGTAGTTCTGTTTTTGTTGCTTTGTTTCGGGTGTATGAGCGGCTGCTCCCCGAGGGGAAAACGCACATTCTGCTGTAGCTGTACAGAAAATAGAAACACTATGAATTCATCCGCATCTGCATGTTCATCTGCGCACCTCTGTGGAAGCCGTTTGACTTTTTTCAAATGGAATTTACATTTTTCAAATGAAATTTGCATTTCAAATGAAATTTACATATATTGCATTGAATTTCATATTTTTCTACAATTCCTGCAACTGCTTCAGGAGCTCAGGGAAAAGCAGGTGAGGCAGCAGGCTGTCCTGGACGACCTCTACAGAGTCCAAGAGGAGAAGCAGAGAGAGCTGCAGAGACGCAGGATAGAGGAGGAGAGGAGGAGGAGAGAGGAAGAGGAGGCTGCCAGGTGAGTGGCAGGGAACATTTATGCCCAGAGGAGGTCATTTCTTCTTGTTTTGATGGTGTTGTTTTGTTTTGTTTTTTTACATTTTCCCCAGACTGGCGAAGTTAGAAGAAGAAAGACGGCAGCAGAGGCAGAAAGAGGAAGAGGAGGCCCGGCAGAGGAGGCTCTTGGAGGAGCAGAGGGCCAAACAGAGGGAGGAGGAGGAGCGGGAGGCACAGGCTCGACTGAGGGCGGCACAGGAGAAAGCTCAGGAAGAGGAGAGGAGGAGGAGACTGGAGGAGGAAGAGGAGAGGAGGAGGAAAAGGGAGGAGGAAGAGGAGAGGAGGAGAAGGGAGGAGGAAGAGGAGAGGGTAAGGAAAGAGGAGGAGGAGAGGAAGAGGAAAGAGGAAGAGGAGAAGGAGAGGAGGAAGAAAGAAGACAGAGGAGGGCTTGTGCAGCAAGCCCCGAAGCTGACCGTGTATCGAGCTCTGTATTCCTTTCAAGCTCGGAACTCAGACGAGCTGAGTATCGATGCAAACTGTCTTATAGAGGTACAAACACATCTCATTATACTCCAAAACAATCCTCAGGGCTGCAACTTTTATTCTATAACACTGCTAAGCAAAAACACTTAGGTACAGATAGCCTTTTGAGAGCTGGACTATGAATAATAAATGATGAAGTCTTCTGTATTAAGTGTAGGTGAATGCCACGGTTATAATCCGTTCCTGTTCTCCGTGATGCAGGTGGATGAGCAGACCCTTGGAGAGCCGGGATGGCTTTGCGGTACTTATCGTGGAAACCGGGGCTGGTTCCCCCAGAGCTACGCCGAGAAACGTCCGAGCCCGGACGCCACCGACACCGCGCCGTCTTTGCCCGGGAAAACGGGGCGCCTGCCTCCAGCAGCTGGCTCCAGGTAACAGAGCGTCCCCGGGTGTCTGTTTCTGTGTGCTGGGGGGACTCGTGTCCACCTGCACAATGGGTTTTTTTTTGGTCCTGGCTCCTCAACTATTGTCACTCCTGTCCCACCCAGAGTACCAGCGGTGGAGGTGGTGGGTGACAGTTCTGCTCCAGCACAATCTGAAGCCTCGCAGGTGAGGAGGGAAAAATAGTTATTACTAAGTAACAACTACTCTTACATAATCTGAGTTCTGTTAGCGGTCGCTGTCCGATATTGTTAATTGATGATTCCCTCTTCGCCTCCCCGGCCTCAGTCCTCGGGTCCTCTCCTTGCCCGGGCCGTCTCGTCGTGGTCGGACAGGCAGGACAGGCGTCCGGAGCTCTCTTCCGGCGGGGCTGATGCCATCACCGCGCTGCTGAGCCTCTCGCAGGGCGACATCGTCAGCGTGCTGCAGCAGAGGGAGGACTGGTGTTTGGGACAGCTGAACGGGACCCAGGGGTGGTTCCCAAAAGACTGCATCACCTTGCTGACCAACAGCCATATTGAGTATGAGCACACACACACATTCCACAGCCCTGAAGAGAAACCAGACTGATACTAACTAAAACTAATTTCTTATTCCAGTGTGGATGGTTCAGACTCAGGTGACTTGGCTCATCTAGAGGGTAAGTTTGTTCTATGTTTTGGTGTAATCATAATCAAAGTGTGTGTGATTAATCTTCTTACTCAACAGAGTATGTGGCCCTGTACACCTACGAGAGCCCAGAAGCGGGAGACTTGACGTTTGTGGAGGGGGACGTCATCATTGTGACGGAGAGAGAAGGAGAGTGGTGGCGAGGTTGCATCGGGGATCAAACAGGAGTGTTTCCCTCCAACTATGTCCGCCCTGTTGAACTGGAGGTTAGTCCCTGGTCAAAAATGACTATTAAATAACTTTTTTTTTAATGCTTGTGATGGATTCCAGATGCAGAAGCGTGTCTCGTTAATGACAACAACAAACTTGTTTCCTTTAGGTGAACAGATCTGGAGCTCAGAAACCTGGTGAGAACGTGGCCAGTGAGTCAACGCGTCTGCCGATTCCCTCTTGATGTTATTATTCAACTGTCTGTGTTTGGTCAACAGAAATAGCCCAGGCCGTCACCAACACCAACACCATCACTCCAACTGTGCATCAGCTGAGTTTATCTCCAGGGCAACTGATCGTGGTCTTGGCAAAGAACTCCACCGGCTGGTGGCTCGGGGAACTGCAGGTGAGTGTTCCGAGCGATTGTTTGGAAAGAATCCGCAAAATAGTTCCATTTCTTTGTTTGCAATTTCTTCATGTCATACGGGCAATGAAAACGAATTAAATTATATACATTCATTCGATTTTTCTCACTCTAACTGATTCAGCCGCTTAAACACATCGATGAAATAAAAAGGCAAAAAAGTCAAATATGTTTGACTACACATATTTGTACATATATATGTATACATTTGAGTGGGAACATTGCTGTATAGGAACCAAAGTGATGTAAGTGGTGTGGCCCTAACATTGGCAGCTCTGCCAATGGGAGGGGACAGTTAACAAAACTCTCCAAAGCAACCAAAGTGAGCTTTGGCTTCAGTGTTTTTGAGGCTGATACAGGATTCAGTAGATTCAGGCTCAGGATTGCTGTTTATGCTGCTGAAATACGTGAGTAATCAGCTAAAAAATAGGTTCTGATCTCTGATCAATAGCACATATCCGCTTGTTTCTTCAGTTCAGAATGGAGATTCATACCGGCAAATTGATTTCTCATCTGTTTTTTTTTTTCTCCCTTTAGGCTCGAGGCAAAAAGCGACAGAGAGGCTGGTTTCACTCCTCTCATGTCAAGCTCCTCAGTCCCTCCTGCACCAAGTCTTCCCCCTCCCCGCTGCCAGGTAACACTGAACACGAACGTCTCCATCCGTGGCTCCGCTGAAAGCGTAAACTCAACCAACGCGCGCGCGCCTCTGACTCCGCAGTGTGCCAGGTGATCGCCATGTACGACTACGCCGCCGCCAATCAGGACGAGCTGAGCTTCTCCAAGGGTCAGCTGATCAACATCTTGGACAAGACCAACCCGGACTGGTGGAAAGGGGAGGTCAACGGGGTCACGGGCCTGCTGCCGACCAATTACGTGAAGATGACGACGGACTCGGACCCCAGCCAACAGTGTGAGTTTCGATTTCGCTCCTCTGGTTTGATCGACGCAGCCACACGTGTAGACGGAATTATGGGCGAGGCGGTGATGAGACACGACTGTGGCCACAAAGGCCGACTGACAGCAGTCGTAGAGACCGACAGTTGTCTGACCTGGTTGCCTTGGCTCACTGCAGGTGGTTCAGTATCCATGTCAGGGCATGGAGACGCTGATGGTAAGCTTTGAAGTGTTGCCTTCTGTCAATCCCTGAGCGATCACCAGTGAACACAAGCCCCAAAACTCGATTCTACGCGATGATTCCTTTTATTTCTGGAGCCAGTTCTGATTTAACTGTACCACCAATTACAAAAAAAAACATTCGAGGAAATCATGGGAGATATGCTTATGAACAGGCTTGCTCTTGTTTCATTTTGATATGTGAGAGAGGTCAGGGACTGGATAACTGCTTACAATCCCCAGCAGAAACTGCAGAAGAGCCTGAACTTGCATTTTCCTCATCATTTGGTATGCAAAGTGATGCTACCCTTTCCTGCAGCTTCCATCATGGATGTTTTAATCCTCAGCAGTCGCGTGCATAAGCATATTTTCAAGAAAAAAAAAATTGTTTTTGCCAATAAATCCATCTCAAGACACAAGTCAGCAGCCATTGATTAACAAGCGCCAAAAGAAAAAAATTAATCAGTCAGGAGTTATTTTTGCACGATTTTATCTTTTTTATCTCCCTCACTGATTGCTGCTCTGTTGGGAATTGTGTGATCTGATTACTGCTCATTCACATTAAATCTGGTGGGGTGATTAAAACGCCTGTTCTTATAAAGGCCGTGTGTGTACACACACGGCTTATAAAGGCTGTGTGTGTATTTAATTAGCATTCAGAGCTGGTCTCGAGCAGTGGGTCTGCTGGTAACGAGGGTGAATGCACTGGGTGAACTCGGTGAAGCAGCACAGGGAGGCTCTCAGTTCTAACTCATCGCCATGTTCAGAATTAAACTCGCGAGCTTTTACGCCTTCAGAGGAATGTTAGCAACCTGCTCCAGCTAATTAGTAACAACATTTACATTTCCAGCTGTACATTATTAATGCACGTTTGAATGAGACCTGCATTCATATTAAAGCTTTATTAATGTCTGCTGTCTCTCCTTCATCTCACTCACGTCCCCCTCCTCCACCTCATCTTTTCTTCTGTTTCCTATGTAGGACAGTAATGCTGGCTGTTCTCTCCTCCTCCTCCTCCTCCTCCTCCTCCTCTTCCTCCTCTCCCTCACCCCTTCTGTCTGAGCCAGTCTGAACTGACGCCCAGTCGCCAGCGAGAACAACGCCGGCTCTTCGTTTTGAACCTTACTCTTTTAGGACTGTGGGCCTTTTTGTGTTTTTATCGCCTGTTTTGTTTCTTTGTCTGGCTATCCTTTTTTAAAAAAGCTGTCTTTTTCCTGTGGGGCTTTTATTTCTGACTTTCTCCCCCATTGCTGTGTTCCCCTGGATGTTCTTTTTAACTAATAAACCAAGGAAGTGAGACAGAGGCAGCTAGACTTGTATTAACGTCCATCTGACAATAAGGCATGACATGTAGTTTTTCTAAAGTCAAAGATGGACCCTAACAGTTTAGTTTTCTAAATGAAGGCCACAGAACAGCGTGATTTCTTAACAGGGTCACTCACTCTTGCACTAACAGTACTAACCCAGCTACTCAAAACGGAGCGATGCAAAAGGGTCTCGTGTGAATCACCACTAACCTCGATCTCTGACTGCTCTCGGACTGTGCACGCTAAATGTCGCGACCATCAACGGGTCCTCTTTTCTATTTAGCAACGCTTCCAAACGTCTCATCCTGTACTAACCACCGATTTCGCCACCAGCAAAAGAAACGCGCAGACATCAGCTGTGATCGAACATAAATTCAATGGCGATGAGGATTTGTAGGAGTTTTTACCTCAGACTATGAAGCGAGTCTTCCACAACCCCCCCGTCCCATAAACGTCGACCACTTAACCATCCGCACGCCTATGCAACCATGTAGCGCGAGCGTCTTATCACGAAAGCTGCTCCGCTTTCCATCCAGCATCTTGGGTAACGGTGTTTTAACATCAGCATCAGCCTGCTAGACCCTGCAACAGCTGTAAATAAAGTACCACAGGAGATATAATAAAGGGAAGATTTTAAGATTCTTATGTGTGTGGTGGTTCCTTCGACCCTGACGGGAAAGTCTTTGTCGCCCATGCTTGTGTGTGTGTGTGATTGTGTGTGTGTGTGTGCGTGTGTGTGCGTGTGCACGCGCACGCGTTTGCTCGTGCGTAGGGTGCGCCGACCTGATGACGCTGGACACGATGAGCCCTCAGGAGAGGAAGCGGCAGGGTTACATCCACGAGCTCATCCACACCGAGGAGACCTACGTGGACGACCTGGAGCTGGTTCTCGAGGCGAGTGCCGCGGGCGAGGACGCGGAATCCAGGCGGAGGCCCGGCTCCGGGTTAAACCGTTTCCCCTCCCCCTTTTTGTCGCTCAGGTCTTCTATAAGCCGATGTCCGAGTCGAGCCGTCTGACGGAGGCGGAGGTGGGAGTGATCTTCGTCAACTGGAGGGAGCTGATTATGTGCAACACCAAGTTACTCAAGTAGGCGGCGACCGTCAGCAGGGGGGGGGTGGTGGTTGTTGTTGTTAACGAATGCGTCTGCCCGCCCGCCGCCCACTCTCGCTCCAGAGCTCTGCGCGTGCGTAAAAAGACGGGAGGTGAGAACATGCCGGTCCAGCTGATCGGAGACCTGCTGGCGTCGGAGCTGGCCCACATGCAGCCTTACATCCGTTTCTGCTCCTGCCAGCTCAACGCCGCCGCCCTGCTGCAGAGCAAAACCCACGACCATCCCGACTTCAAAGACTTCCTCAAGGTTTGAACTGCAGACCGTCGCGCGGGTGAAGACTTTGAGATGGTAACCCGCGTCCATCTGCCCCCCTCTCGAGCAGAAGATAGCCACTAACTACCGCTGTAGGGGGATGCCTCTGTCCAGCTTCCTGCTGAAGCCCATGCAGAGGATCACACGCTACCCTCTGCTCATAAAGAATGTAAGCGGGGAAGTCCCGATGTCTTCATTCCAGCGTGCGCTTTAAAGCTCTCTTTAACGGTGCTTCCTCCTGGTCAGATCCTGGAGCACACCCCAGACGGTCACGCCGACCGAGGCCCTCTGAGAGACGCCCTGGAGCGGGCCGAGGAGCTGTGCTCCCAGGTCAACGAGGGGGTCCGGGAGAAGGAGAACTCGGACAGGCTGGAGTGGATCCAGGCCCACGTCCAGTGCGAGGGCCCCATCGAGGTAAACGCAGCAGCAGAAACCGTCGGCAGCAGCGCGGGCAGAGGCCGCGGGGGAAAACGTTTGTAACCGTAACCGTACTCGCCGTCTCTTCCAGCACTTGGCCTTCAACTCGCTGACCAACTGCCTCGGGCCCCGCAAGCTGCTGCACAGCGGCCGTCTTTACAAAACCAAGAGCAGCAGGGAGCTGTGGGCGTTCCTCTTCAGCGACTTCCTCCTCCTCACGCACAGCGCCAAGCAGTTCTCCTCCTCCGGCTCGGACAAGCTCTTCGGCCTCAAGTCCAACGCGCAGCTGAAGATGTACAAAACGGTACGGCCGCGCCCTCCGGGGGCCGAGGAACGTCGGCGGCGTCGGGTCTCAACCGCGAAAAACCCGCTTCTGTCCCCAGCCGCTGTTCCTAAACGAGGTCCTGGTGAAGATGCCGCCCGACCCCTCCAGCGACGAGCCCCTCTTCCACGTCTCGCACATCGACCGCGTGTACACGCTCAAAACGGAGACTCTGAACGAGAGGTCCGCCCCGCCACGCCCGCGCCGTCCGCCGGCGAGACGATGAGAACTCAGTTCCCGCTGTCGTTGCAGGACGATGTGGGTCCAGAAAATCAAAGCTGCGTCCGAACACTTCATAGAGACGGAGAAGAAGAAAAGAGAGAAGGCGTACCAAGGTAAATAGCACGAGTGAGTGAGTGAGTGAGTGAGTGAGTGAGTGGTGAGTGAGTGAGTGAGTGAGTGAGTGAGTGAGTGAGTGAGTGAGTGAGTGGGTGTGTATGGGTGTGTATATGTGTGTATATGTGTGTATATGTGTATGGGTGTGTATATGTGTGTATATGTGGATATGTATGTGTATACGCGTATGTGTGTGTGTGTCTAACCCGTGCGTCTGTGTCAGCTCGGTCTCTAAAGAGCAGCGGCATCGGTCGCCTGTTGGTGACGGTCATCGAAGCCCAGGAGCTCAAAGCCTGCAAACCCAACGGTAAGGCCTCGGGCGCAGGCGACACCCGCGGGTCCTCCCGGCCGCCGTCACACCTGCCCGCTCTCGCAGGTAAAAGCAACCCGTACTGCGAGCTGACGATGGGAGCCCAGTGCTACACCTCCCGCACCATCAGCGACACCCTGAACCCGAAGTGGAACTTCAACTGCCAGTTCTTCGTCAGGGACCTCTACCAGGACGTTCTGTGCGTCACCGTGTTTGAGAAGGACCAGTTCTCGCCGGACGGTCAGCGCGGGACGGGACCACACCGGGGTTCTCGAGATTTTCATTTTATCGTTTTAGTAGCCGTGCTGAGTGTTTTCTGCCTCTTTCAGATTTCCTCGGTCGCACCGAGGTTCCCGTGGCAACCATAAAGAAAGAGATGGAGAGCAAGGGCGCAGCAAACCGCCGACTGCTGCTGCACGAAGTCGCCACGGGGGAAGTTTGCGTCAAGCTGGACCTCCAGCTTTATGAGCCAATCAAATAACTCAGGGCACACGCGCCTCGAATTCACCCTCACCAGCTACTTTCCAAGTGACCTCTGATGCAAAAATAAGTTATTGCCAAAATATGGAACAACGGGTTTTACGCAATATCCTCGTTACCAGCATTTAAAGCAAAAATTCAACAATTAACCTTCTTAAAGGGCACAACACCTTTTAAACACAAAGTTCGGGGGGGGCACATCCTCCCGCTGATGCTGGCGCAGGTTTTAATCCAGAACTTTCCAAATGCTGCACACTCCTGGACCAGGAAAGTGCCAGATTAACCCTGGGACTGAGGTGGAAGTGTACAACTGTAATAAAAATGTACATATAATCAACTGGTTTGTTTGCAGATTTGTCGGTTTTGTCAACATTTAATGAGAGTTCTGCTGAATTTTACACACATTTGAAGAAGCGTCTCCCCATGGGGTGTCCCGACGTGGCATCGAGCTGCTGGGGTCTGAAGGGGGCGCTACAGAGCTCGTTTTCTGTCGCCTGGCTCTGATTTCCGTCTAATACCTGCAGCATCCTGCATACTTACAGAAAGTGCTCTTTGTGAATGACATTTAATCCCACTATGACAGGGAATAAAAATATAAAAACCGTGGAAATATCTACCGCCTCTATCATTAATATTGTGAGCTAACGTATTCCATACATGTGAAATCAATATAATTTTCTATATATAACACAAAAGAATTCAAATAATATGATTACTTTTAGAAAAGGAAAAATGCTTATCTTTATTTCGGTCTAATTCGCTTTTTCCTTGATTGACTGAATATATCAGCACAATACCCTGCACAATAATAAAGGAGACCTTGATCTGTATTTACTGGCTTTAATCAGATTAATTCTGGCTTTGGTGTAACTCTGCTCTGCTTTTATGCGGTTTCCGAGAGAAGAAAGTAAAAACTCCATGAATGGCATTTTTACTTTCATGTGACCTATAAAAGATTTGGTCCAGTTAATTGAACCTGTGTGTACAACACCAACCGCGTTGGCAGTGTAAATATTACGGAGGATTGGTTAACGCCCAATAACTATGAAAAAGACCAGGAAGGTTCATGATGGCACAAAAGTGCCCTGAAGAGATACACTATTCACTATTTATTGTTTCAGTGAAATAAAGTTTTCAATTTTCATATTTCTGAATGTTTGCTGACTTCATGAGAGGTCACTGCTCGTAAAGAACAGAGATGGAGTGGCTGTAGAACCTTTGTAGAATGACCCTTCTTAACGTTTACGCATCCGCTGCGTAAAGGCGGGGCAGGGCTTGGCACCGTCTAACCTGGGACCGTCACCGCTTTCTTTCTTTTCCTTGCCAGGTCCTGCAGGGGCGAGACTACATGGATTGGTGGACGTGGTTGGCAGCGATTATTTCCCTGCTGTGGATCTTTTGCTTCATAGACGGTGAGAGAAACAAACTCAGGAAATGCGCTCAAGTAGAATATACCCTTAACTTCCTTAACTACTGTTTGTACCAACAAAGCATTAAATCTTCGGCGTTGATGTTGTGTCACTTAATTATAACGAGGTTTGTAAAGTTGTATGTTGATTATCCACTACTTTCCCCCATCTGAATAGAAGTAATTTACTATTTTAATCATATTCACTGCTTTCTTTTTTGGTAGATCCTGCCTCTAGTTTAAGCCATTCAGGGGCCAAACCTTTATATTGTGTTAATTTGAGAATATTTCCCATAATTAGTGCATTTGATATACAGGTACAGAGTAGAATCAAATTCCATCATTATTTGACATCGTTAAATGTTTATTTCACCATGAAAAGCTCTGTTTATGTAATCAGACAGACAGTCTGGTTTTATAACTGGTGACACAATTATTTTTTAAATAAATAACAATAAAATACCCAAGATTTTGCCGGAACTGTTGGACGTGTGATGTAGGTCACATTTGTGTCCACCTTTACGCGCAGACGCGCCGCGCCCCCCTGCTGTGCGTGCGGGTGAGGGGGAAGCTGTCCACCCACACGGCTGGAGAACAAACTTTAATCCAGTAGCAGACGCTGTTTGTAATGCTTGCTGACATTAACCAGGGTGTTAAATTAGCCTCCGGCTAACCCCGTTACCCTCTTATCTCCAGGCAATGCCGTGCTGGAGCTGCGGCTGCTCTTCCATGCTCTGACCAAAGCCGCTTGTCACCTGTACCTGGCCCTCCTCCCGCTGCGCCGCGCCGCCACCCACTTCGCGGACTGCGCAAGGTTCCTGATCAATCATGTCCAGCAGCCCCCCTCCCCCGAGGGCTTCCAGCACCAAAGCCAGCCCATGGCGAGGAAAGGCGCGCTGCACTTCCTGGAGGCCGTGTGCGTGGTGTGCGAGACGGTGCCCAACCTGATGGGCGCGGCGCTCAGCCTGGGCTCGGCCTTCAGCCACATGATGCAGGGAGCCTTCTACGTCCTGGCGGCCACGCTGCGCACCATCCAGGTCAACCTCTTCTCCCAGATGAACGGCGAGAAGGACAAGTGGGAGAGAGAGCGCCACCGAGCCAAAGAGTGTGAGAAAAGGCTCAATTCCAAAGTTCTGGAATACATCTCGGTGTTTTGTCAAGACCCCGTCAGCGCTCTGCGCATCAAAGTCGACGTGCCGCCGGTGTATAGATGAAGGTAGACCCCCGTTATTTGGCACATAAGAGGCCTTGTTCTCACAGCTGGAGGTTGAACTCTGCTTTTCAGCACCAGGAAATGATAAGCGAGTGAAACGACAACATATGGTGCATTTTGTTACACGTTTTACTGTAAGAAGTTAAAAATAAACACTAACAATGTTACATCTGTGCAGAGCTCCCAAAACATTCATTTGGTATTTATGTTGGAAATATCGCAGACACAGCAAGGCGTTAAACTCAAGAGATCAGAAGAACATACCGGAGCGATTGTTAGAATCTAGGAACATGTCAACAGTCTGACTCACTTTCTGGTTTGGCAGTTGCAGACATGCTAGCTTCGTCCTGAAGGGATCCTCAATCCGGCCCTACGAGCGCCGTAATCCAGCGGGGTCTCCTGTCCGAGATCCCAGGTGACGGCAGTTGTCTCCCCGGTAGGACAGAAACCCCTGCTGGAGCCTCGTAGGACCGTTTGGGTGAGCCCTGAATTCTAGTGTCTCCTAACAGCACATCTAGGTCTCTTCTGTGCTTCTCCTTGGGTAACCCGTCCTCTATCTGATTAGTCAAATGTTGATTAGAGAAGACGGAACGTCGGGAAAAGTGAGGGCTGATTTAACACGCTGACTACTGACAATTGTGTCCCAGCAGAGCCAGGCTGAATTTTTCGTTCGGTATGTTGGCTCTGTTAGTTGAATCACAGCAACTGGACTGGTTGAGCTTCATGAAGACGTTTCACCTCTCATCCAAGAGGCTTCGTCAGGTTCAACCGACCGTTGGAAGTCCACAGATACTTGTATTCTCCAGGAGTCGTTCACACTTCTGGAGTTTCCGTCACCTGACTGCTGGTGACTCCGCCCCCTCATTATGCGGGTCGTAGAAACTACCCTGGGCGCAATGGGGTTTGTTGGCCAGGTGTAAATGGCCTTTTTCTCCTCTTTGGGATGTTTTTTTTAAGACAGTCATTTGAGACATCGCCTCTCACCTGCTTACAACCCTGAAACTCATCCAGTCCACTTGCTATGATTCAGCTAACAGAATTACCACGACCTGGATGACTGAGAACCTTCACAGACTCGGAATGTTGTCCTTACTTCATGGAGCTGCCCTCTGCTTAGATTTTTTTTTTTTTTTTTACAGCTTTACCCATCAGTGAGGACACATACAAGGGTTTAAAGGGTGCTGTAAGTCTGATCAGTGGCCTCTGGTGTTTTGTCTGAGAGCAGATTTAAAGGTGCGGGCGTCGGTCTTGTGGAAGTAAAGGAAGGAGAACCAGGCTCGGAAAGGTCAGGCCGGAGTTAATGACAGGGACCGTGAATCTGTTCCAACAAAGACTAAAGCTTTGCGTCAGGTGCAGTCTGAAGCATCCGAGGGGGGATTTTCCCAGCTACAGCGAGAGGAGGAGGAAATAAAGCCTCAGTCATTGGTGGGATAAACACACATTTCAAAGCAAACTGCATCAGTTTGATGGAATCTTACAGAGTGTGTCCTGAATTCTTCTGACAGCCCCCTCGTTCACTCTGTATTCATCCTGCTCTGACCTGTGATCAGGGAGCAGATTGAGGAAGATCAGACAGCCTTGCGAACGCTGCGGGAAACGAGCGGGGAAAAAACAAACAAACAGATTTACGGGAGCTCACGGGGCTACTCACACCCTCATCTTCGTCACGACCTCCAGCCTCCGCAGGGCAGACAGGACGTTCTTCTGCACGTCAGACGAAAGAGCTTCGTAGGTGTCGAGCTCGCCTGGAACGCAAAGAGGACAAGGAGTTGAAGCCAGAGGTGACTATCGAGGTCAGGGGGCGTCGTTGAACACTCTCCAGAGGACCTGAGAGGAGGAGCTTCGTGGCCAGTTTCCTCACAGAAGGTAAGAGCTGTCTCTCAGAGAACACCTGACGGCCATCTTCGCAGAGGTACCTGAACACCACCTGGACATGCGGATAACCAAACAAGCAATTGGCAGCCATTTCATACAAATGAGTGGAGCTTTTGTTGTGTGATAAGAGTTCAAATGACCTGATAAGATTGGATGAAGGGCTGCAGGAGAGTCTGCAGGAAGTCTAACACCTCTTGACCCCTGTCGTTCACGATGACTTCCTGCTGGGCGATGTGGACCGCACCGCATTTCTTCAGGAGGAAGCAGGCCTCCTTAAAGTCCTGGTTCACCAAAAACATCGATGAAGAGATGATCGGAACGTTTGACAGCTCTAATCCTCTTTGTGATCTCTGTCCTCAAAAGGAAGCAGAGGCACCCACCTGAAATGACTTTCCAGGGACGAAAATGAACTCGTTGGAGAAGACGTCCTGCAGGAAGCAGAAGTAGTTGAACAGCTCTTCTGTGAGCAGAGAGGGGGGGGGGGCTGCGTGTTTATTCCTTTAAAGCCACCCTGCTTAGAGAAACACACCAATGGGCTGTAATCCCTACCTCTCCGTGTGGCTCCGGTGGTCTGGATGGCTGTTGCGAGGATGGCTGGACGTATGAAAACGTGCATGCACTGGTTCCTGTACGAAGCCAGCATCAGAACCGCTGCTGCCGTCCGGATCACGCCGTCCTCCGGGCCGACGGGATGCTTCCTCGCAGGCTCTTCCTCCCGAACCAGGTGCACGCGCCCCGCTTTGCAGCGAACCACCGATCGATGGATGTCCGCCGCAGACGACATCACATCAGAGTGAGGGGCCTGATCTGGAGGAAACAGCCGAGAGGTCGGAGTCAGTGAACCTCAGTCAGTGCTGCTTATTGAGCTGTGTGTATGTGCACACATCTCACACCTGCGAAGCGAGACAGTTCAATGGGGGTCTTCTTAGGATAAGTTAATTACAGTGCAATAATCCACTGAACATCTCCTAAGTGAATCTGAGCACTTGTGACAACACACATTCATCTAATCTGTCTGATCTGCCGCAGATGGAATTGACGGGGAACATCAGTGTTCACAGGTGAAGTGTCGAAAGGCTGGAAGTGGAGGAAGAGCGTAGTGAATGTGTGTATGTAGTGAATCTTCAAGGTTCTAGCAGGGTGGAAACCGGGCTTTCCACGCTGTGGTTTAGAAACATGATTTAAAGCCTTCTTCCAGGCTTAAATTCATCAGATGCTGCACAAACTTTTCAAAGAATCATTCAAAACATCCTAAAGGGAATTCTCCAAAATCTACCTGATGTTAACATAGCTTCACAAAAAAAGGTTGCCCTCATCAGTAATAAGTCAGGAATAGCCAAACGCCACCTGCTGGCGAGGACTGGAACCTGCAGGTATCGATCATCTCACCCACCAGGCCAATTCAGGCGGCCTCCACACTCCAGCGCCAGCTTCCTGAGCCAAAGGGTTTTTTCTGTGAGTCGATGCCACAGCAGGCCCTCTTCTAACAAGACGGTGACGGGAGTTTGGAGCAGCACGCAGGCCATCAGGGACCAGGGGCTGATCACTGAGCCACCCTCTTGGAATCGTACCATCAGATGAGCCAGCCAGCTCACGCAGGCCAGAGTGTCCGCGCTGGGCTTTTGAGGAAGGTCTCTGGATCAAAAGAGACCACACACACACGCTGTCACGGTTCGTAAAATGGACGCCTGCAAGCTGTAGCTAATAATGTAAACACAGGAGATGCTAACAAATAGTGGACAGAATAAATTATTTAGTTAAAATTCACATTACTTTAAGAAAATCTACACTTCCTGCTCTAAATCATCGATCTTATCAGCAAATTCCAGGTTATTAACCTTGGTATGAGATTGTACTGGCATCGGTTTATCTTGTTCTGTAACAGTCGGCGAACTGAGAGGGGGCGGCCGAAGGTCACATGCATGCTGCCATAAGCTTCCTGGAGGACTTTGCTAGCTTTCAGCAGACCCTGCAACGATTAAGCAAAGCTGAGAACGTAGCCAGAAATAATCTTTAAGCAAACGAGAAAGAATTCCAGTTAAAAATTAGCCATTTTTAACTGGATCAAACGACACCAGGGCATAAGAGAGAGTAGTGGGGCTTAGACGTACTTTGGTGCTTTCTTTGGGCTTGGGGATGCCCAGTAACTCCTGTGCAAGCAGCGATTCCTCCAGAACGCGGTCGTAGCTAATACTGACAGGAACCAGGGAGATGTCGAACACCTCTCCTTTGAAGAAAGGCTCCAGCACCATGTGCATCATACCTGTGGACCCATGAAACAACCCACGGATGGGACGCTGTTTCTCATTAAAAGGTGAAAAGTGAAACAGAAGTGTAATAAATGAACACCAACACTGACCTAACCTGGGCACCAGAGACTTGAGTGTACGACTCCGCAGGCCTTCTACATAAAACTCCACAGGAGCAAATCCTTTCTATAGAGAACAGAGAAATACTGCTTGAAATAAGAAGTACGAAAACTAAGCAATACTCCATCTTTACCCTGATAATGGTTCTGATGTATTCTGACAGCACCGCCCAGTAGAGTTTGTCAGAGCCAATGGAGCGTCGGATAAAGAAAGCTCCAGAGCGACGCAGTATCTCTCCCACCATCTTCATCCCTGCAAGAGCTGCCGGGTGAGGATAAACAGATGTAGGTGAACGTGAAAGGAGCAAAAGGTTCACTCAGACTGCATCTGCTGTGTCGCAGTCTGTCGTTTGTCTTCTGTCGTTTGAAATAGATACTTGCGAATTCCAGCAGCTATCACGGGAACAGGGATGTCGTAGCTAAATAAGATGTAGGAGATAGCCAGGAAGTCCACGTAACTCCTGTGGTTGGGCATCAGGATCACAGGGCTCTCCTGGATGGCTTGTTGGAGCTTCAGGACGACAAACGGCGCAAAACAATGTTAAATAAGAATTGAAACACCTCGATTATTGACATTGCTCACCATGTTAAGTCCCTCCAGGTTGACAAAGATGTTGGTGAAGAGTCTCTTGAACACTTTGCTGAGGGTGTAGGCCATCAGCCGGATGAACCCCAGCTGCAGGTTTTGAGACATTTCCTCCAGAATGGTGCGAGCATCCTCCCGCACCTCCTCCACCGTTACTCCCGTCTCCATGGCTATCTGGGGGAAAGGGAAAGGGCAGGGTGTCAACGTGGATGGCGCCAACCACAAACCACTGTGAAGGTCCTCTGCGATCAATCGGTTCCACCTCTTTAACCACGTAGCGCAGAGCCTGGGACTCCATCACAGCCCTGCTGAGGTCGGCCGCGGAGCAGGGGGAGGCGTCTCGGTACGGCTGGGGGCTGAAGGTCCTGAGGGCGAAGCCAAGGTCAGTGGCGCGCCTCCTCTCCTCCAAAATATCCACAAACTCAGGCTCATCTTCCACCTCTGCCCTCTCTGAATCACTGTACTGGAGAAAGCATGCTCAAATCAGCCAATTAAAGAAAACACACATGACACAAAGCACTTTTAAAGGCAGCCATACCCTGCTGTATTGTGGTGTAAATATCTAAGTATGTTTGCTTCACTTCCAGTAAATGCACATTCATGTAAACGTTAACATGGCAAAGTTTCAGGCTGAGCATAAAGTTAAGAAATGAGTCAGAAAAGACGCCAAACGTTTCAATACTGGTACCGGCAAAGTTGCCCGGAATGAACTTTACACGGTGTAAAACAATGGACGTCTTACCGTGTCCTCCATGGTGTCAACAGCCGCCGCAGGTGCTCCGTCTGCTCGGCTTTCGCTTTCCTCTCCGGCCGAGACTCCCTCCGCCCTCCGCGGGCCGCCGCTCGTCCACCCCCCGGGGAGGAGGGCCAATGGTCGGGGAGGATCTGAGGACCTCCCCCCGGGTGTCCTCCTCAGATCCGGCTGTCCGATAATACCCCTCCGCGCTACGGCGGGGCCGGAGGGTCAAAAGAGCGGAGAGTCACAAGAGCAACGATTACGCAACACTCCTTCCTATTCTAGTTTAGTAGGTTAGTTTACCTATTAAAATATTTAAAAAAAAACAGCTTGTTATTAACTTACTTGTTTTTAAAATGTTATTGTTTGTTCAAGGATTAAAAGGATCTTGTCAACTTCATATATATGAGGGGCAAAGCTGTATGTATATAATGATATAATGCCACTCTCCTGGAGTGTTTAACTTAAACGTGCACTATAGTGGCCTCCTATAGGTTATTTTGTACTGCTCTTGCAGTGCTCCATCGGTTCCTCCTTGGACAAAGGTCCTGCTGCTGCATGTCTCCTGTAGGAGACATGGCATCAAACGTACCTCTGCACTGTGAGCAACCTCTCTCAGCTGTAGAAACAGCTTTGTGCCACCAACACTAAAGGCGTACGCCGTGGAAAATACAAATCTATGCAAGAACTAGAGAGGAAGAATGAGTGATGTGGTTACTTCCTCCAGACCTATTCCCTAATAGAGCTTGTCTTGTTGTCTGCCTCTCCTTTGCCATCTGTGATGTATGGCTACAAAATATGGTTGATCATCATTCTGTTTATTTTTTTAAATAGCAGTGTGGGGGAAGCAGTGACAATGGTCTATCATTCTGAGGGTGAGGAATACCGATTTGTTTATTACAGTAAATTAAACTGAATCATCTCACAAAGGCATTTTCATGACGTTTCATCTCAATTTTAATTCGATGGAGTAAATGAACAAATCGTGTTGTTCCAAAGCCAAGGCAAATATCACTTTTTAAAATACTTTTTTCTCTTTCACAGAAAGAATAATTACAATTGGAGCATTAGATCAACCCAGCCACTTTCGTTCACAGCTATGCCGACATTGTGCACAGTTACATGTGGTGCTCCTGCTCATTTAACCTCAATGTGTGTTAGGTTTTAAGACATAAACATTCAACCTGTGTGTTAGATTGTCTGAAATGTATATTAACAGATGGGTCTTGCTTTCCTGGCATGACACATTACACAAATGCACATTACTTGGCATCTGTCTGGTAAATAAATAACATGGAATTAAGCAGTATTAAGAGTGCAGCGTAGTCCGATGCTGTGATCATGCTCTGTAATTACATGAAGGCACCTAAAAAAACATTCTGACCACAACATGAAGTAAACCATGATCTCCACAGTCTCTTATTCCCAATCAGGGTTACAGATGGTGCTGGAGTCACCGGGTGAGAGGCAGGAATACACCCTGGAAAGGTCACCAGTCCATCACATGACACACACACATACACCCACACATCTTTCACTCACATACCCGCACCAAGAGGCCATTTAGAGTCACCTAATGTGCTTGTTTTGGATTGTCGTACCTGGAGAATTTCTACATGAACACTAAAACTGTTTCTGCAGTTTCACATGCCTCAAAACTACCTTGATTTTTTAAAGGAAAATACTATGACCATTAAAATGTTGTGCTTTTGCTTCTCTTATTAAACACAATTACTCCTTTAAAACAATGCATCTTCAAGCTGCATAGCTGTTCATTCATTGTGCTCCATCATAGAGTTTAACATTATCACACTAAAGAAAATAACAGCTAACATACACACATTGCTATAACATAAAGTGAACCTGTATACTCAGTATATATGAAGACTATATTATATATACTGATTGCAAGTTTACACTCCTTAAGAAGGCACAAGTTAAGTCACTTGCCCTCTGATATCTGCACAGTATGTTCTGCATGGTGACGTCTCTTCTGTTCAAAACACTGTGCAGAAAACCTGTCACACACTATCAAGTCTTGCTACTTAAATAAAATCAGTCAATTTGGTATGAGCTGCCTAAATAAACGATTATAATTTTTCACATTTTTACATCTGAAGGCTACAATGAAAGGAAAAAGTTGTATTTGTATCCATGCATGAGAAGACTACTCGTCTCCCTTGGTTACTGCTGTCTAAGTGCCGAAGTGCCTAACAAAAATATACATATTTATACTCATCTCAGTCTCTCTCATTATCTCTCTCTCTCTCACACACACACACACAGCCACACAAACGCTGTAAAAATGTCTGCTACATCACAAGCACTTCATTTGGATATTGTTCGTAGGTCACAGGTCGGCTAAAGCGACTGAGTCTGCAGGGGTGTCGTCTCAGGATGTTCCACCAGGGGAAGCTGCTGCCTCCAATAGGTGAAGTGACTGAAGGTGTCCGAACAGGGGAAGTCTGAGGAGGACGTCCGCGTCTTCAGAGGGAACACGTGGTCCACCACCTCACCCAGACGGACATAACTGAAACGAGAAGATGACGAGAATTTGAAAAGACGAACAAGGATATAAATTAGATCACCGCTATATATCGGATGCTTACGATGAGATGTTGGTCTTGGCGTGCTCCTGCACTAGTTCACCTTTAGGGTTGACGGTGAAAATCCTGTTCAATGGCACTCCAACTTCCTTATAGGAATATACATCCTGCAAAAATGGCGCGTTAGAGGGTCAGGAAGGGGCTCACATTCACGCGTGAACCAATAGCAACTTAGCAATACATTTTAATGAGTAATTAAAATAGTACCGTGCGCCTGTTTCCAAATGCTGCATAAAATGGTTGCTGGTTGGGGTAGAAGAGGTTCTTGATGTCATTGAGACACTCCACCTTAAATATCTCTGGTTTCCTTTCAATCACCTCCCTGTGAAACACACAAGAGCAACAAGCGAAATCTGAGAATCGTTAATAATCAGCACAGGAGCAGCAATGCTCCCAGCTGTTCCTGCATCTTTTATGTGTTTGGGTTCATGAGAAACCTGTGCAGGGCTGAGAAGAGGCTGCTTGGGCTGAGAAGAACCGGGCCCATGGGGAGCATGGTGCCTCTCTCGTTGACCCAGTGGAGGTAACCTCGGGTCATGTCGGCCATGCCGATAGCTCGAGCAGAGCAGTACAAGAACTTGTAGCCATTCCTGGTAAAAAAAGATTAAAAAATAACAATATTGTTGAGTTTTATTTAATAATAATAATAATACATTTTATTTGACAGCGCCTTTCTGGACACCCAAGGTCACTTTACAAAGAATAAATACACACTAAAATAAATAAAAATAAATAAAATAGCAGGCAATTAAAAGGCAACAGGCAATTAAAACAGGCAATTAAAAGGCAACAATAAAATCAAAGGAAGGCAGATATGAGCAGCAGAAAATTGTACAGAGGTAATTAAATGGCAACAGAAATCAGAAAATGATAAATTCAGACGGAGAATGCAGTTTTGAACAGGTGGGTTTTGAGACTAGATTTGAACTGGGGGAGAGAGTCAATGTTACGTATTTCTAAATATCTGCTTTAAACAGTCCATAATCATTTGAGCGATTGTTAAAATGAAGTTATTACTAACTTACTGGCTGACTTTGTGATACAGATGTGCGATGCCCTGGTGGGTCCAGTCTTTCCCCAGCGTGGGCAGGATGTGACCCAATGTGTCCGACCTGGAGGAAGAGTAAGCCACGCCGTATGTAACGAAATAGTGATTCATTCTTATTGCGGTGAAGCAAATGATGCTTTGCACACCTGGTGATGGTTCCATCTATGTCTGAGATGATGATCTTGTCGTCCCAGTTCCAGAGGTAGATGGTGCCCTGGCAGCGACAGGTCCCCTGGTACTGGGTGGTCACGCTGAAGATCACATCATTGGGCCCGTCCTGCAGCTGGAGAGACATCTGTGTGGGACAGGCAGAACGAAGAGGTGAGATTTATCACGTAACAACGCACGTATGACCTCTGAATTACGCCACACTAACTCCTCACCAACTGCTCTGATGTGAGCCGGAGTGTTTTCTTGTAAGAAACGCCTCCAGTTCCAAGAACAGGGTCAGACTGGACCACCGAAGAACCCTGTGTGACTGCCCTGAGGTCTTCATCGCTTGAGGATGACTCCTCTTTATGTCTGGCACACAGATAAATGATATTTTAATGAATGTTCATATACTGTAAAACATGTAGCGTGTTTCCTGACACTGATACCTGTTTGTCAATTTCCCAGCCTGCTCTGCAGAGCCGCACGCTCCACCATCAGAGACAGAATCCTACAAGAGCAGAAGCATTTTCTCTTTATCGGATTCCTCAACGGCTGAGATAAGACAGGTTCAGAGAAAAAGCAAATTTACAGATTTTGTGCTGCTGTTCCTGCCTCGCCAGGAGAACCACCACCTCCCTCCTTTCTTGGGCATCTTCTCCTTCATGACCTTCTCCACTGCAGCCTGGAGCAGTGAACAAAACAGGACCCAAACAAAGACAACACAAACACAACACAGTAAAAAACACTGAAAAACTGAACCCATACGAGACTTTAAATCAACAGAAGAACGTGTCTAAAGGTAAATGGAGTAAATTAAAGCTGTAGTGCACCCTCAGAATAAGTGAATTGGGGAAAGAAAAAGAAGGAGAAGAAACAGACATAAGGTGGTATCTCAGACGTACGGAGCTGTAGCACAGTACCCCGGTGAGACAACAGACAAAGAACTCTAATGTCGACTGAATATAACTGAGATAGGATGACTGAATGGATGGATGGAGGAGAAGAAGAGGGAAATTAAAAAGATGGAGAGGAACAGAAAGACACAGTTTAACTTGAGAATCTCAAAACATCAAGTTCTGTATCACCAGAACTTTTTTGACACCGTGTCTAGAACGAAATAATGATTTATATCATTTCAGAGCTCTACGGAGAAATAATAGATTTACAGGGACCTAATTGTAGTTACAGCAGTACCCGTTTCAGGCAGAAGGGGGAGCCATGCAACTGAGCTATAATTTAACGCAAACGTCGCTGGGGTTTTTAGTTTCTTACCTTCGGTAGTGGCTTCTGGAAGGCTTGCATGGCCAGCATAAGTGGAGCTGCAGTGCTCCAGTTGTAGTACCTGAGGATAAAAATATTAACTATAATGTTATAATACTGTGTATAGAGTAAAAAATTGTAGTTGCAGGTAGATGAACTGGTGAGAGATCGTACTTGGAGCCAATCTTGACAACTAAGTTGGGGTCGTCGATGATGGAAGGGTTTTCTGCAAACTGCTGGTAAGAGATGATCTTCTCGTGGAACTGCTCTGTAATGAGGCACGCAAACAGCTTTTTTTTGGGTTCTGTTTCCCGCTTTCATCACAGCATCTGTGTCAATTCAGTGAGTTTACCCTTCGTGATCTCTCTGTTGTCTGCGAGTCCCCCGCACAGAGAGATGGTGATCGATGGGAGGTCGGCCATGGGGTCGCAGTAGCTGTCCACTCCGCTGTCCCCGCCTGAGCTCACTGTCTGCGGGGACAGACTGGTGCTGTGATCACTCCTCACCCCCGCCCCAGCGTCACTGTAGGGCACAGACGACCATGAGACCAGCCGGCGTGTATGTGCAAAAAAAAAAAAAAAAATCAACTACACAGAGGTCAACAATGAAACAAACCTCTTGGGAAAATAAAGAGCTGCCACTTCAGGCTCCAGCTCTGTGATGTCATCCAGGTAAACACCATCAGACCCAAGATGCCGGCTTCTTTTGTCTGCAAGGGAGGGACATTTTTACTAAATAAATTCAGCAACAAAGGGAACATGATGTGTAAGCTGTATTGTAAATGTTACCTTTCCTCTTGGATGGAGAATCTGTTTTGCCTGGTGGGAGGGTCCCGGTCTCCCCCACGTCACACGTCATACGCGCCTCCGCTGCTCCAGCTTTGATCGTTTCCGTCTCCATCGCCGCCGAGTCTGACTCCATGGGGACTGCCACGTCGTCCGCAGCCTCCCGGGTCATTAACAGTCGGAGCTCTGATGCTTCCGAACACGGTTCGCACCGCTCGGGCGACATCTCGGGATTTATCACGCGGAAGTGTGTGTTTTCAGACATGGGGATGGATTCCGGGCACGTCGGGGTTGGGTCAGATCTCCCAGTGAGGAAGGATGGCTGGAAAAGAAGAAAATATAAATGTTTTCATCGCGCACACGTGTGTGTGTCTGCGTGTGTGTCTACAGTGTACTTTACTCACAGTTGCAGCCTGTGGCAGTTCTCCCCACGCCCAGTGCATGGTGGGATTCTGACTGTCCTCCTCTGAGGGCTTCACCATCAGTTCAGAGTCACTCTTGGGGGAGGTGGGACGAGAGTTTCCAGGACTTTCAAGGAAAGTGCATAAGCAACAATTAGAGGGGCGCCCGCTGCGATGGGGGAACAAATCAATCACCCTGCGAGCCAATCACGTACCTCTGTAGGGGGCTCCACTCTCCATCGGAGCGTGCGTGCATTCTGCTCTGCTGGAAAGAGCCGCCGGCTGCCTCGTCTCTTAAAAGGTCACGTGACGTGCCCCTAAATTAAACAAGTACAAATAAGTTAAAAAAAAATGCTTTCCTTTCCTTTTTGCTTTGCTTTTACAGACCCTCAGAGATTGTGCCCAAACTCTTGGACTCCACCCCCCCCTTCTAAACATGACACGTCCTGCAGAGATGACGTTACAAAAAGCTGGAAAACGACGTTTGAGATTCAACCCAAGATCTCCGTCGACTCACACTCCATTATGTGCATACAACATATATGTGTGAGTGGTCTTTGCTGGAACCTGTTAAACGTGCTCAGCTGTGATGAATCGACTGGTCCTGGGCTTGTTTTGCAATTCGGGCCCCGCTCACGTGCAGAGAAGTTAAAAAAAAAAAAAAAAAAAAGAAAATCACGCAGTTGTTGTTTCCAGCTGCAGCTGCAATCATTCATGACAACTGGAATTTAGGCCATGGCTCCCTTTACCGCCTGCCTGGTGTGCTACTAGTCAGTAGATCAGATCTCTGAACTGTTGACCCGAGCCAGCGACAGACTGAAGACGCTTCCCCTTTTTCCACGGGTCAAGCTTTTTTGCTTTGGTACCCGTGAAAACAGACGATCATTGCGCGTTCTGGAGAGGTTTGCGAGTGTGTTTGCGCCACAGCTGGAAGCACATCTGCTACGGAGCTTGCCCTATTTATTCTTCCCAGGTCCAGCAGCTTTCTTGTGTGTTGTATTTTTTATCTCGCTGCACTACTGTCCACCCATTCCCCCTCCTCGGCTCTGTCACGTGGCTCCAATTCCTCTTTGTTCACAGCTCACGTGTGTCTCATTACTTTCCCAGTATTTGCACTATCTTCTGCTTTCATTACTCTCTTTTTTTCCCCCCACTGTTTCTACATTCTACACGTCCCACCTGCTGCTCTCCATCTCCGTCCCTTCATCCGAGCTGATGTCTATGGTGAACATGTCCTCGTCCTCAGAGTATTCCCCGCTCTCCTCCCTCCATAAGCTGTCTGCTCGAGCCTTCCTCCTCCTCTTCCTCCTCTTTTTCACGCCACCGGCCTCTCCGGCGCTCCCCGCGGAGCCCAAGGTTTGAATGCCCTGGCCGACGGAGCTCCTCCTTCCAATCAGAGACGAGGTCTTCAGTATGACTCCATCAGATAGGATGGGAGAGGTGGCCAGGTAGGAGGGAACCACTTCCTGTTGACACAAAACACCATCTTTTGTATATAGTCACAGTCCCAAAGAGTCTGGTTAAAACCAGAAATGAAAATAAATCTGTGGTGGTGGCAAACAACTAATCCAGAAGAGGATCTGTTCTGGCACTTTTACCCATTTCCATGAAAGGAAAATGCTTTCCGGGGGCCTCTTATTCTCTGAGCAGAAGCTATTATAAGCTTGTGGTGTGTGCGCACGTGTACGTGTTCATATAGAAACACAGAAGGAAGAGGGACTGTACAAGTACGGTCACGTGACGTGTAGTCTGGATGTACTCCCTAATGTTTGGTTTAGTGCTAAAAAAGAGAAAGAGACAGACAATCCTCCTCCCCTCCTCTTTTTTTTTTCCAGGAATGGGAATCTGACACCACTATGGGGGAAAATAAACCTCCCACGACCCTTTGCTGCATGCTTGTAAGGAGCCAGCGGTTTGGTGTAACTTAAAGCTCCGCACTTCCTCGTGTTCACGGGATATTAAAAACATATTTCCACAAACGTGACTTGGCTGTGGCGACCTACAAAAAAAAAAAAGTTTTCCAGGAAGAAAATCTGCTGGTTTTTGTAGTTTTGATTTTACGCTTTTGACAAACGTGTTCCTCATCCGTTACATGTTGTGTTCAAAAGGCAACGGGTGTATTTCTTGACATTAGACCACGAGCTGATTTAGGTCAGGGAGGCTGAGCTTGTAAATGCTGCATTCAGGACTCCCTGAAATACACTTTTCAGGCAAGGGAAAGAAGAAATTCCTGGCCAGAGTGCCAACCCTGCACAGTGTGTCACCTTGTGTAACCTGCTATGCTTTGCATAAGGGTTCCTGACTGTAAACACGGGTGTGCCTGAGACACTGGGGAATCGTGTCTTCTTTTATTTAAATGTGAGTGGAAAAGTGTTGCCACAAAAATGAAGCAGAAACATGCAAACCTGATCATTTTCAGTCTCTTGCACAAAGAACGCTTCCCCGTTCTCCCCGAGCTTCATATGTAGATCCACCGGTTCTCCATTGATCTCCATATCCACCTGGAGAACAGAAAAATGATTCAATTATCAAGGGGCGGGATCACATTTTGCCTCCTTTCATTCTTCTTAGGGGTCCATACCACTTTCTCTCGTGACCGGAGGACACCCATCTTGCCAAAGCGGACGTGGAAAGGAGAGCACTGCAGGGAGCCATCAGGCTGCCTCACCACGATGACATCGATGCAGCCAGAAAGGGTGGCAGGGTTGAGGCCGCGATACAGCTCTTTGACCTGGACGAACACCTGACCAGCCAACTGACCCACGTAGTTCATGGTCTGACGGGTCTGGACAGAAGAAGAGATTGAGAAGAAATAATGTTATAAAGCAAGAATCTGACATCTTTCTCTCTTCTGCGTGCCTGTTGAAGGTGCACGCAATAAATACAAATGTGCATTTGTTGAATGAATGACCTGGTCATGATCTATGAGGTATAAAAGACTGGATGAAGCCCTCTGTATGAGGTGGTGTAGAGGTGACAGGCATCTGCTGTGCTGTTCTCTAACCTCTCGTCGTGTTAGATCTCTTGCAAGTGGGGCTGAAATGCTCCCGATCAGCCAGTACATAAAAACAAACAAACAAGCAAGCGTTCTCGTGGCCCAGCCCCAGACAAGAGCAGACAAACTGAGATAGCTTTTGTGTCGCAGAGATGACGTCATAACGATTTGTGGGGCTGATTGGCTGAGCGAGAGCAGGGCCTCGCGGGAACTAGAGCAGAACACCTCAATGGTGTTTTTCCGAGACATGTAAGGTGCACGGTGTGTGACGTCCTTAATTCAAATGTCTTTTAGGTAACAGCCACTGTTATATAAGACCGTAAAATGATTGGATGCTTTTGCATCATTGCCCCATGCTTACTTTTTCAGGTTAAAAGTCCTTAAAACCCTTGAAAATAATGTAAAATAAGCCCCAGTGAACAGAACAAGTCAACTTGCCAGAGTTGTTTACAAGACAAAGTTCTGAATTTTAATCTTAACGGAATCTAATAATAAATATAAGCTATAAATAATAAAAGTACAAATCACAACAAAGAGTGAAACAAATGCATGTCACACAAGAGAGTACATAATCAGTTCAGAAAACATTACTAAAACATAATAATACTTAAAGCCTGGATTGGAAATCAGGATATTGTTTTAATAAGTTACGACAAACTAACGTCAGAGAACAAATCAGAATCTGGGAACATATTGGGGCATATGTCAATGACATGCACCGGGCTTGACAGAGGAGCTTTGACAGCAGCCATGAACAAATAAAAAAGGCCTAAAGCTATGTACTCCACACTGACATCCATACACTGGGAGCAATCATGGCTCTTGCACAACTTTGCAATATTGACAGAAGCTACAATTTAAATGAAAACCATTGTTTATTCTGGCAAATTTTAAAATAAATGTACAAGAGATGCATAAAAATTCAGATACAAGATTTAACTTACGTAAGTTCATATTTTTCAGTACTTTAGAGGGGGAATTATCAACACTATATAACAAAAACACCCAAATACTGGCCAAGCACAATAGATCACATTTCTACAGATTTGGAGGGAAAAAAACACCCCCCCCCCCCACTGTGCACGTGTCTGGAAGGCCTCCAAACATGAGCCCCTTGTTTAGAGCAGCAGTTGAACTCCAGAAATAGTTTTTGAGGCTGCCTATAGACGACCTTCACCATCTTTTAAATTAATAATGTTGTTCTCACTGAGGCATCCAGTTACAGAGCCGATGGAGATCACGGTCAATTGCGGGGGCGCCGTGCTCGCTGTCAGCTCGAAGATCCTAGATCCAAATATAGATTTCCCATATTGCAGATGAGAGACTAAGACTTTGTGTTAAAGAGGGATGATAGCGAAGAATGCCAACGCGTCATTTGTTTGAAGAACTGCTGTTTTGATCTAATCTCTGCAAGCTGCAGAAATCATCTGTGAATGCTCTCTTCAAGAGCTGCTGTGGGCTGCACATATGCTCACTCAGGTTAACATAATAGTTTTACTACACAAGCACAACCCAAACAATACATATGACATCAATGACCTTCACTTACTAAGTACTTCATTCACCAAAAAGGGTAGACTCAAACGTCACAAAGCATCAGTCACTTTCATTTTCAACTTCTTTTCATTTGGGGAAAAAAAAAAAACGCCCGGGTTTCAACGCAGACACACAGCTCATGGCATGGCAAAGAAAATCGAGCATCCCACATCAGAAACGTGAGGAAAGAACAAGTACTTCGATCGGAATAAAAAAAAACAAGGCACAGACCTTAAAACAGCCGAGGATGCTGACGCACGGCGATGGGAGCCTGGCTCTCAGATGACAGCGCGGCCGGTCATAACCAAAGCGACACTCGCGGCCGGAATCGGCGGATGTGTGTGAGTGTGTGTGTGTGGGGGGGGTGTGTGTGTGTGTGATCCAGCAGCTGGAACAACGACTGCTTTGACCCTCTCCTCCGTCGGCTCTTCAGGAGCGACCGGGTGACGTCACCGGCGGGGCGCACCGACCAATCAGCGTCGAGGTGCGGCGTCGCCTCAACTCACCGATCCCGCTGCCACAGCGGCATCGCTCAAAAGTCATCGCGTTAGGCGACGATGACTAAAGGGGGTATCCAAATAGCTTTATTTTTTCAGTTTAATTGTTTTTTTTAATCGCGTTGTGCGTCAACGTCCGGAGGTGTTCGCTCGTCCGAGGTGACGGTCAGGTGATCCTCCCAGCCAATCAGAGCGCAGCGTTCGAGCACGTGCGACGGCGGCGGCTCGACCCGGCCGCGTGAGCCCGACCGCAGGATGCGGTGGGGGGCCGGAAACAGAGTCAGGTCACGTGTTCGAACAAAACTCACAGCACCCCTGTTTAAAGTCCGTCTCTCACGACAAAGTGTGTTTAAGTTGGAAGTTTTCATGGTCCTGAGCCTCCTCCTAACGCTGCTTTTCATAATGTGTGTGTGTGTGTGTGTGTGTGTGTGTGTGGTGTGTGTGTGTTTGTGTGTGCACTAGTGGGGGGGCAGGCTAATTGTTTTTCCATTCTGTTTCACAGAGTTGTGTCCTCACCAGCCAAATTGTGTGTGTGTGTGTGGGGGGGGGGGGCGGTAATACGCTGTGTTTGTTATCTCCTGCCCATTTGCGCGCACGTTCTGGGAGCACTCTGCAACAATGTCGCCAAGTAATTAGTTTACAACCTCGGTGTTTAAAAAAAAAAAGTGTTTGCGCTATATGAGCTTGTACATTTTCTGCTTGAGTATTTGTAGAACGGGAAGTGCACGTCACCGTGTCACAGTTCCATGTCACCTTCGCCGGGCTTCGTTAGGTTTATGGGTCGTTGCCCTACAACTTTTTTCCGTGTTTAACCGCTGACCCTGCACTTGACCTTGCCCACATGGAGCAGCTTCATGAATGGAGGGCTCCCTTTTTTTCCATAAAATGCAGTCGTCTTGTCAGAAAGGTGACCTCAACCTGTGTTTATGTGTATCCCATTAACAGCTAATGAAAGTGCTGCAGCTGAGGCGGTCATTTCCATCAAAATCCAAACTCGATGCATGTCTTAATGCCATCGATGCTCACTCGAGTCGGGCATGCTGACCACATATCAGATTTACTCCAGCAGCTCTGGATTCTTCAGGGACACATGAGCCACTGCGTTGAGAGCTGAGACTTGTTTCTTAGAACAAGCTGCTATGTCTAGAAGAAACGCTTTGCTGGAGGGTAAAGTCATTTTTAACGTGGAAGCTTGGCTGTCAGGCTATACTATTTAATAACATGTATCATCTTGTAGTGTAGAACAGAGTGTATAACATGCTCAGCATAGCCTTCTCCTGATTACACTCGTACATATTGAGCTCTTTTTTATTTCTTCTAATTCCAAACTGAAGTTGTACTACACTGTTTTAGTTAACCTGAGTATTCTATGAGCTTTTTTCCCTCCAATGGAATCTTGTGACATTGACATTGAGCACAGGTGTACCGTCTGACCGTCCTTATCTAAACACACGTAGGTCGGATCTCACACATTCCAAGCACAAACATGACACACTTCCATAACTGGCTGCAGCTCACCCGTGTTTTGCTCACTGGCACATTCACACACTCATTGCGCAACTTTGTGTCACCGGGGCTTCTGATTGGCTCAGGTTACCCTGGCCTGAGAGTCATGAGATTTCCAAAGTATGAATCCCAAATTTAAACGAAAAGCTCTGTGATAAATCAGGGAGTGTGTGAGGATTTCTCAGTGAAAGCTCCTCTGGATTAAAGGATTTGAAACAATGAGGAACATATTCAGTTTCTTTGTCCTTCACCAGAAATAAAAACTTTTCCAGAGAGGAAATTAGTTTTACAACACAGAAAAGACAGTCACCTTGTCTTAAGCTAACCTTCTATCATCTCTCCTATGTGCCTATGTTCCATTTATCGTGCATCTCTTTCTGTTTTCATACATGCAAATGATTTTTAAATCACTTTACCCAACTCCAAGTGGTGTCATACTGCTCAACAGCTTCGTATAATTCCCCTTCATCTTCTGTCATGATTCCATAACGTTCTCGGTCGCAGCTTGTCTAATCAAAACCTCTACCAGCCCCGTCTGATCGCGAACTTGTGTCCCCTCTGCAAGCGTGTCAAGCGCCAGAATGGCGGGTCCGAGCACACAGCGTCTTACTAAATTTACCTGGGCCCGACTGGTCAGAAACCCGAGATGTTCTGAGGATCATCTGACTTCTTGAGAAGGGGAGCGTGTTTGTTGGGAGCCTTTCTAAGAAGTTTAGGCGAATTACCTCACACATATAGCGACCAATCATCCTGACAAAATGCTCCAGCTATTGCACACAGCATGCCTGAAGGTATTTCAGTGTGTGATTGTCTCATTGCAGACACTTTGGCACTTGTTGTTGACCCTTGACATGTGTGGCTTAAGTCCACCTGTCGCATGAGGCTTCCTTCCAAAGCTGCAATTACGAAACTCTTCCTCAGTACACTATTTGGTATGACGCTAGTTGCACTGATCATTTTCAACGTGTGACCTTTTGTTGAAGCCTGTTTTTGACACTGTGAAGGGTTCTTTCTACAGAAACACTGAGCTGACCCCTAGTGGCCAGAGTCTAAAGTACACGATATAATCAATTGCTATAATCGAATTGGTAATAAAAGTAGATGAATATACTAGAAATTTAAAGACAATTACAACTCCTAACATTTCACGAAAATACACATATTAAGTATATCAGAAAAAACTTATAGTCATATAGAAGATATCCTATAAGATATACAACTTTTATTTTGAAGCCAAGCTGATTCTGCTTCCTGTCCCTAACTTCCACGTGGGATTTTCAGTCTAAAATACACGGAGCGCACTATCACTGTGGATTAATTAATTGCGACGCAGTTAAAGTGTGGCGCACATTAAAGTGCAAATCTTTTGCACGATTACAGTGACACCCAGGAAAACCGCGACAAATGACCAAATGCCACTTTTCCCTCAGCCGCCGTTGACAGCTGTCGACGGCGCGCTTAATGTGCAAACGCCAGAAACAATAATAATTAAAAAGAAAACTCTTGAAACGCTACGGCGGAGCAGATTTATGAGCAAAACGGTCCAGGTTTCGGAAGTCTTTCTGGGACTAAGCTTGTGCACCGTCCTCCTGTCGCCGCTGCTTCCTCTGCGTTCCCGGCTAGTCGAGCGTTAGCTCCCGTGTCAACATGGTGTCTGTGTTGTGTCGGTGTTTGTCTGTTGTTTCTGGCTGAAATTACCCGGTATTTCGCGGTTTAATGTTCCGTGCGGCCAATCTAAAAAGCATCGGTAAAGCAGGAACCGGCTGGTAGGTGCTCTTTTTGGAGACGACGTCTCGCTCAAGCGCACTTTCTTGAATCGGACTCGGCTAGCGCCCTGCTAGCAGCGATGCTAACCCGGTGACCGTATTAGTCAGATGTTTTTGACGATTAAAAGAAAACTCATCGGCAGCAATTATCAGACTGGACCAACAAGAGGGTTAAGAGAGGCACTTTAGGCGACATTTGACTCAGGTTGAAGGCCGTCACAGGTTAAAAAGATCAATAACCAGCCCTCGGTGCTAACATCAAAGCACCGGGCTAAATGTAGGGATGTTGCCTTTCTGGAGTGTTCTTTCAATCAGAATAACCTCGTTTAAATTAGTTTTTGAATCTAAAGAAGTTGAGTTTTGTTGCTGGTCGTGAATCGGGGTGACTGTCAAAGCAATGGTGTGAATAAATAGAGCATTAGCTTCTGGGTTAGCTCCAGGTTTGTTGTGGTGTTTCATCCGTCTCATTCCTGGGGGCTCTTTTTTAAATAAATGTTGTTTTTGTCTTTTATTATTATTTTCTGGATTCAAATGCAAAGCTGTCATGCAAACGCAGGCTTTGTTGTGTGTCCCCCCCACCATCGCAGGCACTTTCGCCGGACGATGGACGAGTTGGTCCACGACCTGGTGTCAGCGTTGGAGGAGAGCTCGGAGCAGGCGGCCCGCGGAGGCTGCGGGGACGCCGGGGACCACGCACTGGCCGTGGGCTGTCTGCTCAAGAGGCAGGCCCGGAAACGCAGAGGCAGGAAACGACGCTCCGACAACCCCCATCCACCATGGGAGACGGGTCACCTGAGCGAGGGCTCAGAGTCCAGCGTGGAAGATCACAAGGTGAGTGCTGGTGCGGGGGGAAGAATTCCCAGGAATTCCAGCCTGGAGGAGCCCAGCGGTGGGGGGGGGATTGACTCTAAACTGTCCAACTGTTGCAGGACTACCGTGCCAATGCAGGTGGGGTGTCCGCCGCCAACAGCCACGCTCGCGACAACAGCGACTCGGACGAGCAGCTCGGACCCAAGCGGCGGAGCCTCCTATCAGCGGACGTGGGACGCAGCAAACGGCCGCTTTGGCCAGATGACCTGGGAGTGCTGGGATCCGCCGAAGGGACTCGCAGCCTCAGACGAAGGCGCAAGGTCAAACGTATGGCTGTAGACCCTCCCGTGGAACCAGAACCTCCCGCCGCCACCACCATGCTGGGCCCGCCGCCGGTCCCCAAGGCACGCATCGGTGGAAGGCAGCATAGACTGAGTGCTGGGGAAGGCAGGGGAGCCATGGAGCTGTACGGAATTGGACTGGTTGCAGGGCCAGTAGGAGGGAAGAACAGGGTGAAGAAGAGGAAACTGGCCACACATAAGCTGGGAATTGAGGCTGCAGATGAAGGGGTCGTAGTGGAGAGTGAGGATGTCATCTCGTCCCCAACAGAAGGATCTAAAGACAAGATGGAGTTGGAGGAGCAGAAGGGTTCAGATGAGGAAATGAGTGACAGGTGGTTAGTGTTTTAAAGTGTTTGTTTTTGAAATTAAAATAACTCCTGTGGCCTCATTCGTAAGGTAAACATATGTTTAAATGGTACCATTTTGATATTTTCTTGATGACACCCCTGTCTTGAAAAGTCTACTCAAATGATCTCATTTCAATTTTCATCTGCTGTAGTGAGACCAGCAGTGTCAGCAACAGCAGTGATGGAGGCCTTTACACCAATGACGAGGGCAGGCAAGGTACGTCACTGAAACATTGGTTTGACTCATTTTAGAATGATTCATGAGCAAGTTTTTCTATTTTGTGTGGTTGCAGAGGATAAATATAATATGAACCTACCTCCGTGTCTTCCTGTTTCGATCGCTTATTCTTTTCGTTTCAGGCGATGATGAACAGAGTGACTGGTTTTATGAGGGTGAGCCTGGTTCAGGGTCAGCTCCCGGGGGTGCGTGTGGGATAGCCGGTGTGGTTCCTTGGTGGGAGAGGGAGACGGGTTCTGGGGAGCTGGACCTAGTCGACCCTGTCTTCAACAGCATTCTTACTGGATCCTTTCCACTCATGAGCCCTGGAGCTCAGAGAGGTAAACTGATCTCATTATATCCTAAAAATGTAAGTGTGTACGATTTTAGCATTTGTGTAATATTTCATAATATTGGTAATAATTGTAAAGGATGACGTACAATTTGCAACGTTATTGTAATTTCTTGTATGGCCACTAGATGGCAGACACGAAACATAGAAAGTTGTAAGGTAGAAGTTAGAAAAAACATGTCTGATTTAATCAGCAAAGAGCAAACTTTATGTATATCTTATCAATTATTTCAATTGATTATATTTGTCAATTATGCTTCTTTCTAATTAAATACCTCTATGTATAAATGTATGTCACTATCTGGTATTGTGCTCTGGTTTGTGCCAGAAAACTTAAAAAGATGAATGAATAGTCCTACAATCTCAAAAATCAATGTCCTGATTTCTCTTGCCGATGGTTCCGTGCTGTGTTTCTCAGGGTTCCAGGCCCGGCTGAGTCGTCTCCATGGAAACCAGGAAGCATCTGAGGCAGGACTGCAGGGCAGTGCCAGCCAAGGCTTCAGTGATAGACTGGGGAGACAAAGCCAGGACTCGCATGAGTGAGCCCACTTCCTTACAAAATAAACTCATAAACATGTTATGTGCATTTCATTATATAGAATGTTGTCAGTCTGCCTTTTCTTTGCATTTCTTGTAGGGAAATTTGGAATGTGGATTGAGCGTGTTAGTCATTAAAAGATTATAAGGGCTCTTGGGCGCTTCATAGAAGTTTAAATAGTGGACAGGAGCCAAAAGGCTACTTTAACAACAATGATGATGAATAGCAGTTAGACCTCAGGCTTTGGAATTTTGCCTTGATGAGTTTTTGAGAGCTCGAATCACATTTTTATATCTCCAACAGGCCTTGGTTTAGTTCTGGGTCAAGGCGGGAGCACAGTCAGGTGAGCCATGTTTTTCCTCATACATTTTATTGCTTTTCAAATGTAATTAATTGGTTTTGGTGTCTTACCACGAGCCAGCATTATCGGTGCTGTATTGTTACTCCACGGGTCCCTTTTTCCACTTCAGTTGCACTGGGACCCTCGTTCAGAGAGAGGCCATCGGAGGAGCTGCTCTGTAAAAACGGCTAGTCGGTGAGAAAAGATGAAACGATTTTCTCCAGTACTTAAAGCAGTTTAATTGTCTTTTTCAAAGCGGCACTGGATGGATATCTAAAAACAAAACTAATAGTGCCACTGTTTGTTTTCTCACCCGAATGATTTTGCAGACAGACCAGCGGGCACCTCGGCTCTTTATGCACAGGAGATGTCAAGCGGAGGAGAAAAGCAGCACCCCTCGGTTCGACAGCCCCCTCAGGTATTGGATGAACACCTAGTCACACCCCTCACACCATCTGGCGCTTTTGCCAACTGTTCTTTTCTCCTGTTTTTGGCCCTGGCTTTACTCTCACCTAAACTGTGTGTTCAGCAGCCTGATTTCTCCCCGTCTCTCGCGCACGCTCCAGGGACCGAGTTAAAAATAAGCATTTCACCACATTTTTCCGAAAAGAAATTAATTGAGAGAAGGGAGTCCCTCATCCTTCATCCCCCTCTTCCTCTCCTCCCTCTCTCTCTCATTATTAAACCCCTGCTTTAGCTCTTAACCCCCTTTTCCTTCTAAGCTTTTTTGGACAAGACTCAGCTGGATAGTCATGCTGTCAGAGCAGAGATACTGGATTAGCTCTTAGCCATTAACACTTGTAAACCCCCCCACCACCACCACCACTCTTGAACCACTCTCTTTACCTCTGGGGAAGTTGATGCTTTTGGAGGAAGACAGCTGCTGTTCAGAAAAACACCCATTACAACCAATTCAACCTAAAACCCTGCCTCATGTTAAATAACCTTTTATGTCTCGATCCCTCTGATTTATAGCTTGAGAAGCTCATATTCCAGCTTCTATGATTTTTTTTTAAAGGAGCATTACTATTATTAGCTATTAATAACTCAACCACTCCAGTAGGAGGCATATTTCGTGGAATTGCGGGGCACATTCGAAGCCTTCAAATGGGAACAGGCTGTTGGTGACGTCCACTGCCAAATTCGCCAGGTACCCTGTGCTTGGTACAAATAAAGACGGGATTAAGACGAGGGAAAGGTCGCTGGGTGCCAGGGTGGTGGACTTCCAGGAAAAGACGAGGCTGAAATGACCGCTGTCTGAGCCAGACAGACACGGCTGCGCTACACGACTGGAAAGTTGATTACATGATTACATTACTTAGACGTAGGTCAACGGTTTTAATGGAGCCACGAGCTTTAGTGCAATACCAGCAGCGCAAATAGCTTCGAAATGCACTAGGCTATCAATGTTTTATCCTGATCAATAGGAATCTTAAAAAAAAAAAAAAAAAAAAAAAAGCGCATCATGGTTTTGATGAGTGGAGCAACAAAGGGAAATATAAACTATCCCTTCTTTCTAACCTCGACCTTTCTTTCAGGATTGGTTGGGGAGAACAACCCTCCCATCCCTGACACTAACATGGGAAGCCGGATGTTGCAAAGCATGGGCTGGAGCCCGGGCATGGGTCTGGGTCCGGACGGCCGGGGCATCACAGAGCCAATCCGGGCGACCCAGAGGCCCAAAGGCGCGGGGTTGGGTTTCAACTGACAACCCGACGTAGTTTCCTGGATCGCAATCGGTGACCCCCAACCTTTACAAGTAGTGGCAGGGATGCTTTACTGCTCAGCATGGTTTTTAAAAAAAAAGAAAAAAAAAGGAAAAAAGATTTTAAATAATCCAGGAATGTGAGTCAGGCGAAGGACTAAAGCCTAACCCAGCAGAAGAGTCTACGACGGAGAAACTTTCCCATATTGGGACAACTGGGAGAAGGCCAGGATACCCACTTATGAATGGAGACGATGAATGACTGAAACATGAGCCAGTGAAGCCGGCATGCTGCCTCAGCCCTGTTACCTCATCAAGAGACGAGAAATGTGCTGGAAGTCTGCAGATGACCATAGCGGCATTTTGATTTTAGTCAGCAGTATTGGTTGGTTCACGAGAAACGTTTTGTCTGATATTGCACAAGAACTCGATTCCAGGATTAGATTAATGGGCAATACGACTCCTTTTTGCTTTAGTTTAACTCCTTTCATTTAGGTTATGGCGCACCGCATGAATTAACCATTTTTATTTCCCAGTTATTGCACAAAGTTATGTCATTAGCATATTTTTGATCCTTCCAAAGACCATGTTCTCCTATGAAACTCACAGCAAAATCACTAGAATTTTTAATGTTTTTAGAACTAGACAAAATGAAGGAGCATTGCCGTTCTGATATCGGTTCTTTCGGTTCACACAGTATAGATTGCGGTTAATCCATATTTTTATTCAGATTGTTATAGTTTACCTGCAATCCCAACATTTTCCTAAATACAGGTGTGATTTCAGTACAGGTAGAGAGATTCAGATTTCAGTGAATAAAAACTATACGACGTAACAGCCTTTGTCTCCTCTGATCTGTTGTGAGTGCTAGATTATTTTAACATAATTTGATGCTACTTCCTTCAGTTCAGCCTTTAAATAAAACTCTTTAGCTTTGCTGTATTTTAAACCCCCCCCCTCCCTCCGTGCTAATTTAAAGTCCTTGAAATGTCTCCAGCGCTTTGATTTGCGACCCTCGGCTGACGTCAAACTGACGGAAAACCCAGAAAACTTTCTGCCCTTGACGCCTCTCAAACCGCTCAAAAGTCCCGTCCCGAGCAGAAACGTGCCCGTCCGGCTCCCATCAACACACGCATCACATCCACATGCTGACTCGACACCGCTGAAATACGATGCTCTGTCCTACCCACCCCCCCCCCCCCCATCCCCGCTCCCTCTCTCCCCATCTCTGCGAGGCTGCAACAGAAATCCCTCCTCTGTATCTATGGGAATACAGGAGCGCCGCGTGTCCTCTACCCTCCCTTCTACTCGCCACCTACCGCTGCATATAAGGGAATGCTGGCTGTGCCCGCACCTCACCCCATCACCACCTCCCCCCTCCTCCCCCCCTGTGTTAGACACACTTTCTGTCTCACACGTGCTCCCTCGGGACTCCCGCGAGGCAGGCATCGGCAGGTAGGTAGGTGAACTCGGCGCTGGATGAGGAAGGAGAAGGAGCATGTGTGTTTATTTCTCTGCGTGTGTGTGTGTGCGCGCGCGCGCGTGTGTGTGTGTGTGTGCGTGCGCCTGCTGCATCGCTGAGCTACAGAGACCGGAGGCGAGGAGAGCTGGAGCATTTGTCCTTGAGACTGACTGACTGGCTGCAGCTGTGGACGACCAGCCGTCCAGTTCTTGGATGAACCTGACAGTGAGTACAGAGCCGAGGCGACGCAACAAAGAAAAGGACGAGGGGCTTCTTTTAAATCGCTTTAAATGGGTTTTTTTGTGGTCTGCTTGGAAACAGAGGTGTGTGTGTGTGTGTGCGTGCGCGTGCATGAGCCAGGTGAAAGTGTCCCCCCCCTCCCTCCATCAATACTTGCTTTTTCAGCAGACGTAGGACTTCAGAAGTACTTTGCTCCCTGTGTCTGCAGGGCTTCGCCGTGTGCTTTTAATGACTGGTGTTACCAAGAGATCATCTTTAAATCTGTTTCCAGATCAGCTGTTCCGCAGCTGTAGTGCGACATCGGCGTTTGCGGTGACCCTTCAGAGCTGCTGTCGTGTGTAGTTGTGCGGAAAAAGGCATTTTTGATTCGGGGGGGACCAAGGTGTGGCCAGGTGTGCCCAACGGGCGGCTGGTAGGTGAGGTCGCTCCTAGAGGACCCCCCCCCTCCCCCACCATCTGGTCAGAGCCAGAAAGTGTCTGTGTGACCGGGACTCACACTGCGGAAGTGTGTGAGTGAGTGAGTGTGTGTGTCTGTGTGTGTGAGTGAGTGAGAGTGTGTGTGAGTGATGCGGGGACAAGCTCACCTGTGGAGCTGCTGATGTCACTGTTTGTCCAGGTGACTCCTTATGGTAGGAAAGTGTGTGTGTGTGTGTGTGTGTGTGTGTGTGTGTGTGTGTGTGTGTGTGTGTGTGTGTGTGTGTGTGTAAAATAACATCAGCAATAGGTGTGCTGACTACCAGGATTACATGTGTGTGTTTGTGCGTTGGAACTGGAATGGCAGGCTCTCACTTATTACACGTCTGGGAACCGGTGCTGTGTGTGTGTGTGTGTGTGTGTGTGTGTGTGTGTGTGTGTGTGTGTGTGTGTTTGTCTGCTCCACATTTGTTTAAGTCAATTATTTCTTATATGGTAAAATGCAAAACACCACTAGTAGAAGGGATTGAAGGTAAATACTTTAACATGAAATCCTAAATAATGGATAAATATTACATTCTAATATTACAAGAAGTTGCCAGAATGCGAGGAATGGTAAGAACACCAGGTACATATCCAGTCCACTACTTCACTAACTGGAGATTCTGTGGTGGAAGGCAGAAGCCGTCCAGCTAATCCAGCACCGCTGGTGAGAATATGATAGTGTGGTAATCCACAATATGTCGTTCAGAGAGGCTCGGTTACATAATCGCCAAAAAGCTGCAGATGGACACCTGCCAGGCCAAACACGCAGAGCGAAATACTCTTAATTATTGCACTCGGGGAACTTTAATCTTCGCTGTGACGCTCACGACGTCACAAAAATGTCAGAGAAATCCATCCACAAGGGGGCACTTCTGCGCTTAATTATTCACGACCCAATGAGGGCCTGCAGACGTTCCTCCCTGCAGCCGGTCTCAAATATTCATGAAAACGGACCTACGCGGGCCCTAATGAAACCCTACCTGCCGCCACGTGAGCGCTTGTTTCCCAGCACTGACTCGCTTCCTCCCCGGTGGGATCACAGGATCCGCGGATAAGTGAAAACCATTTGAAGACCATTGACCCTCTGAGGATAGCGGCGGCGGGTCCCAGCAGCTCTGACATTTCTATGGTTACGTTGCTTTAAGTTTCTCCCAGAGGCTTTCTAACATTTCTGGCACGGCTGCACGTGTGTGTGTATGTGTGTGTGTGTGTGGGAGTGCGTGACCCCCCGATCTCTGTACAGTGCACAGGAGATCAATACAGTGAAAGTGATCCGCTGCCAGCTTTGTTCATCTTTTTATGTCTAATTTCCCCTCCCATCCCTTCACTTAATGCATCATAGAGAAATGCTCTTTTTTCACCCCCTGCTTTTCCCTCCATGTCCGTTTCCCCCCCTCTTTCTTCCCCTCTTCTTCTTCTTTAGTCGGGCCTCTTAAGTGCTGGCGCAGTGAGACAATGGCGTTTGCACAGTGTCAATAGTTGCTCCCTGCGTTTCGGTAATTGATGGATGGTTGGGAGTCAGGCATAAACTAAGCAGATTACACTCGCCACGTCTCAGGGCTAATGCTAATGTGTGTGGTTGGGGGTTGGTATACAGTGACTGTCCAGTTTTGGAAATCAATCCGACAGCCGTCCCCAGAGGCTGAGATTTGGTGGCTGTGAGTTTGGAGAGGATGCGAGGGGATGGAAAAAAAAAAAAAAAAAAAAAAAAAAAGAGTCCACATGCACGAACACGTGTGTGCGTGTGCGTGTGTATTTGTCTGCATCTGTCTCTGTGTGTGTGTGTGGGTGTGTGTGTGTGTGTGGGTCACTTGTGTTTTGCTTCAGTGTGAAAAGGGTTGCATCTGGTGGTGTGTGGGGTCAATAGCCAGCAGCTGGGTGCTTGGTTACAGGCAGCCGTCCCTCTGGAGCCGCCACCGAGCCCCCCCGCGCTCGGCCTCGGCCTGCTGCGCGCGTCACTTCGCCTGCATCTCACTTGTTCCCCATCGCATGTAACGTCCGCCGGAGCCAGGGACGCTGAGACCGCTGCTTTCAAGGCGGATCTTTTCGGAACCATCTGACAAGCCATTGAAACAATCCCGCCGCGTCGCAAACAAAAGTGGAGACGCGGATGTCGCCCGAGAAGGGTACTTCCCTGGAGCCTGATGAAGATCTGCTGCAAGTTCCGTTGCGATTCCATTTAAGTCTTCGGCTGATTACTGATAATGGACAGCTTCAAAAACACTTCCCTCTGGCCAGTAATCAGTTTAATCTACCTTTTAGTATCAATTTAGCTGAACTGCAACTTCGGCTGAGGTGGATCCATTACAGGACAATGGAGATTACTCATTTTCCATCTTTATTTGTACCTGTTACATCAATATTTCTTCTTGAAAAGCAAAAAATGAAGATAGAGGACCCCCCCCCAGTGGGCCACTTGACACAATTATGGCTTTCCTCAAGTCTATAAAGCCACGTGCTCCTCAGCTAAACTGAAATCCAGTTGCTCCATTCAATGTTCTTTAACTATCTGAAAATCCTAATCCCCCCCACCGGTTCTACACTCGTGTGTATCCCTGCATGCGGTTGCATTAGCGTGGCGTGCCGTTCCGCGGGCGAGCTGGTTCATGCGGTGCATAATGAGATAATGCCCGCTCCGTGCAGTCTGCAGTCTGGCTTTCATTGGAGCAACAGATTAGCGCAGGTGATTTCAGTCCTGTGGAGATTGGTTTCTGCGAGTCGAATCGTAACATGAACACAGGTTCGCGGGGGGGCAGGGCACCCAGGAAAAAGACAGCAGATTTACATGCGACGCCTGTAGACAAACTTGCAGCGTCCCTTACTGTTTGCTTTGAAAATGTCCTTTGTCCTCAGGGAGTGATTTTTGTGGACGGGGTTTCATGCTGTCTTCTAAATGGAATAGTGATAACAGGTGTACGACCCGGGAGAACCTCGGTTTCCTGTTTTTTTCCACCCAAATTCAAATCAAATCAACCAAAAGGTAATGTAGCAGGGATCTTTTTTTTTTTTTTTTTTTTTAATCACGCTGGCTTTCCAGTTTTTGGCCACTGTCCTGCACCTCGCAGCACCTATTAACCTTCTGGGGAGTGCCAAGCACTTCTTAACTTTCTGAACCTCTCATTGTGCGTGCATGAGTCCGGTGTCAGTGAAAGGTGAAGGCATCACATCAGGCAGAAAGCCACAGCTGATTAGGGGAGGAGAGGCCGTTCAAGGTGCTGACATGAAACATCTGTATTCGTCAGCGCTGGGAGGAAACGTTTCTATTTCTGGTTGCATTCACAGCAACAACAAAAAAAAAAATGCAGTATTTATTGAGGGAAAAATACCAAAAAAAAAACATTCAGGGCTGGATGGATTCAAATGCGGAGGTCAAAGGTCATGGCACTGATCATGGACATCATATGTGAGGGATTTCTTTTGTTCATTAACTGGCTCTGGAATCCAGAGTTTCTTACCATACACCTAAATGATTAACAAATATTGACTTTGTGCCTTGAGCATGCGTGCAACCTCAGGGTGGTAATCCTATTTTTAATTTTGACTGCGGGAAGGGGCCGCCTTAAATTTTTCACTGAATTTGAGAGGAGAGGCAAACCTGAATCATTAAAAATGCTGCAATGGAAAGGCACTTCTGGAAATTCAATGACAATTTGAGCTTATCCACAACCGACATCCTTTTGTCTCGTTTAAAAAGCCAGTGCTGTTTTATTTATTTATTTTTTTCCCATCTTCAAATTAGAGGCAGAAATTCGATTGATTAAGTTAATTTAGCTATGAAACAATAATAGCTTTGGGCCTGTGCACCGATGCGTGTATCCAGACACGCAAACGTCCCCTGTTACTATCACCTGTCTGGGCGAAAGGCTGGCTCTCATTGGTCCAGAAGGGAGCCAATCAGATGTCAGCAGGGTGTTCCAGGGGAGGGCTATTCAAATGCCATGGCTGAGTAGTCATGAGGGCTTGTCTTGCTCAGAGACCCTTGTCACAGCGAGGAAGCCGCGGCCACGACAGACAGCAGCTCAGAGGCAGCCGGGGGGCCGCGGGTGAGAGACGTGGGAGCGAAGGGGGCAATGAGAGGGGGCAGGAGGAGCGCACAGGGGCAGCACATGGAGACAAAGTTTGGAGGCAAAGAAAGGGACAGTTAATAACAGTTAAAACCTGCAGTTAAAGATTGAAGCAGAGGGTCTCCGGACACTATTTGTTTTCGGGTGTTCACAGCATGGTTGCAAGGTGCACATGGATCTAGTCGACCTCTACCTCCCAGAGTGCTTCACCTTCCACTCTGACACCGAGTAAGTACTTTCACTCCAAATCCTGTGTCTGTGTCCTGTTTGAGCTGTGGGGCGTTAGGTGTGTGTCTTGTGACTCACAATGATCTGCCTGTGCTCATATTTTAATGTATTAATGCACTTTTTATTACCAGGTTCATTTTGACTTTTATTTCATTTGCTGAACCTCTGGATAGTATAATTCCGACTATGTGTATCACTTCAAGAGAATCAATTTTCTTATACTTGTGCTTCATTTTTTTTTTTAAAGAGCATATCACTTCTGTGTCCACATGTGTTGAGTGTAAACATTTTTATGCTTTCAGAAGAGCACGTCATGGAATAAAAAAGACAATAAACATTTGTATGTGTAGCTGCAGTCCATTACCGGTGTCGATTTTTATAGGTGCACGGTGAGTTCTGGAAATGATAATTAGTTCTCCGTAAATCTCATTATGACGTCTCGTCTCTGTCTGATACTCCAACATCTTGCCTGCTCTCCTCACCGTTGTCGTTTGATGGCAGCGAGGTGAGATCCGCTTGGTGTTTTTGTGTAAAGGTCCTTCCCCAAGAGAAACAGAAACCCTGATACACCCACCCCACCCCACCCCACCCCCCCAACAGTACAATCTGATGGTCTCTTGAGGAAAATTCATATTAAAGCAAAAAGTTCATTAGTGTCGCTGCTGGGGCGTAATTGCTCCGCAGCCAGATCGCGTCACTCCGAGCGCTTCCTGCCTGAGTCTGACATGAGAAGTTTTCAGGCAGACGGGAAGGGGGGGGGGGGGGCTGCGTGGAAGTGCAGGTCGGCTGATTGCCCGTGACAGAAGCGGCAGATAAAGAGTGTCGTTGGGGGTAAAAGTCGGCGGTGGCTGCAGATGATCCCCTGCGTGTCACGCTATCCGCGCTCCCGGGGCCCCTGGGTTCGAGCTCCAGCCGCAGGCAGCGCTTCTCGCCGCAGCTAACTGCTTCATCCAAAGCCTGACTAAGGCTCTTACAGCTGGCTGGGGGTGCTGCTGATCCCTGCTCATCTCCAACCGGCTCATTAGTAGCAAAACACTACTGAGACCCCACTGACCTAAATAAGTTCTCCTCATGGTTCAGGTTAAGCTGAAATCAAGTCCCCCAAAGGTATCCCCCTGCTTTATTTACATCTATCCAACCGTCTACCCCCCAAAAAAAATTGGCTCATCTGAAAGCGAGCGTTGCCCTCCCTCTTTTCTCTCTGCACTTGCAGGTTAATAAACCTCAGACCCGCCCCTTTCTTTCTGCTCCGGTCCGGGCCTTTTCAGCCTCCCCTCCTGTCTGCCTGCCTCGCCGCTTCTTCCCTCTCCTCATCGTTTCACGCCACATTTCGGCCTTTGTTGCCAAGGCGCAATTAGAGTTGTTTTGGACACAGACGGCGGGGGGAGAACGCGCACAATCGCACACTCAAGCCCGCACCGCCGAGGCTTCAGAGTACTGATGGATAACCCATAAGTCAACCAACGGGGCACGTTGAAAGGAATACAAAAATCTCCTCAGCGTGCGGCTTTAGGAGACATTAGAATAGAATTTTGCAGTTGAGAGGTGAGATTATACAGTGGGATACTCTAGTAAATGAAGGGAGCATGAGCTTAAGACCGAAAATTCCCTTTTAATGCAGAGTGCATCATGCTTGAAATTCTGCGGGGCTAACAGTGCTTACGTAGGAATTTTTCCTGCCAAATTGCTTCTCTTCATTTAAATATTTAAAGGTTTAGCTGTCTAAAACAGCAAACAAGAACTCAACACACACCAGTGCCTCCGCAAATGCAAGTAGTAGTCTGGTTTTACAACTTTATCTTTGGGATTTTTTTTATTTTTTTGTCGCTGCTCCTTTTAAGCGCCATTATTTGGCTTTTGAGGATTTGTTTTTCCTATGATGCAAGCATTAAAAATAACCACATTAAGAACCAGTATTTCATTTCAAATTCCTGGCAACATTAGGGCAGATTAGATTATACTGCAGCTTCAGATCATGTAGAATATTGTTTTGCGACAGATCCATGCGTGAATAGGAGAAACCTCTCAGGTAATAAAAACCCATTCCAGGTGAGTCACGCCTCTTAGAAGCTAATTCGCCATCAGTCCAGGCAATTATTTCAGGCTGACGTGACCCCCGCAGATAAATGAAAGAGGGACACGGTGACTTTTTGACAGTGGAAATCCAAAAAAAAAAAAAAAAAAAAGAAGATATCTGTGCTTATGGGTGCATTCATCAGCTGCAAACAAAGACTTGAACACACCAAATGCTTCAACCCTAGCCTCCACCTTATGTTTCCATTAATCAATGTAAGCCACTGCAAAGCCCAAATATATCATTTCAGGCGGCGTCCTTGCAGGGAAACCAGTATTTCCGACTGATAGCCAGCCAGAGCTTTGCACGGCAGTGTTGTGGTTACGTTGCCTCAGTTGCTCGGCGTCTGCTATTGTTATCTTTACTTGATGTCAGTCCGTCTATTACTGTCTCTGATTGCGTTTGTGGGTTTGTAGAGGGGTCAATAGCGCGTGCCCATGGTTTACCCTGGGGGTGGTTAAAAGCAGCCTGTCTTTTTGCCTACCAAATATATTGTGGCTGCGAAAAAAACACTGATTTACATGACAGGAAACCGACGGGCTGCACCTCAACGGGGCCGCGACGAGATCGGGAGAGACGTATGGCTCCGCGTGTGGCTGAAAGCGTGTGTGTGTGTGTATGTGTTTCTCAGAGAACGAGACGGCAGAGGGCTTTTTAAAGTTGGCCTGGCGACTAGCACATGCCTGCAAATATGTGTCGGGGTGTTTATGAAGACACTCGCTTTAAAATGCGTCTTTAACTATGTGCCCGTGTGTGTGCGTGCGCGGAGTGTGAACAGAGGAGCGGGAGCCCGTCTACAATTTTTATTTTTACATCCATACATGAACACTTGACACCGTGGCGTGTGTGTGTGCCTCCGCAGGGTCTCTCTGTGTGTGCGTGCGTGTGTGAGAGTTCAGATCACATGCCTGCAAGTCCACTGTACACCTCAGCTGGTTGGGATGCTTCTTTTTTTCTTCCCAGTGTGGTGACAGAGAGTCTGTTGTGGTCACATTGCAAACCAATAATAAAGCAATGATGCACATTTTATCATGCGGGCCTGGCAGAAGTATTTATTTCAAGTGTTTCTAATGAAAGAATGTGTTTCTAAATATATTCATCAGTGCCAGGAAAGACACAAAGTACATTGTGTTTTCAGGTCAAATGAAAATAAGGACATTATGCCGTGCCTGAGGGCATCCCTTATATGTATCTAGATCGGATTTCTACTCACACTTCTTAAGGTGTTTCGGTTGTTTCTTCCCACATTTGCTATCAGATCGATGCTAAATTAACCTGCCAAGTCAAATACTGCAAGATAGAGTTTTTGAATTTTCCTGTAATGGAGTAGCAGATAACCAGCAGGAGCGGTCAGAGAGCGCTTAAAAAAAGAGCCCATTCTGTGCCATTCTGAGGAGGATGGTCGGTGGTTTGGCTATTTCCCTATGTTTGCTTAAGCCACCTCCTCCTTTGAAAACAAAGCAGTGTAATAGGCAGCGGATTTGCATTTGTGGGAAATCACAAACGGCTGGTTTAGATAGGGCTGGGATGGATGGATGCTTGGATGAAGATGGGGGGGGGGATGATGTCACGCAGCCTAACGCAGACCTGCAGACTCGCGCGCGCTTAAATCTTCCGCCTCTTTCCTGCAGAGACTTCGGCAGGATGTCGGTGAGGGGCTTGGACCCCACCTGTCCTTCCACCATAAAGTGTGAGCCCTCCAGCCCAAGCCCCAGCTCCCAGGGCGACGTCAGCCCGGCCCAGCCGAGCCCCGGAAGCTCCTCCTCGGACACAAACTCCAGCTACGGCCCGCTGATCAAAAGCCACAACCACAGCAATGGCCTGGACTCGCCGAGCCCCTACGGCCACTCGGCGGGCTTGGCTGGCGGCGTCGGAGCAAGCAGGTGGGTTCGCTCTCCCGCCAAAATAAAATCAAGTTAACCTGCAAAGCAAAGAGTGACCGATCCCTCTTCCCCCCCTGTGTGGCTGTACGATAAGGTTTGGGGAAGAAGAAAGCCCAGTGAAGTGTGAGTTCATGCTGGGAACTGTGGCCAAGCGGCTGTGCCTGGTATGCGGCGACGTGGCTTCGGGGTACCACTACGGCGTGGCGTCCTGTGAGGCCTGCAAGGCCTTCTTCAAGAGGACCATCCAAGGTAGCTACACGCGGACGCGCGGGAACGAAGCGGCAGGGAACGCGTCAAACTTTATATTTAGTTACAGAGTTTATTATGCGTGGCTGATAATGTCTTGTTTATGAGCAACACGGCTTGGGTGCAGTCCTATCCGACCGTTTGTTGTGGCATAAACAAAGTTTGGACAGTAAGTACATAGCAGGAAGGCTTTAGGTTAAGGTGTGTTTGCAAACAGCTGATATGCGGTTAAACTTTGCAGCTCCGGCTGTATATAGTCAACACGGTTGAGATTGGGCTTTAGATTCAAATCCCCTCGGAGTCGCTGGGAAGGCGCCTTTAAGTGAGTTTTCCGGGCTCCGGTACCGAGAAAGGTGCGTGGCGCCCGGGCTGCTGTACAACTTGGCCACGGCGGCCACGTTCAAGGGGGCAAATCGGATTCGAGGCCGGCGGATTAAACCGGGAGATCTGATGTCTGGCTCATCAGACACTTCCTGTTTTGTGATGGAGCGCGGCAGCTGCGAGTGCAACCGCTTAACATGCACACTCGGCTGCCACGGATATTACCGCCCAGCGGCTGCTGGAGGGATAGGTGCGCTCGTGCACGGTAAAGCCAACTGTAATTGGAGTCATTTGGAGGTGAAGCCGCTGCCTTTCTCACACAGACTTTAGTTTATTTGTCATGCGATGGGATTTCAGAGATTCCGATGCGTCCGGAAGCCGCGTGACTCCTTCATCCACATTGACTACATTAGAAATAAAATGTCTGTCCTCTCCTCTCCCACCTCCCAACCCAAGGAAATATTGAATACAGCTGCCCTGCGTCCAACGAATGTGAGATCACCAAGAGGAGGAGGAAGTCCTGCCAGGCCTGCCGCTTCGTCAAGTGCCTGGCCGTGGGCATGTTGAGAGAAGGTCAGTCGAAACCTCGCTCTCGAGACGGTTGGGATGGTGAAAGGAGCGCGCGGGGACCGGCGCTCGGCCGCCAGCTCCGCTGTGCATTCCTGGAAACAATAACCGCTTCTTTCAGCGTCTCACCTGATAAACTGGTGATGGCATGAGCCGAGGCTCTGTAGACTGCAGTGAAACCTAAAACTTTTGACAGTTAAACCTCCGGCCCTTAGTGCCAGCTGTGTGTGTGTGTGTGTGTGTGTGTGTGTGTGTGTGTGTGTGTGTGTGTGTTAAACAGTGCTGAACAATGTCTTTGAAGGGGAGGAGAGCGCTACCAACTTCAATTGTTTCAGTCTCTGCTTGACCAGAGTTCTTCTGGGACTCGGGTCAGCAGCAAAGCCTGATTTATTGTGTTGGTCTGACTGAAAGACAACTTTAAAAATGCAGAAAAACCCTTTTGTCGGCCAACAATTCCGCTAAGCCAAACTCAAACGAGTCGTGCAATCGCCGAGAGACGTTCTGAAGAAGAAGCTGAAGTCAATAACTTATTATGTTGTAACAACACCGATGCCTACATGTTTCAGACAGGTAATCCCGCGTGGGCTCGCCTTCGTAGTTTGCCCCTGGCTAACTTTTAAGTGTGTTTTATTTGATCCGCGATGTAACCACTCAGCTGGGCAAAGATCCAATACTAACAAGCAGAGAGAGAACATATCCTTAACTTTGTCGAGACATTCTGCTCATTTAGCAAATCAATGTCCCTTTCCAGGTTATATACTTGAGTAGAGGCAGTAGTCTAATTAAATGACTTAATTGTGCTATTTCAGTCCTCTAGTTTCAGGACGGAAGCTCGGCTTGATTGTTTTTTGTTCTGAGTCTTTAGAAAAGGCCCCGCGAAAGACAAATATGCAAACTAGTTCTGGTAATGGTTTTAAATCGGGATGCTCATTTTTAAATCCGAGGGCTGCTCTCACATGACATTTTGGAGGGAGCGTGGGTTCTACTTGTGGACAAAGAGTCGTGTCATGTAAACATACCACAGGGGGAGAGCCTGTGACAGCGGTCAGGTGCTCCTTTATCCCGACTGTGTGCCTGCCTGGTGACATACTACCATCCAGATTTAGAAGTGACTCAAAAAGGAAAACATTAGCAACCCCCTTCTGCGGCCGCTGGCTGTGTGCTGGGACGGGATTGATAATAGGAGGGGAGAGCGTGTGTATTTGGAATTCAGCCTGCAGCAGGGGGGAAAATAAATAAATAAATAAAAATCATTTAAGCCCGTAAAAGCATGGATCCAAAGATTGTTTTTGTTCAAAAAAGCACATCCGTGCACACGCTTCTGGGTCTTCTAAATTAGCTGTTTTTAATGCCGCACAGCTATCAACAGCATCTCTCACCTCCACCCCCGCTGCCGTCCCTCCCCCCTCGTAAATTCCACCAGATGCCTTGTGGGATTCCTGGACCTCCGTGAAATGCAAACTGTCCCTCGTAACTCCCGTCGTAAGCACCCTCGTAACGCGCTCCACTGTGTCTCGTAAGGCCCCCCCCCCACTCTTTTCCCCGGAGAGAAAGCAGTAAAGGCTGAGACAGAGGAGCTGGGGGCTTTAACAGCCAGAGTCAGAGGCACATTAAACACACAGCTAAGGGACATATAGACCCCGGGCAGCTTTTGATTAAGCTGCGTTTAGTGCTCATTTCCAGTGCGGCAGTTTTCAGTAAAAATACACTCGTATAAGAAAATATGTGCAAATGAAAAAAGAGAAGTTTAACCATATCGAGTGGGGGGTGTGTGTGTGTGGGGGGTGATCATTGCATGAGCCAGGAACTGGCTTGTAGACCTCATCTATGTACGGCCGACAGGGGGGCAGCCCTCTGATGGTAGGCTGCGAAAAAGGAACAAGCCCCCCCCGTTCTATTTTCGCAGACAGTTCCCGCTGTTTTAGATCATTCTAATCACGTCAGCGCGGGCCCCAGCTGTATTTTCATTCTGATCAGACCCGTTTTAATTCATTAGAAAGTCTAATGGCATAAAAACAGTGACTCTCATGAAATAAAGTTGCACTAAATCACTCAGGTGAACATATTGTAACTTCAAATTAACAGAACAGGCTGCGTGGGTCTTGCATGCTAATAGTTTTCTTTGAATTCAGAAGTGATACAAAGCGGCACCATTTCCAAACAGATGCGGCAAATTCCCGGAGTCTTCTGGCTCTTCATTCTCTTTCCCCGTTGATGCTGCTCAGTCTCTGGTTAATTTACTCGTGTCCTGAAAGCGGTCCTCGCCCGCGTAGCTGTTGACGTTAATGGGAAGCGGTGAGCGTGTCATCGGGAGCGGCCTGGCGCGTATTGGTGACAGCACCGGAGAAGCGTGGGATTGTTTATACTGAACACATGTCTGTGGTGACAGCATCAGCGATGGAGGCAAAAGCCAGTGCATCCAGCAGAACACGACGGGTCAGTGCCGCTCCCCGTGCACTCTGGGAGCCCGTAAATCTGCTCGCGTGAAGATCGAGACCCCCTCAAAGGGAAGGCTGCAGCAGGAAATAGATCAATGTCTAAGTAGTCAGTGTTTATTGAACTCTGATGGTCTTTACGAGAGAAGTGTGTGTGTGTGTGTGTGTGTGTGTGTGTGTGTGTGTGTGTGTGTGTGTGTGTGTGTGTGTGTGTGTGTGTGTGTGTGTGTGTTCCGTTATCCACCGGAGCTATTCTCGGCCTTTAAGTTGTCAGCACGTTCCGCTGCGAAGAGTTACACCAGTAGCGCAAATGTGCGACACACACACACACACACGGCGACGCGCCCACGTGAAGCGCACTTTTCCTGCCAAAGAATGGAGCATGTTTCAAGTCATGCCATCTGAACCCCGTGTTTGCTGACAGTTTGGTGTAATCCCATGACGGCACACATGTAAGCATGTTCATCCCCCATCTCACGCCTCCGAGAGGCACCTGCCAGCTTCAGAGGTTAATCCACACTTACTTGAGTGTAATTTGAGAGCCAGGAGATCAACACTGCACATTTACCCAGTCTCTCCTTGGACACCATCACCCCCCCACACACACACACACACACACACACACACACACAGGTCCTTTTTACCCTTTTAGCATTTAGTTAGTGTTAAAGAAAAATGATCATGACAGTGAATTATCTGCTTGAATAATGGACTATGCTTTCATTTTTAGCAATTATAAAACAATAAATACCATTTCCAGGTAAATAAATCACACAATTTGCTGCATTTTTCTCGGTTTTTAATGTATAAATTCTGCCTCCGGCTTCAAATCAGTCAAAAGAAAGAAAATTAATAACATCAGTATGTTAATGAAAATGAAAATTATGCTTTACATTGAGACTTTAATCCTCTTTTTTAAATGCATGTTGCATTTATAGGGGGGGTCCTGTAGGCTTTTTCTGCTCCCCTTTCATGCCACATTAATCAATAAAGCAGAAATGATGTAACGGTAATAGCTTCATCATCATAAAACCTCTTAAAAGAGCTTCACAAGCCAATGATGCTAAAAACGAAGGACATTTCCATAAACTGATCCAGCACGTTTGCCATGTTCGATGATTGGATCTTGCGGATGATCTCCATAAACGTGTGCAGAAGCAAGAACAAGTACAGCGGGCTCAAGGGGATGAGGGATCATCTTCAGGTGTCAAGTGGACAAATAACTCCCACAGGGGTCTCTTTGAGACCTGCAGCATCGACGGCTTCCTCACACACACCTACACACACACACGCGCGCGCGCGCACACGCACACTGACATGGCATTCTGACAAGGTTACCACAATGCTCATTAAGATGATCAGTTGTCATCAGCTGCTCTGAACTCGCCAGGTGTCGCATTTCAGGATGCGCGCCGCCGCACCGGAATTAGACACATCCCGCCCGGTCTCCTTGGGTTTGCTAAGACACGAGGGAGGACGGGGATGAGACCCCCCCCACCCCCCCGTACCTCCTCGCCTCCGGGCCACCGCTCCAACCGTTTGAAGCCCAAATGAAACCCGATGATCCCGGTTCGCCCGTAAATCAATAATTGTTTCATTTTAAAATACCTGGCACCGGCATTTAACCTTAAACACACACACACACACACACACACACACACACACACACACACACACACACACACATACATTGACACATCTTCAGGCTATATTTAAGGCCTTTGTTTCTGCTAGATGCATCATTACCTCTGCGGAGGGAGGTTTTGTTTAACGTCCTGTGTCTGCGTCTCCAGGTGTCCGCCTGGACCGGGTTCGGGGTGGAAGACAGAAGTATAAAAGGAGGATCGATGCCGAGAACAGCCCATACCTGCACCCGCAGAGCGCCCTGCCTCAGAAGAAAACACGTACGTGCACAGTCGCCTGTGTCGGTGTTTACAGTAAACCCCTGTATTGTGAGTGTGTTACCTTCTCCACGCTGGAGGCGTCGCGAAGGCGTTGAGAGAATTAAAGCCGCCGTTTTTCCCCGACTGTAACGCCGCTCTCTCTCTTCCCCCCCCCCCCACCACCCCCCCCGTGCACTCTCAGTCACTGTTGGCGGCGCGGCGGAAAACAAAGTGGTGTCGGTGCTGCTGGTGGCCGAGCCGGAGGGCATCTTCGCCATGCCCGACCCCACCGTCCCCGAGAGCGACATCAAGGCCCTGACCACGCTGTGCGACCTGGCCGACAGGGAGCTGGTGGTCAACATCGGCTGGGCCAAGCACATCCCAGGTAGCCTTCAGTCCATATCCAACCCCCCCCCCACCGTCAAATCAGCCATGTACACAACCTGCCCCACACATTACCTCTCATTAAGTTTATAATCAGATCAGAGGAGGAGATTGCTGTGACCTACAGTTGCCAAGATGCTTGCTGGAAGCCCGAAACAGGGCAAAGGGCCAGTTGTGTGTTATCTGTCAGTCATCCTGGCTTCGGCGTGTGTGTGCGAGCGTGCATGTGTGTCTGTGTGTGTGAGAGAGGGACAGAGAGAGAGAGAGAGAGAGGCTACGCTCCTGATGCCTCAACAAGATGACCAGAGGCCACCTGGAAGTTTTAATTCATTTCCTGGGATGAGGATGTGTCTGCGTTACGGAAATCCCGCCGCTACTTGGAACTGGTTCAGCCTCTCGGAAGGGTGTTGTTGTTTTTCTTTTTTTTTTTTTTCTCTCTTTCTTTTTTTTTTTTCCACTGGATGAGATGGAGGAAATGAGAGGGGAAGTGCATTTTCACAGATTAGCGGTATTAAAACGCGGGCATGCGGCCCCAGCACGCCGGCAGTTGTGATTTCGATGTGTGACTTTGCCAAATGGAAAGCGGCGGCCCGGAGCTCTCACGTGTCATCCGAGTCCGCGAAGACATTTCCGACGGTGGAAGCGCACCAACCCACACCGCGCGCACAACACGAAAGCGCGCATGCATTTAGACTTTGACACATCTCCCTGCCCGTGTTTTTCCTGTACACGCGGGTTCGTGTTCTGGGTGTTTACCCGTAAACACGCGCTTTTGTCGGAGAGTCTGGGTGGAACCCGATCTCAAAGCTGTACTCGGAGGCCAAACACAAAGTGAAAACTGCTTGTTTTTTTTTTTTTTTTTTTTTTGTTGTTGCTTAATCACTAATTAGCCCGGTGGGCTGTGTTTTGAGGGGTGGTCTGTCTGGAGTAGATTCGCCCCGGCTGCTTTATCGGCCGTGCGTGTTCACACCCAAAACACCACCAAGGAAACACCTGGGCTTTCTGTTGATATCTGGTCCCCAGAATGCTTACAAAACAAACACTGAAGGCGTGTGTGTGTGTGTCTGTGTGTGTGTGTGTCTGTGTGTGTGTGTGTCTGTGTGTGTTTAGATTATGGTATTCCGTCCTCCTTTCTACTTACACAGCGGATATGAATCAAGCATTTCTGCGTGTGTGTTGGTTTTGGTGTCCCTCATCAGCATTTCCATTGTTCTGATAAAAAAAGGAAGAAGGGCATCTACCCCTCCTCCTCCTCCTCCTCCTCCTCCTCCTCTTCATCACCACCCCCCCCGCCCCAAGGCTTGTCGCCATCTACCTCTTTCCTCCTGTTTTGGGGATCTTTACTGTCAGCGAGCGAGACAGACGCCGCCCGACTGCTGGGTGTATTTGTGGCCCGTTTGCCAGCGGAGGCGGGCTGGGGGGAGCCATCAGAGCCCCACCGGGGGGGGGGGCAGACAGGAAGCCACGCAGTCGTCCGACTGTCACCGCGCCGACAGACTTTCATCACCAGTGGAGACGGAGGGAGAGACTCCTCACGTTGAGTTTTGAAAACAAGTTTCACTTTTGATTGATTTGTCGGGGAGAAAGAGGAAGAAACGGCGGCAAGAGGGACGAGGAAAGCGAAGGGAACCGTGGGGTCTTTCACCAAAACGGGCCAGAAGAGCTGGGAGAGACAAAAGGGAGGCAGTCGACCTCCGAGAACGATAGACGGTAGTCATGAAGAGGGAGCGGATATTTAAAAACATGCCCCTTTGCTGGCAGCGCGGCCGCCGTGTCACATCGGCTCCGGATGAGTGACAGGACACACGGCCCCCATCGCCGGGAGCCCCCGGGCTCCGGGGCAGAGGGGCCTGGGCCATCTGAGTTCCCAGCCCACGGGGAGGTGAGTGCGACGGGGCTCGGAGTCGCGAGCGACCACCACCACCAACCCCCCTCGTCGCTGCCCGCTCTCATCATGGGGCCTGACAGTGACGCGGTCTGAAGTCTGAGGGCCAAACTGGCAGATGAGCTGGCTAAAGACCAACTGCCCCCCCGCCGCTTTTGGCCTTTTTGAGGCCGCGCCGCGAGTTGGCTGTCGAAAAGCCTGTTGAAGCCCGCGCGGCGGCCGCCCCCCCCGAAATGAAAATGGAAAACATTCTATATTTATCGAGGCGCCGTCTTGTACCTTTCGCCCAAAAAAATCAACACGGTGCCGGAGATTTCATCACGCTCGCTCGCCTGGGCCCCCCCGCCCCCCGATCGATAGCCCAGTGGCAGAATACTGATCCCTATCGACCAATGAAATTGTGCACAGGCAGCGTTTCCAATCAATCAGCAGGCGATAGTGGAAGGGGGGGGGGCGCTGACGTCCTCGCGGTGATTGTAAAGAGCAATGGCTCCTGATAACAATCACTGATGGTGTCAGAAATTACAACCCCCCCCACCTCCACACACACACACCCACCCCGCCCCCCTCACCTCGCCGTGTAAAAATCATCTATTTCATTACAGTAAATGCGTGCAGGAGGGGGGGCATGGGAGGAGGGGGGGGCGTGCGCGGGGCAGGCACGCTTCGGTTTAATCGAGCTCCTGTGGGGTGTAATTGTCAATCAAAGTGGGTGTGTCCAGGGGAGCGTGATTAAACCCGCCGCGTCCCCTCCCTCTGTCCTCTGTGGCGCCCTTTGCGGCGCTGGCCCTCATCACCCTCTCCCGCCAGCCTTCGCCCCCCCCGTTATCGCTCCGTACACAAATCATCGTTGCGCTTAACGTCACGACAGGATCAGATACGAACGTAAGTCCGTAACAGAAATAGTTCTTTTGGAGAGCGTCCCCGTTGAATTTCCTGCCAAGGGTTCTTAGGCCTGCGCCATAATTCAATTGAGGTCTATTTTATTTATATCGCCTCTGTTACGGTGGAGATGGCTGCAGGTTTTCACTCGGCGGCGCGCAAGAAAGACGGTTCACAGTAGACGAGGACGGGAAGGGAGGAAACGCGGATCTTGGCGTGGCCGTCCGTGATAAAGTGACAGCTTGTTTGCTGCTGAGGTCCCCCGCCTTCAGTTTTTCTCCTCCTCTTCCTCCTCCTCCTCCCTCCTCCTCCTCGCAGGCTTCCCCTCGCTCTCGCTGGCCGACCAGATGAGCCTCCTGCAGAGCGCCTGGATGGAGATCCTGATCCTCCGGGTGGTGTTCCGCTCGCTGGGCCTGGAGGACAAGCTGGTCTACGCCGAGGACTACGTCATGGACGAGGAGCAGTCCAGGCTGGCCGGCCTGCTCGACCTCAACAACACCATCCTTCAGCTGGTGAAGAAGTACAAGCTCATGGGGCTGGAGAAGGAGGAGTTCGTGCTCCTCAAGGCCATCGCGCTGGCCAACTCGGGTAGGAACCCTCGCGCCGCCACACTAACGCCGCTTCCCAGACTTCCTGCCCCGCCCCCCCCTCCCCGACTCATCTGCTCCCCTCTGCTCAGACTCCATGCAGATTGAAGACGCAGAGGCAGTTCAGAGACTCCAGGACGTCCTCCACGGGGGCCTACAGGACTACGAAACCGCCCGCCACCCCGAGGACCCGCGGAGGGCCGGCAAGCTGATCATGACCCTCCCGCTCCTCCGCCAGACGGCGGCGCGGGCCGTCCAGCACTTCTGCAGCATCAAACAGGACGGACGGGTGCCCATGCACAAACTGTTCCTCGAACTGCTGGAGGCCAAAGCCTGACCCCCGCCAAAGGTGGGGAGGGGGGGGGCCCGCGCTCGTGCTGGGAGCAACCCAGGAGACGCTTCGAGAAATCCGCTCACTTTCCCCAAATCAAAAGTTCAAGCTGAAGTAAACGAGATGCATCGAGAGTCTTCGGAGACGGGGGGGGTATTGTCGTCTTTGCTTTGACGGATGAAAGCATGAGAGAAGAAAAGAGAAAAAACAATGCCTTTTAGAGATAAATGCAGATACATGCCAAAAGTAGAGCTTCGTTTCTCATCAGAGTACCACCTGATACTTGAAGATCCTTTTGGATTATTTCATCCGCCCCGCTTCCTCGTGCGTTTAGAGAGCCTTTCGATGGTTTCACTTGTCCTTTTGTAGAGAAAAAAAAAAAGGTTCACGGAGGTCACCCTCGCCAAAGAGTGAAGACTCAGACTACCCGAGCATACCAGCAAGCGCCCGCGCCGCCGCGGCGTGGCCCGAGATACGTTCACCACCCCCGGCCCACCCCACCCCGCTGGGTTCTGCAACAGAAACCTAACACTCCACCCCCACCCCCCCCCCCCACCCCCCCCCGCAGAGACAATGAAAGGGAAATTATCGCTATGTCGGAATCGTGAAAAATAACCAGCGTCCTGCTTTGAAAGAGATCATTTTCAGGGAAAGAGAATGTAATGTGAAGGTACAGATATTTATTTTCTGTCTCTGTTTGCTGTTTTATTTACTAATGTGGCATTATTGAAGAATAGACTAACACAACAGCAGCGCATCACGTGTTTGTTTGTTTTTTTTTAAATAAAGATTTTCAAATGATTTTTTTTTACTAGCTCATCTGCTATGGCACTGGTTCCATACCATGAAGTCCAAACCATGATTAATAAACCGTATGTACTTGAAGATCGTAATGTTGTAATGTTGTCGTAGAGCCATAGATGTAACTTTAACCATGTAAACTGGCCACGATGCTGTATAATCCGGATTAAGGGGGCGTCGGGAGCCCTTCCTATGGTAGAAGTCAATGTGTAGGAAGAAATCTGTGCACTAATTTTTTTTTTTTTTTCCTTTTAGCCATAAAATGTTTTGGGGAAACAGGTGATAGCGCTTCAGTTAATCTGTGTGTTCTGTGTGGAGAGTTGTCCAATCTGATTTACGTCTTTTTCTTAACGAATTAAGGGATTCATCTCTTTGAAGAACTGCAAATAAAACAACAGAATCATGCTTTTTTTAGTAGTTAACGGATGGTACTGTGACACTATAGTGTGCATATTTTTGAGGTAAATAGCCACGGCGTGCTGGTCTAAGTGTACAAACTGTACTCTCAGCTGTATATACTGTCTTATGCCAACGAATATGTTTAATAATAATGCTGATAAACTTTGTTTGGATGAGCTGTGCCGTGCTTTAGGCCATTCTCAGGTGGATTCTTGGGCAATAAAAGAGCATCCTTTTAATGCAGAAATGTCACCACGCGTATGGTCTTCCTCATCTGAGAGACAAATTTGTCCGGAGCCGTTTGATGGCTGGAGTCTACGGTCCGTCAACCGCTTGGCATTTCCACGTCAGGCCCCTTACGGCACCTTTAGGCCATCGGGACTCAGTTGGAGGGCGACTTCTCATTAATGGCTGTAATGAAGTCTCGCAGCGGCTCTGGGGAGCGCTGCTCATCGCACGAGGGCCAGCTGAAGCGGAAACGTCTCTTCGTCATACGAGCCTCACCCGACACGAAACCCCCCCCCCGCTTATTTATTTATTTATATGTCCTGTTTGCTCTCATGAAATGTATAAAATGTGCTCACCCGTGCCAGACGAGAGGAAGTCTGGACGGAACGGCTGAAGAATTCATTGCAGTGATACGCGCAACACGTGCAGCCCAGGTGAGGTGGATGGGGTCAGGGGTGAAGGAAGGCCCCAGAGGGAAGGTTTTCCGCCCTCCCGGTTGGAAAACGGCCTGCACTGGGACTTTTTTTTTTTTTTTTCAGATGAGAATCCTGACCGGATCCCATCTCTTGAGGACTGGACTCTGGACCAAAACATTCTTCTCTCTCTTCCACAAAAACGTGTCCAATGAACAACTGCCCACCTTATGATTACAGATTATTAGTTAGCCTGTTACATGATGATCTGAAAAGGACAATAAATGACCCGGAATCCATGCTGCAACTTCAAAAAACATCTATATTTCCCCTTCATATAGGAGGCGTCAACGAGCTATACCTGTGTCCACCACCAGGGGGCAATCACGGTGCATCCTGGCTCCCTTATCTGTATCTCCCCACATGCATTGCAGGAAATAAGAACAATTAATCAGGAGAAAGACGTCATTTTAACTGTATAATATCAGACTACCACTAAATACATATTAAATGAGCCGGGCCGCTCTGATATTATGCAAGATTACGCGCTCCTAATATAGTTTTATTTATTGACCGAGGAGCTGATCGCTCACAACTGCCTCAGCACAAACAGCAGTCTGAAGATGCACCAACAGATAGAAAGGCAAATTAAAAGAAAAGAAAGAAAAAAGATCAATCCATTTGTCCTTTCCCGGCCCCTCATCTGTCATCCCGGGCCGAAATAATCTCCTCATTTAGTCGCGGTTTAAAACTCCCAGGATGCTCTGAAGGGATTTGGAGCGAGCTGGAAGATGTTTCACCACATCAGCTGTCAGTAAGTGAGTTAGGAGCCTTTGAGTGAAACATCCCGGCACGTCCCTGGCCTTAAATGAGTTAGCGTGTGTCTGGAGGCCGTGTCGCCCAGACACCGTGGTGATGGATGAGGCCCCGAGGAGAGGGGCTGTAAAAGAGGCTGATTCTGGCACTCAAGGGTGAGATCACTTCCTCAATAAAAAAGCATCGTCCCGAATCATCGCAGCGAGGTATGAATGCTGATTAGGGCATTAGAGGGAGAGTTCTGTAAAAAAAAAAAAAAAAAAAAAGATATCAAACAATAGAATGAGATTACCCGAGAGTGTTTGTCTGAAAGTAGCTACAGGTGCCATTAAATATCTGGATGTTTGTACAGTTTGGGTTTTTTTTGTTATTATTATTATTATTTGCATTTAGATTGAGCATCAGTGTGGAGCTTTTAAATGCAAAAGGGGGCCGGGAAGGCACGACAGTGGAAAACAGCGCAGCTTTTGAGCCTCGTTTTGCACAACATCACAGGGAATCATGTTTAATTTAGAACTCCGGAGGAGGAAGGAGAAAATGAGACAACAACAGCAGTCGACACACACACACACAGACACAGACACACACACAGACACAGACACACACACACACCCCGACGTCCCCTCCATCGAATCATCTCTGGATGCTGCGCTCGATGTTTAAAAATTTGATGCTCTCCTCCCCGCAGCGCCGCCACGAAGGCTCCATAAAAACAGCTCCTAAATCTGCTGCCATGGCCCTGCCTGTCACCCTCGCTTATTCACCCACAGCAGACGGATCTCTGGTGCATGTGGAGAGACAGTCACCTCAGGACCACGCTCAGAAAAGCAACGCTGTCTTAGTGCTCTTAATTTATCCTTTCGTCCGGGCGGCACGGAGAAAACTTTGACTTAATTAAGCACACGCGTGCATGGAAGACATTTACAACCAGTTAAAATAGGAGAGAAGAGTGTAAAAAAAAAAAAAAAAAGAAAAGCGTTTTCATTTTCTGGTGGTGTTTATTGCCCTCTTGTGGCCAAACTGTTTATTGCAAGGTCACCGACAATTCAGATGATTTTAAAATATATAATTTAAGCTAAAATTAAAAACAATTAAACTTGGTGTTCACAGTTGCCCTCCAAATTACAATAAAAAGTTTACTTGAACAGGTTCGGAATATATTAAGATTAATTGACAACTTTCAGCACTTAATTTGCCGTGAACATAAACTAATGCATAGATTATTATTCAGTGATGCCTCAGTGATCACCATTAACGCTGGTTCTGGAGCTGCAGGGACGAGAAGAAGTGTTCATGGAAACTTTGTGAGCAACAATTATCGTGTGTAAATTACAGACTGTACTTTAGACACATTTCTATACACGCATATGCGTTTCTGAACACGGTAAGGTGTGTGTTTGTGTATGTTTAAAGGGTTTCGGCTGCTCCCGTGACTCTCCAGGCGATGTCAGCAACCTGACACCTCACTGTTGCCATGGCACCCAAAGGTGGAGGGTAGCATCAGAGCACATGCACGCTCAAGGAGACACGTGACGCGTCGCCCCTCGGACCCCTTCGAGGAACCGTCAGAGGAACCTATCTAACGCGTCTCTCCCCCCCCCATCAACGGGGCTCCAGGCTGCGGAGCCTTCGGGGCCCAGAGGTGTGCTCCTCCACGCCTCAGCAGGGCCTTCTGGTCCATGCGCCTCACTGCGAAGGAGGGGGGGGGCACCCACACCCCTTCCAGGCCCGACCACGGACCCCAGCGCTGGTGAGTCCATCCCTGGGTCCATTCTCTCCTCCTCCTTTCCTGTCTCCGCTCCGAGCGCCTTTGCTGGGAAACACAGAAGAAGCGACAAAGTGTGGCGAAGCTAGAAAGCAGGCCGAGGGGGGGTGGTGGTGTGTGTGTGTGCATGTGGGGGGGGGTGGTCTCCTGTTACGCTGTGATCTCCTTTACAGCACCACGATCGTCTTTCACCCGTCCTATCAAATAATCCCAGCAGAGGAATCTAAAAGTGGCCCATTTTAAAATAGAGCTATTTTTCCACGACTGGTGAAGCTGGTGTGTGTGTGTGTGTGTGTGTGTGTGTGTGTGTCTGACAGAGCTGGGGGGGGGTCCTCCCGGGTCTCCGCTTCCCATCATTTCATCCGCAGATCCATCAAGCCCCGCCCCTCCCGGGGGGGCCGAGGGGCTCGGCGAGCGGGCGGAGGGGGGTCAGGGGGGTCAGCCGCTGGTCCGGGAGCTGTGGTTCATCGCGGCGATGACGGCCGTCGCCCTGCTGCTGCTGGCCGTCGTCCTGGGCGCCGCGCTTCACAGGGTCCTGAGCAGACCCCCCTACGCCCGAGAGAGACCCCCCCTGGTGGGCCTGCCCCTGCAGAAGAGGAGCCCCACGGCCGTGTACCCGACCAGCAACTCTGTCCTGGTGAGGTCACGCTGGGCGGGTCCAGTCCTGTTTGTGATGATGACCCCCCCCTCCACCCCCTCCCTCTCCCCCCCCCCCAGTTCGACACTGTGCCTGACACGGGGGGCTTGGCCGGCAGCGTGACCCTCAAAGCCTTCAGCATGAGGATGGAGGTAAACCCAGTTCACATCCTGAGGAGGCCTCCGAGTGTGTGTGTGTGTGTGTGTGTGTGTGTGTGTGTGTGGTGTTATCTCCATGCCCCCCCCCCCCCCCCCACACACACACACCTCTTACTCTCCTCCCATCAGGATGCGTTAGAGCCCAAGTGCGAGCCCGTCGGGGATGCCCCCCCCCAGGGGGAGCTGGGGGTCCTGAGCGTGAGCTCCCTGAGGCGCAGCGTCAGCCAGCTGATGGACGGGAAGTCGGCGGGGGACGAGGACGCGTGGGACCCAAACACGTCAGGCCACGACAGCGGGATGGTGAGAGACCCCAAAAATGTATGCTGACCCCCACCTCCCAGTCACCCACCCACCTTGACCCCCCCCCCCCATCCCCGTCCTGGAGGGGCTCAGACCCTGACCCCAGACGTGCTCTTGCAGTTCATGGACGACGAGGAATTCGTGGACACGGTCAAGGGCTTCAGCACGGTGAGGAAGGAGCACACCATGTTCACCGACACCAACCTCTGACCCCACCCTGGGGTGGGGTCACGGGGTCACCTGGGACTGGCACAGTCCACACTGGGAAGGACAGGACTGGGCTGATGCTCCTGGAACTGGAAACGGATCAATAAAGCAACGATGCTGGACAGCTTCCTCCTCACACACCTCGCAGGCAGGATTTCATTTTATTTTTCCATCCCACCGTTGGAAACATCTGGACGCGGCTCGCAAGGGCCATCACGTCGGACAGCAGCTCGAACTTTCTTCACAACTTTTTTTTTTTTTTTTTTTTTACACTGAGTGATTTAACCGAAAATAATCTGATTGCTTGAAAACTGGAGCAACTTCTCTCTTATCGTTTGTCGTTGTGTACCTGGTGTGTACCAGGTGTGTACCTGTGCACACCTGAGACCATGGGGGCAGACAAGGGGCGTTTGTGGGCGTGGCCTGGAGCGCCTGATACCATGGGGACGCCGTAAGAAGTGAGGGCAGCGGCCGACACGCCGAAACAGAAGCGAGCCGTGGAGTTGATTTATTTAAAAGGTTCGCTTTATCCGCCCCCTCCTTGCTTGTATTTCCGCGGCCTACAGCGCCACACCCTGGACATACTCTACAAGTGCATGAAGGCTGCTCCGGCTTGTTGTAGCAGTTTCTTCCAGTTGCGACACCTCAGCAAGGTTTAATGGAGAACAAATCCAACCATTTTAGATTTCAGTGGCCTCATACGCATATTTTCTCCACATAAAAGCAGCCTGGACCCATGTCAAGTTAACTAAAAAAAAAAAAATCTGGATTCTGAATCCTCTTACTTTCCATCTAAATAAACATATTTGCATCACATTTACTTGGGTTTGCGCTTCTATAAGTCACTTTTTTTAAACTCACCACTAAAACGTTTAATACACACTCAGACAAGTTGCAGCTAAATTGCTCACATATTAATTTATTCGAAATAAGAACAGAACACTTGTACATGAAAGGAAATCATATGGTTACAAAACATTTACATAATAAATTAATATACTGCAGTACCATGTGACAGTAAACACAAACCCCCCAGACCAGGGGACTCTCACCGTCTTCAAACTGAGTTTAATGTACAAAATCTCAGCCATTTACAAGGCAGACTATTCCTCCATTGCTTGTTTTAAACAGATCTCTAAATGGTAGTTTCACTGATATGTGCACTATTGACGAGGAGAAATCCTCCAGTAACATCATTTGTGCGCCATTGCTATCGACTTATTTTTATTTGAACTTCTGTTAAGATAAAGAATGACAAAGAGATTAAAGTGTGCACCCCTGCCTTTCCTTTGAGATGAACTCCTCTGTAAACGAGACAAAAGTGCATGGAGCACATTCTAGGTTATCCTTTTTCCAGAGCCTGCAATAGAAGCATCAGATCTTGATAAATAACTGTACAAGCTCTGCCCTCCTCCCTCCCAGGAACCCTTGGTTCAATCTTCCAGCCTCATCACATCCCTTTTTGTCCTCTCTGCTCGACCGTGAGCCTGACGGACCTGCTCATAATTTAAATAAGCAGTAAAAGTACAAAAGTAGCCCCCCCCCTTCGCCAGCTGCAGTTATTTCTATGCAGGGACTTGGTGATAACACCAGCGCTCCCCTGATCAACTCCACCATGTTTGTTCAGTTGTTCTGAGAACTTAAGACTTGAGTATGCAGCAGCCTGAAGTCTGTACCAGAATTAAAAAAAAAACAAACAAAAAAAAAAACACCAACGCCGATGGTTGTACCTGAGAGCTCGACTCGACCTGACCTGATGGTGTGTGACGCACCTGTAGTCGCTGGTGATGTGAACGCGAGCGCGGGCTTTAGAAGGGCACTCCAGTTGTTCGGTACCATGAGCGGTGGGAGGCACGGCACGTCCTGCATCTCCCATAATGCCCAATATCAACAGCGTTAGCGTAGAGCCCGTCTGCCGCCGAGTTCCGGGCTCGAGCGTATTAAAAGTCCGACTTATCAGCTACAACACGACAACTTCTAACAACATCGATGGCATAAAGTAGTCTGTTGTGACTCGAGGAAGTCTACGTGCGGCGTGTCATGGTGACGAGTAAGGTAAAACAAGGGAACAGGGTCCGTGATGACAAGTCTGGCATCACGTTCTTACGTTGACCTAATGAGACGCACGGCTTCATGTTCCTCTCCTACGTCACCGGATCACCGACAGGCTGAAACGCTACCACAAAAATCTACACAGCTGAGAGGTTAACAGGTTAAAAGCAAACTCCCACATATTTAAATAGAAGCTTAACGCAGCTAATACTAACACTAGGGTGAGTTCAGTCAGTTTCTGCTAATGCAAAAGAAAAAAAAAAAGGTCATCGGAGGTTATCTGACTCATATAATGAGGACTCCAGGGGAAATGATGAAGTTGTGGAAGCTGGCGGTCACAACACGAGGGCCGAGAGGTCATTATTTACAACAAAGTATTGCAAATCGGGCCACAAAAGCAGCTACGGAAATGTTGACGCTCCCTACAAAACGAGTCCCTTCTCCAAAAAAATATTCTCTGCGCGTTTGTTCATCCAGCTCCGACTTTCTTTTTTTTCCCTTTTTTCAAAAAGTACAAAGTTCTCAAAACTGTGCAATTTCTTCTTATTTGTATACAAAATATCTCATTTAAACATTCGCCTAAAAGCTACAGGTGAGCGCGCGAGCCCAGATCCACATGCAAAGAGAGGGGGGCGGACTGAGGATCTGGGGTCCTCAAATTAAAGGGTTTGCTCTTAGATCTGCAGCAAGCAAGAATTTTTCACTCCCAAGACATCAAGCAGAATGGACTAACGTCATAGAAGGAATTTAAATGCTTGTGAATTCTCTTTAAAAACAAAACTGATCTGCAGTGCTCTGACTTGTTCTGCTCAAGAGCTGATGGATGCTCAGGATAATACTGATGATTAGGCTCAAACGGACAAACGTCGTGCAGTCAGATTATACGGGGGCGATTAAAAAAATTAAAACAGCACAATTAAAAATCAATCTTCAGACCCAGCTGGATTAAAATCGTAGAGGAAAAGTTGAAATAAATGCCACAGGGAAAGAAAGTGTTATAAAAAAAAAAGGTGAAAAATGATCGAGGAAGGATTTGGATTTTTTTTTTCGAATCCCGTTTTCTGGCTTCTTCCAGATCACCGGAGGAGCGCTCGCCTGTAGACGCTCGCCGCGGGCTCTACGTGGGACGCTCGCCGCGGGCTCTACGTGGGACAGAGAACTGCGGAGACAAGAGCAGAGGCGCGAGTGAGGACGGGGCGCCGCGCAACGCCGCCGCGGAATGTGCAGGAGGGGAGTTATGGAGGAGCGACTAGCGCGGGGCGATGTGTGGGAGTGAGAGAGCAGAGGCAGACAGGTGGAGAGCCGCTACCGCAAGCTTCGCTGTGAAGGGGGGAGTAGAAATGTGCGTTAGTGTGTTCGCTGCCGTTCGGGAGGGGGGGGGGGGGTCTAGTGCGGACACAAGCGCGGCGTGAGAGACGCTACAGCGGAGAACCGGTGAGGGGGAGAAACTGGGAGGAGGAGAAGAAGAGAGAGAGAGGGGTGGATTAGAGAGCCGGAGGTGAGGAAGGATCCGTGTTAATGTGCCTCAACAAACCTCGAGCTTCCACCGCTCTCACACCAGAGCTGCCCGGGGACAGTGCAGCACAGGCCAAAGACAAGGAGGGCAGAGGTCAACACAGAAGAGGCTCCAAAAACACAAACAGACTCATTTCTCAAATCTGATCTGAACAGTGTCGGTGTCCGGCGCGTCCAGTCTGGGGACGAGCGTCGAGCAGACGGCGCTCCGGCTCGCTTCCAACAGAAGCGCGACGCCAGAACGGCAGATAATCTTCGACGTACGCGCTGAAAGAGCGCGCCAACACCAAGGCCCTTGCACGCCGCTGCGGTCGGGCGCCTGAGCTGATTCTGTTCTGCTCGTAAAACGGCGACGGCGGCCGCGTTTACCTTTGAGGATGTAGTCCGTCAGCAGCGCAGGGACCTTCTCGCTGTCGTCCCTCATGGCGTGCAGGACTAGAGGACAGGGGCCGGAGGAAACCGCGTTAAGAACGGGACGGCAACGCAAGAAAAAAAAACCCAAAACAAACTGAAGTGCGGAGAAAGGCTCACTCTTCGTGAGGATCTGGAGGTCTTCCACTGAAGGCGTCCCGGCCTTCTTCTCGTACGGGATCACCGTGGTCAGATACTTGGGAAAAAAAAAAAAAAAAAAAAAAAGAAGCAAGTTAGACGAGGAGATATCAACACATGCAGATAATAATGTAACATCTCATTGGATTTAAAAGTAAAAAATAAAATAAAATAAGGATTTATTCAATAAAAGCTGGATGGTGGTTCTTAAAAGGATGATTCAAAACAAGAGGATGGCATCAGAACAGCAAACAAAAGCTCAAATGATGAAGTATTGGTGAAACCCCCCCCAAATAAAGGCTGTAAATAAATGATCCAACAGAAACCGAAGGGCAGGGGTCGGCCGGCGTGAAGAAAGAAAAAGAAGTGAGTGGGAAGAAAGAGCGGGGGGCACCTGTTTGTCCCCTCCCGTGCTGCCAAAAGTTTGACGGAGGCCATTGTGAATGACATTGGAGAGTCCCTCCAGAGTGAGGAGCTATGAGGAGCAGAGGAAGGAGGGAGGGAGGGAGGGGGAAAAAAAGAGAGCAGATAGATGAGGAGGCTTCTATTTTTAGGAGGAGGAGGAAGGATGTTCCACCGCAGAGCCTCGGCGTCGGGAGGGATAAAAAGCGACCGCTCCATCGGGTCGTGTGTTGTTATCGCCCCGCGCGAGCCAAAGGAACGCGCGTCTCCCGCGTCGCCTCCGACGTCGGCCGTGACTCACCGTCCCCGGGATGTGCGTGCTCGCGCTCCGCTGGCCGTTGGGCCCCGTCGCCGCGCTGCTCCGGATCTTCTTCTTCTTGCGCAGCAGCTCGCGGTGCTCCTTCTGCCTGTTCTGCACGTCGATGAGCAGCGAGATGAAGCTGTTCTTCACCTGCGTTTCGGAGCGCGACAGCCATGAGTAAACTGGTCGGCGGGGGAGGGGGGGACACACCGAGAAATGAACTTTCGAGCGAAAGCACCTCCTTCTCGTAGTCCAGCTCGTCTCGCAGCGCCAAAGCCTGGATCAGCTCCTCGCTGTAGCGCCGGATGGTGGTCTCCACTTCCTCCAGCGTCTCCGTCAGTTCAGACACAGACAGCTGACGCAGCCCTGAGACGGGAACATTTAATAGAGCTTAAACACAACAGCCAGTAGCACCAAGAGGACGCCGCTCTTGAGTCGGACGTCGAAGATTTACGATCTCTTCAAGAAAAAATGAATGTGATGAGATGACACGGAGGCCGGGCTGTTGATTATATAACGTGGGAGGGAAAAAAGCAGCGGCTGCTGGATTGCATTTGTCACACATTACATAAGAAGGCCGCTGCATGTGAGCGCCTGGCTGTTTCTTCGCGCGCGCAGCTGTTTGACCCACTTAGTCGAACCATCGATTAGTTCCGACCCGTCCCCTCGCGAGCTGCCCTTCCCGGGAGACACTCACGGTCCTCGTAGCTGGTGTTGGAGCCGGAGCGCTTCAGGGCGTGGAGGTCCTGGGAGAGCATGGACAGGTCGGACTGCGAGGGGCTCTCGTCGTCTTCAGGGTCCGGGGACTCCTGCATCATCTCCTCGATCTCCTCTATCACCTGAACCGCGACACGGGCGCATATCGGGTTTGAGATCGGGTGAATTCCCGCGTGGCGAAACGCGGGCTCCGCGGCAGACCGGCGTACCTGCTCAGCTGTGAAGAGCGGCTCGTCGCTTATGGATGAAACGATGATGGAGTGCATGTCCATCTGCTCCCTCAGCTCCTCGTCGTCAGACAGATCCAGAGACTGATTGTCCAATTTCTGCGTGAAGCATCAGCAGGGGGTAAAAATAAAAGAAGACCGCGGGCGCAGCGGCGCGGCGTGCGGAGCCGAGCTCCGGCCGAGCGTTACCTCTTGTTCGGCGAGGTTGAGGATGGGCAGGTGCAGGCTGCGAGTGTGCGAGGTCTTCCAGTCCACGGCCATCACGTTGCCGTAATTATCCGTCAGGGTGTTCCACACTCTGGAACGAAGCAGAGGACAGTGTGAGAGCAGAACTTTAGAACGCGCCCTCCTGTGCCGGACCACCCCCGCACCACTTCACAATCAGGGGCCTCGCTCTTTTCGTACCCGGCGACAACACTGCGGCGTTTGTCTCACCATGACCTTGAAACAGAGAAACTTGGTGCTCAGCTGGCGTTTGGCTCGTCACTGATAACACTTATTCAGAAACAGTGACGTCATTGGTGGTGGTGGTGGGTGGGGGGGGTGTCAACACAGATGGTAGAGAGGAGTTACGGCACTAACATGCGTATACATTTGATTTCAGACTCGCTCTATCGCCCGGCAGTTCTCCTCAACTTTCAGTTACGATCAGAGATAAAGGCTGAATAGAACGCGTCCGCGTGGTCACCGACGTGCGGGTATGAAACAACTCGGCGTTGTTGCAAGTCACTTTGTTATTTTTCTTGCTGGATGGGAGCGCTGCAGGGCAGAGAGGGGAAGGGTGCTGTGAACCCATGTGTCACACTCGCTCTGCATCATAACCCTCCAATTTTCTCACACACACACACACATTTGCGGACAAGTGTTTATGTAACCACGTGCATGTTTCTCCCTCAAGTGCAGGGCTCGGGGTATCGGGGGCTGCGTGGTCCTAAATAGGGCAAGGGCTGACCGCATATATATATTTTCCCTCCAAGTAAAGACACATAATTAACTAATAAAGCTGGTTTACTGTGAGCACGTGAATTAAAAAAAATAAAAAGGTTTCAAGTCCTCGTTTTCTGTTCCTCTGCAGCTTGCCTGATTTACTTGAACACAGATGTGCAACTGTTTATGTTGCACAACTGGGCAGATGCATAATTCACATGAGCAGTTTTGCTCCCACACATTCCTCCTTCTCTATTTGCACCCAAACGCGCAAGGATGCACACGCACACACACACACATCCTCCCCTGTCAGCCCTGTTGTTTGTCTCAGTGTTACTGGAGGACTCATTAAGAGCCTGGTCATGTCTTCCAGGGTGCAGTCACCCAGAAAAGACTTCCACTGATCCTGGCACTGCTCTTTGGGCTTCACTGGGCTGCTGTCCAATTATTCTCCTCCGTTCCTTCCTGTGTATTTGAGGCTAAAATAACCGTGGACGTTTCTTTGTCTAGCTTCTCTACATTCTCACTATTCTGGTTGCGATATTTATGACTGTGAGCACATTCAAATGTCATTGAAATGAATAATATACCAGCATAACACATCTATGTATTCTCATAGATGATTATTTAAATGTGTAGTTTTGCAAGAATTAGACAAACGCTGTTGCAATTCTGAATTGTGCAACAAAAAAATCAACACTCAATAGTTTCAACTATTTATTTCTATCACAAACTGGTCAAAGCTAAGAAATATAAATATATATGATATTGTGTGGAAGTGTGCATGACTAATTTTAATTGAGACATAGAGGAAGGGTTCATTGTATAATGATGTTTTACTGAGGATATCTCCACAGATTGTGACATTTGCATTTAGTGTGGCAGGCCGAGCACCATAATAATCACTGTGGCGGGGATAAGGGGTCCCGGGGGGCTGCAACCTGGGCAAGAACAACCCAAAAATAAGCTCCGTGTGTTAAACAGGACTTCTTTTGAGGAAGTTCGCTGCAGGAAGGAAGAGCAGGGATTCTCTAAGTGACCTACCACACACGACTTATAACACCAAGATGATCAATGTGCAGTTTATATGATTGGTTTGATGGGTTAAGCCGGCCAGTCTAGTGAGAGATCTGTAAACGTGGCACTACACACACACACACACACACACTTTTCATCTCGGCCAAATGTTTTATGTGGAACCAAATTGAAATCCCCTGCGATCGTTTTCACATGTCAGCTTTTAAAACGAGACAAATCGCGACGTATCGGCGTCGCCCGAGGACACTTGGTCCCACAGAGGCGCGCAGGGCTGCGGATCTCGTAAACTTTGGTCCACCAGATCGCGGCTCGGGGGGGGCGGGCGAACCTCCCTGGAGCATCAACATTAGCCTAGCCGCCGAGGCTAGGCGGCTAAGGCTAGCCGACAACTTGGCAAAACAAACGTTTTATTTAAAAAAGAAAACCCCGCACTCACTCGTCGTCCTTCAGGTAATTGTCCTCCGTGATGGGCTTGACGGGGGCGATGTCCTCCGTCGTGGTGTTGTAGTTTCGGAAGCACACCGTCAGCTTCTCGTCGAAGTCGTGGACCAGGTCCTCCATCGACTTGAAGCTGCAGATTTCCCCGGAGAAGCTGTTGTCCAGGTCGGAGAAGTCGTCCAGGCCCGCCGCCGCGTCCGCCACGTTCGAGTTCAGCTGGTCCAGCCGCTCCGCCGACGCCGACGGCGGCTTGAACTCGTTGAAATCCTGCCAGTCCTCGTCGAACTGGGCCAGCGGCGCCGCCATGACTGCCGTGGGAGGCTGGAAGGGGTAGGGGGGGAGGGTGAGACAAACTTCGCCCGGAGAACGAGCTCCTTCTTCGGCTTCCAGACTCGCGAGTGGGCGGTGAAGGAGGGAGCCAGGCGAGAGGCTCCGGGGGGGTGGAGCGACGTGACGTCAGAGGTGACGCCCCGCCCACCGCATAGGGATGTAAACAAGCCCGGTGGTGGAACGAGGTCAATATTTCCATCGAGATTGATCTTTTTTTTTTATAGCGTTTTCCAGGATTTGTCCTGGAATTTCATCCAATTGCTCAAATAGTACATCGATGTAAATTAGAGCAATGTTTTTTAAAGAAAAAAATTGTAACACACCATGATATGACACTGGTGTCACATTAAATGTCTTATTTCAATATGGATTGGTTATAGATTTTTCTTCTTCTGTCTTAAATCTTCAAAACAGAAGGTGGAGAACAACAACACTTTACTCAAAATAATGTCACTTTATTGGTAATTGTTCATTATTCCTAATGGCATTGAAGATAGCCTTTTACCAGTTGGTTTGGCCTCAGACATTGCTCTCAAAAAAAAAAAAAAAAGACTGAATACAAAGAATGAAGACACAAGTAAAACCCACAAGATGCCCTCTGACACGTGCTTTGGCAAAAGCAGTGAATGTGAGCCCATCTGGATCCCTGTTTTTCTTTCAAAGGTGGGAGGGATGCCATCTCTTGCAACTGCCTCAAACTTTGACCTTCACAATCTCATGCCCCAAGACTCCCTGGTCTCCCCGCGCCGCCCCCCCCTTCAAAACCCTGAATGTTTTATTGAAAATATGCATACATTTTTTTCCCTACACAACAATACAAAACAGTACAATCACTTTTGTAAATAACACAATGGATGCAAAGCCACACGTCACCCACTTCCCTCCCTCAGCCCAAGACGTTTAGAGACGCAACGGTAAGCCCATCCCCAGTGTTCCCAGCTCCCTACCCACCACCACTATCACCTCTGAGAAAAGTAAGACATTGATAATCACTTGCAACTCCCTTGTAAACTCAAGACAAAGAGCAGACACCAGTTTGCATACAGATATAGCGTTTACCACCAGCATGTAAACTGTTTTACAGAAAGTCATTTTGATATATATTTTTTTTATTTTATTTTATTATTTTTTTTAGGATTGGAAGTGTTGCCTTGAAAATCCAGTAAAACAGAGAGATGTAGGAACTCAATTGAGGAGCTGCAAAAAAATGTTTCCAGAGTGTGGCACAGGGGGTCCTAGAGGAAACACAGACCTGCCTCAGGGGATTTGGCCCGGGAAGCGGGTCAAATCCATCAAGTTTGAATACCAAGAGGGAGATTTCTGCCAAATACACAGACATGCAAGTTGACTTTTACATGACGGTAACTATTAAAGGCGAGGGGTGGATAGATTGAAAGACCTGATTGTAGGTAACACACTTCCTCTTAACTCTTCCCCTTTCAATTGGCATGGGTGTTACTGTGCATATTCATTGCGCCTTAGTGATGTTAGATTAAAAAATACAACTGAACACAAAGAAACACAAACACACACATATAGATATAGATATAGATATATAAAAAAGAAAGATAACTGGGTTAATAAAGATGACAAAAAAAGAGGACTCCAAATGTCTGGTTATATTTTAATATGATCATACAGGGATAGGTCAACCAAAAAAATGATATAATGTCAAAAAAAAAAGTAACAAAAATTTCAATAAAAACAGAAGCACTGGTTTTAAACAGGTTTCACTGTATAGCAGTCTGTAGCAAATAGCCATTACGTGCCTTGAAAAAGGGAGGAAGAAAGCTCTGAATGGTGGTGCACTGTCCGCTGAATAACATGGCTGGAGAGCACGGTGGGGTGTTTTTTTAAATGAGGAAGTCTCTCTAAACTCTGGGAGTGGTACCCTTGGCGTGAGGCTCAGATTGTTTCATATCTACAAAATAATCAGTCACTGCTTTTGGATGCATAGAGGCATAATGAAGGAGTGCCTTTAGCAAATTCCCATCGGGTTTTGGAGCCTTTGCCAACGCAACCTTTTCAGCCATGGCAGCGAGGGTGGCCACCGTGAGCCTGCGAGGACCCTTATGGATGCCACTAGGTGCAAGAGAGCAGAAAGACTATTTAAAAGTGCAACGAGGGCTGGATGCCTTACGAACCAAAGTGTTGTGTGCAGCTGTATGAACGTGAAGGCAGTTTGTGTTTTTAGGACCGCAGCGTCTTTCCTTCCAACACTGCTCAGAGAGTGTTGTCTGGTCAATGCTGTCACTTCTAACTGCTCAGCCAATAAATACGTTGTTATCTTTCCGCAAAGAATGACTCGCCGTGCTAATAAGACAACAGTTTTAGAGGGTTGTGAAACAAGCCTCATTCTGATTTGCTTTTTAAGCTATTCATTTCCCCCAGAAGAATGTTGTGCTGCCAGTAATTCAGTGCCGTTTGAATGCCACGTGAAACAAATTTCAATGTAAAAATTAAAGCCCCAGATTAAAGAAAAGTTTTTCTTTTACAAAATGGCTCTCAAGTAATCTTTGTTCCACAGCCAGAGGTCCTTATGGGGCTTTGGATAACTTAGAATTGTTTTAAAATCCTCTTACAATTTTACCAACGGATTAGGAGTTTAAGGAAAAGGGGATGGGGTGTGGAGTGGGGTGAGGGCGGTGGATATTTCTGCTGGTGTGAATTGAGCACACATCCAAATTAAACCTGCAATCACAAAAGTCAACTCTCGCTAATGTGTGCATGCATAACCTCTCTCACACTCTCACGCACGCAGAGGGACAGCAGTCAATTGAATCAGTTCGTGTGTGTGTTTTTTTTTTTAAAAAGGTCCCGACAGAGGAGAACCCACCACGCCGACAGCGTCTGACCTCCGCCAGCGGCACCGATGTGTGAATCCCTGTCCTTATCCTCTTAGGCAGATGTGATGGAGTTGTGCGGTAGCTAGTACAACAGAGGGGCTCGGCTGCATGTTTTAACAATACAGCATCTCTCCGTGTTAGAAGTTAAATTAAGGAATAAAAAGTTTATCTTCCTAATGTCAAGAAACAAAAAAAAAAAAAAAAAAAAAATGGAATCTTCACACTAAAGCTTTCCATGGGCACTACTTATGCTAAGATTCACCTCATAAATGAGAATTACGCAATGACTATTATAAAAAAAAAAAAAAAAAAAATCCAACATTTAGCATAGCTTTTTTATGTGTTCCTTGCCAGCTGGTCAGTCGGCGTGTTCTTGGTGGGTTTGCTGGCCGTCGGCCAACAACAGAAGTAACAGAAGTGGGGAAAATACACGTGTGTAGAAGTTTTGCTGTATCCCGCTATGCAGCTTTACTTCCCCCCCCGACAGCATCCCACCCATTTCCACTGAGACACACGGGTACTGTGAGACGATCAGGCAGACAGATGTGGTCCAACAGCTAGTCTGCATGGTGTCTGGTGGCATCAGAGAAGACACTCAGAGCTCAAGGTGGACACGGGTTTCCGAGGGCCTGGCATGGCCGTGGGACGAGGGGGGAAAAAAAAAAAAAAAAAAGCATTGATTGAAGCAGGAGAACAGCCATTACAGCTCACCAGTACAGGGCGGTCATGTCCCACTGGGTACTGACTGGCTTTCCTCTTGGTCAGGATCAGTATCCGTCATCAACTCCACCACTTAGTCTCGATCGGTCAGAAGACAAATCTTTTGCGCTTGTTGTTTTCTCTTTTGTCTCAGTGGGTTTCGGTTTTTATTCTTGACATGCTTTAAGTTGTTGTTCAATTTCTTTTGCCATGTTCAGATTTTCCATTTGTCTTGTTGATTCTTGGATTGTTGTTAGAGACGTCATCTGATCCAGAAAACGACCATCAACTGTCCATGTTACTGCAATTTTCTGAGGGCATAACAGAGAATGCATAAATACGGAGATGAAATTAAATCCGCGGTAATTCTTCTGAGCGCTTAACAATTACCGTTAAGTCCGTCTGCCTCTGGTGAATCGATAAAGGGTGCGGGACCCCAAACGCGCACTGTGCCATCGTCTGAGGCAGAAGCCATTAGTCCTGGGATTGTTGGGTTCCAGCTCACGCAATTGACTGTGCGCGTGTGACCTGTTAGCTCAGCAATGGGAAGTTCGCCACGTCTGTGCCAGATGTAGACTTTGTGATCTGGAGATAAAGAAAGTCAACAAACAACAGGGGGGAATTTAGTAGTGTTTAAATGTATAGTGAATTCTACGTGTGTGCGTGTATGAAAGTATTGTATGTACACTTAAGCGCCTTCTGAGCGCACAGGACCAAAGCATGTTTTATAAACCAAAAGCGCCCTCTGCTGGAATTAAAGTGTTTTACATGTTGCATCTTCACTAGTTTTTTCTCTTTATAATAATAACAGTATTAGTCAGAATAACTTAATTTGGGTTAATTTGGCAGCTGTTTGGCATTTATATAATAGACACCAATCACTGTGAGGACCAAATTAATTTATAAAGAACACCGAGTACTATGTACGCTTTCAAATTAGAGTATTACAGTATTATTTTTGCATTATGATTTTACCTTCACTGCCACTGGCAATGAAGTCTTCATTGTGCCCTCCAAAGCAGGAGTGGATTGTGTAGAAGCCCTGGGTCACACCTTGGTACTTCCTCACCAGCACTCGGTCTTGCAGGTCCCAGAGGTGTACTCCCTAAAAAGAAGATACCCCATAATGACTGAAATACGTTGCGCTACTTGTCTAAAAACGCAGTAGCAGAGAGTTTTAGGAATAACTAGTTGATGACAGGAAAACAGATTACCTGAGTTGCTACATTTAACAAAGCTAATCTCCCATTTTTTGAAACTGTAAAAGACATGATGGGGTGGTCCTCTTGAACTCTGAAGGAAAAACAACACACAGTTAACAATTGTACTGAGTAACAATAATATAGGATCAAACTATACAAAACTAGGATTAATTCAGACAGATTTAAATCACTCAATCAATCAATTATTAGAACTGTAGGAGATAGATATGACTCATTTATGTAGTGTCTCATCAAGTGTCTCACCTACACCCCAAAGATCACAAGACACTGTACTTACATGTTTCTATCTGTCAGGTCCTCAAAGTTGTACCCCCGGATCCTTTGGTGGGTGTCTGATGCCAACACTGTTCTGCCATCACTCAGGCACCACAGGCACTGCACTCTAACACCTTCCCAAGAGTCTAACAAATTTCCATCCAGATCCTGACAACACAGACAGCAAAGCCCTTGTTTAATTTGGCACAACTGTGTCTCCACTCAACGGCAGGCACGGTTAACAGACAAAACGGCAGAATTTGTTAAGTAATAAAGGTCAGGCTGCTTTTCTCCATCTTACTGCTGATCTGTTGTGGATTGCACCAATAGACAGGCTGTATTAAAGAGAAAGATTTACGTTTTTCTGGCTGTGGTACAGGACTGAGAAGTTTAATGAGGGGATATCTATATATCTATCCATCCATCCATTATAAAATATAGGACTTACATTTACAATCAAAAACAATGGTCCACTTACACACTGATAAAACTGTCCTCTCTGTCCACCAGTGACGAAGCGCTTGCCATCTGGATTCCAGGCTACACTGGTAAGGCTGTCTTCATGGGACTGTGACATTTTTGTCCGCAGCTCCCCCGTCTGGTCCAGAAGGTGATTTGCAAAGACATTTTGAAAATGTAGAGAGAAAAATAGAGGGGGAAGGGAGACACCAGGAATGAACATTAAGTAATGGTGGGGGAGGGTAGAGAAGGAGAAAAAACAAAGGGGAGGGGAAGAGATGGGAAAATAGGAAAGGTCATTGAGTACATACTGTCTTTAGTAACTATAGGAAAGTTAATGTGGCTTTTTAGACTTTTTCCACTGAATCTAAACATAATGTTCAACATCTTGGATACTGGAGATATCACGCTTTTGTACATATTTTGTGACAGACACTTGACAAGTAAGAGCTGGTATATAACAAGAAGAGGTGTCACCAGTACGGGAGGTATTTATCCTAAAACAGTAAACTTGTGTTAATTTTACCTGAACATTCCAGAGCCACAGCTCAGAGCAGTCGTCAGGTCCACAGGCAATCAGGTAGACGTCATCAGGACTCCAGGCTAAGTAGGAGACTCCATATGCATGACCTTCCAGGGCTCGCAGCAGCTTCAATTGATGGCTCTCCTACATCAGGATGGGACAGACAGGTGAAGATCAACTCTGTTTCAAACGGCTCTGCTCAAACCAGTAAAGTACATATGTGGGAAACACGGAAAATGAAAAGCACTCACAGGTTCCACTTGCCAAATAATGACAGTTGTGTCTTTGGAACCAGTAGCTAGTTTGGTGCCATCATTTGAGAATTTGCAGAACCACACTTCATTACAGTGTTCTGTGAGGATCTGCTGGGTGTAACAGGGGAACTGCTTCCTGTCACACAGAAAAAGACAAATGTTAAGAAACACTGCATTTTCAGCCCAGGTCTCCCTGTAGTGTTGTTGAAAACAGGAGGCCAACTAAGATTAAAATAAAAAAAAAAAAAAGATATTGTGACAGTGGCGGTTTAGCTGTAAAGAACCAACCTGCTGCAGACGTGATCGAGCAGAAGCGAGACCGAGTCCTGGTTACTGTCCAGCTTGGTGTTGTGATAGAGGCAGCGGTCCCTCTGCAGCTCTACTGCTTGCCTCAGCAGGGTCTGTAACCTTCGAGGAGGCAGCATCACAGAGGGCGGCAGGTACGCTACAAGGACACAGAGGAGCAGCCTCGTTCAGTTCCATATTCTCCACCATCATGCTCACGCGATCAGTCTGCGAGCTTTGGACTTTGGACCCGTCTCCTCACTTTGTAACTTGTCAAGCAGGCGGCAGCGCGACGTGGCACCCTTGCCTTCCCACTCTGCCTTGGCTCTTAGATCCTCAGCATGGCTACACATTAGGTACCTGTGCATAGACAGAGTCAGGAGTTAAAGTATTAGAGATAAATGTGTTATTACATGCAGCAAACCGACCTGACAAATGCAGGCATATCTATTACTGAACCAAAACACACAGCCAGATAAGGCGCTGCATGTAATGTCATGTTTCTACATGATTACTGCTTAAATCCAAGAATGCACAACAACTTCTTCTGCTTCATAGGCATCTAGAGACTTAACGCACTTCTGCTTGTGGATAAATCAGAAGCAAAGGCATGTTTACTGCTGTTCATTAAGCTGAGGTAAGTAATTTAATTATTTTATTGAGTGGCAGGCTATTAAGGTAAATGGGCCTGTGAAAAATTGTGATCGATGCATCTGGGCTGATTAGATTATGAACCGCAGGGATGTTTGTTGATGATTTAGAAAACATCAATGTAAATCAGTTCCTTCACACAGTATACGATGAAAATGACTGAGAGGTACATAAATAAATAGATATTTTTTTATCACAAAGTCAAAGCAACCCTTTATAATTAGTTACTGGAGAACAACCCAAAAGCTGCCTGATTACTATCAATGACAGTGATGGCAGGAATGTAATATCAACTGGTAACAGTACCCGCTAAGAACGTGGATGCGATCTGTGTTGTACTTGAGTGGTGTCAGCTCGCCCCGGAGCACCTGCAGGGCCTCCAGGACTTTGCCATCCTCCAGATATTCTAAATACTTCTGCTGTAGCAGCAAAAACTTCATACGCTGAGAGTAGGAGAAACGAGAAAGAAGAGGTGAATTAATAGGAATGAAAACAAACTTCGCTTCATACCATAAATTTAATTTACATAAAAAAACCACGTGATTTCAAGCACAGATACTGCCAGTCTGTTTTCTGTAGCTTCAAGGAAATGAAAATCCTCAAACTTCTAGGAATACTGCTGTCAAAGCCTCCTCCTTGCACAAAAAGAAAGATTAATATTTGCAAAGCTCACTAGATTTAACTGACGATCCTGTGTATTCTGAAGAACTTAATAAAAAGCGCAAATGCATCGTTTAAATCTGTGACTGAGTCTGTGGCATTCTGTAAGTTAACACTGTCGGGGAGCTTCAGTGAAAAATGAGTTGACGTTAATAACACGGACCCGCTGAAGGCAGATAATCCAAAATGGTGACCTATGCTGAACACGCAGATGAAAATCAGCAGCCACAGCTGCTATCTCCGTTGTCCAAATGGTGTATGCCATCTTCTAACCCAGAGTCACTTGACATCAGCACAGGGAACCAGTTTTGAAGTTAACCATACCCGCTAATTAGCACACTACCTGGGCTAATTAGCTAGAGATTAATCAATTCCCAAACTAATATTCTAAATGTATCAAATCACACCCTCCTGCTAAAAAGAGAAAGCTACTACAATTCTTCCAAAAATGTCCATAGTTTGTGTTTTCTAATGTATTTCCTAAAGCTGTGTGCCTTTTTTTCCAACTCTAAGTAGATTAAGTTTGTCATGGGAGGGCAGATTGGATCAGAGCAAACAGATATTATTTATTTTAGATGCCACTGAGGACATTTTAGTCTTGTCAGGTTCACACCAGGAACTATTCTAGAAGCTCCAGTGGTGCCTGAAAAAAGAAAGATAGACATGCAATCCAGTTTGTGTTGAGTGAGGGAAGCTTACCACAATAGCATTGGGAGAATGCATCAATGCTCTCAGCTCATTGAGATCATTCTCAGCCTGGAACAAAACAAAGAGTGTGATAGAGAGGAGGGACAGAAAAACAAATGTTAGCTCAGCAGTTTCTATGCATACAGGAAAAAGTAATTGCATGTCACTGTTTTTATGTAAACAAAGTGAGGCATTAATATCAGTCCCATGTGTTGTTAACAGAATAGTAATAAATGACTGCAAAACGCACAGCAAAACACACAGCATCTTACTGACAATATTAGCCTTGTCTGCTATTAACAGAGAAAGTCTGATTTCTAGAGTCAGAGTATCACAACGAGAGAGGCTGGTTTACGACCTATAAAAAATACTACCACTCTTTGGCTCATCGAGTTGTTACTCAAGAAGTGTTACAAGGCTACTTTAATTCAAATCAGTTTACTACAAATTCCCCCTTCAAACGAAACAGCCTCTCAAGAGCCTCCAATGCATTCAAATAAATAAATAATAATAATGATAATAATAATGATACTACTACTAATAATAATATAATTGACCATATTGAAAATTAACTAACATTTTCTTTCGTGTCTTTGTCATCTTATCATAAATTAATGGCAACAGAAAAATTAAATGAAAGGTCAACAAACCCTGTCTCTAAAAATGTTTAATACTATGTAACCATAGTAACAACAAACCCACCTTGTCCCATTCCCCTTCCATAACATGGTTGCGGAACTTGGTAGCTGAAGGGTGTTCCAGTCTGCAGCCCGATTCCTGCATAAGCAGGTCTACTGTCTGACTACAGAGACAGAGAATCAAAATTAGCCTTACATGTTTAATCAAGGAATTATTTCAAATATAATAACGACTTCCTCGTCATAATATGCCTGGATTTCTTTGAGACAAAGACACAATTCTTAATGAATTTACGGCACCAATCTGTAAAAATAAATAGTGATAATGCAGCAAATACATTATGATTGTCTTCACAAATGGCCAGATAACAATAAGTAGCCAGCCCAGAATGAAAGCGTTACCAGAGCATTCTTTACACACCGAAGGAGATTCTACTGCAGTTGACATCATCCTTTCAGCTATAACCATCTGTCTAAATATGACCTCTGCTACACATTCATCTACCACGAACAGGTCTGCTGTGACGTATGAGCGTCCGTTAATGGGAATGGCTCTGTGATGGAGATGGCTGATACCTTCAGTATGATGACATCATCAGGTATCAATGGAGTGGCGCAGCAGCTCAGTATCAAGTCTCTCAGCTGGCTGCTACACACATCCATTACATTCCCCCAGCTAAAATGTAGAGGCTCTCTTTCCTACCAGCCAGGCATGCTTACCCTGCTGTAAAAACCGCACCATTAACCTGTCCTTTAGAATGGACCGTCAAGGCACCTCCACTTTCTAACCTGGATATCAGCTCCCTACCTCCCTAAGTGTCTATCAATTTATGGCAAGGGTATAGCCACGCATTTGTTGAAAATCCCATGGTGCTATTATTAGATTCAAACAGGGCTTTCGTCTGAAACAGCTGAGAGAAAAGCGCATTCTTCAGCTGCCACAAAACCCAACAATTGTGCACAATTAGGGGCTGTCGCCCACGGTGCTGGCTGCTGTCTTTACATACGCGCACATCCAACAACACGCTTTGACAATTCCCTGACCCCCTTGAGATAACGAGGCACAAGATGCTTATAGATGAAACAAATATCTCCAGAAGAGTGTGATGCACTTGATAATTGCAAGAGCGGCTCGAAAGAGAGAAGGGGGGGGGGGGGTCCAGATGCTCAAAGGATGGTCTCAGCATACTAAAATAACCAGGGCAGTTTTCATAACCATGATCGTGGTCCGACCCAGTCATGTTCATCCCACACGACGCAGCCAATCTTTCCTCTGCACCCCCCCCCCTCTCCCTTTCCTCCTCCTCCACAACAGCGTTGAAACACAGAACATAAAGTCAACGACTCCTTTTCATAACAGATTATAAAAGGCGACCCGAGTGTCTTAACCAAGGTGTCACCGAGCCTGCGCTCCCTGCACCACAACAGCCCCTGTGGGTCGCCTCGGCTCCGGCCAGCCTTTTCCAAGTGATGTAACGCTGACCGCTTTATTTTTATTTCTTTCCTTTTGACATAATACACACCACCGACCATCGAGGCCACCGCGGCACGACTGACACACGCAGCGCCGACTGAACAACGCAGATTTCTTTTGTTGTTGTCGTCGCATACGAGCAGCGTTGAGGGTTTTTTTTTTTTTTCTTTTTTTCCTCCCCCCCCTTTAGATGGAGACAAGTGGCTCAGCGCAGGCTAGCGCTGCTAGCTCCGGGCTAGCTGTTATTGTGCAAGATGGACCCCTTCTTTAGAGCCGAGCCGAGCTCCCAGGCTAACCACCCCATCCCCCCATGTTTGTGTCTGTCAGCGCGCAAATAACGCCTTCAGCAGCTGTTAACTCGCTCCTTCCCCCCCTCCTCCTCCTCTCTCTCTCTTTTTTTTTTAAATGGCATGTTGTGTTTTTTTTTCTTTTTTCCCCCCCCGTTGTTTTAACGCCGCTCGCCGACTTTCGCCCAAACTTACTTGAGCCCCAGCCCGTGGAGATGCTGCCCTATCAACCGTATGACATCTTCTTCCGCCTGCGACAGCCGCTTTTTCTTCTTCAGGGACCCGACCTCCGAGCCCGAGGCCGCGGAGGACGACGACGACGACGACGTGCCCGAGCCGGGGCCGAGCGACGACCCGTTGCTGGCGCCGACGCTCGTGCCGTTGTCCGTGGCGGGGAGGAGACCGTTGGAGTGGGCGCCGTCGGCCGCGGAGGACTCCCCGTTCTGGGCGCCGCCGCCGAGGCAGGAGAGCTCCGAGGACTCCTGCCCCTGTCCCGCCCCGTTCGACTGCATGCTGCCGGGTGAGCTGCTGACGACGCTTCGGTTGAAGAGGACGGCGGACGCGGCCTGGGGGTGCGCGGCGAGTCCGATGACAACTCCCGACAGGCCTGTTCTAACCGCCGAAGCCCCGGGCTCTCCTGCTCCCTCCGCCGCCGAGGCTCGGTGCTTCTTCCGCGGGGGCGGCGACGCTCCGCCGGTGTCCGAGTCGGAGGAGGAGGAAGCGGAGGCCAGAGTTTCCTCACCGAGAGCGGCCGTGGTTAGAAGCCGGCGGAGCTCCGGGTGGGAAAGGAAGGTGGAGTGGCCAGGGTTCCGGCCCGGCCGCGGGAGCCAGACGGAGCTGTCAGGACTGTCAGTCGGCCCTTTTTGTTGTTGTTTCTCTCCAAACAGCTGCAGCCCTAATGGAGTCCTGCCGCTCTGACGTCACCGGAAATTCCTACACTAGCAAGCTTCCGGGTAGGATTATAATCCGAGGGGGGGTCTTTAACATAATCGTTGACTGATCATTTAAAATGAGATTAAGATTTATTAAATTGAGAGATTAAGATTTATTAAAACGAGAATTAGTGCGTTATTATTTCACGCCTTTTTTGGATTTTTATTGGATTGTTTTTTTTTTTTGTTTTTTTTTTTCTTGCTCTTTTATTTTGCGCCACTGAGAGGCGTTAGATTGTATTTAAAATGGTTATTTGCAATTCAAAAGCCCCCAGTGACTTTATAACCCAATTTAAATGGGAAAATAAATGATTTGCGAAATAATGGATATATTTTGAGAAAGTATGGTTTGTTTACACTAGATATGTAAGAATTTTTGTTGTACAGTCATTGAGAAATAGTTGAAGACATTTTAAATTCAGAATCAACAATAAAAAAAGGCCTAAAAAGAGATTAAGAGATTAAGCTTTGTTATAGTAAGGTATTAAGATTTATTAAACTAAGAATTAGTGCATTATTATTTCACCATTTTTCTGGATTTTTATCGTTTTTTTAAATTTTTTGTTTTGTTTTGTTTCTTTTACTTACTCTTTTATTTTGCGGCACTGAGAAGCAGTAGATTGTATTTAAAGTGATTAATTGTAATATATATATAGTAATTTTTACCTGCACATTAATTGAGAAATATTTGAGGACATCTCAAATTCACAATCAACAATAAAAAAAAGGCGTAAAATGAGATTAAGAGATTATGTTTTGTTAAACTAAGAATTGTGCATTATTATTTCACCACTTTTCTGGATTCTTATTGTTTTTTTGTTTATTTTTTACTTGCTCTTTTACTTTGCACCACTGAGAGGCATTTTGTATTTAAAACGATTATTTGCAATTCAAAGGCTAACCAACATTGCTTGTCTCACCACAGATTTGTAATGTCTATATTTTGAGAAGGTACATTTATTACACAACTTAAATGGGAAAGTAAATAATTAACAAAATAATGTCTATATTTTGAGAAGTATGTTTATTTACAGTATATATATATATAAGATATATCCAATTTTAGCTGTACATTAGTTGAGAAATGCTCATTCTGTTGATGTTATACATATAAATAGCGGTTATGGTAAGTAGCCAGTATATGTGAGATGATATTTCTTTGTGTGATATTTTGCAAAACCTAAACAATCAGGAGTGGTCTCCAACTTGATGTGGCAGAGCAGTCAGCACAGGGCCAGTATTGGCTTTGACTTTGGGTGTGTCTTTTCCTTTCATGAAGAAAGTTAGCAGCTCCCCTTTTCCTTTGACAAATATGGGGCCTCTTCGAACAAAGCGAAAACCATATTCCTTCAGGATGTGATAGCAGTCTTCCACCACCTTTGGCAACGGCAGTATAGACAAATGATGGGATTAAGACACTTCTACTACTACTATTAATAATAATATTGTAATTTGTGCTACCTGGATGTTTCCCATCACTCCTGTGGATTCCATCCTGCTGGCTACATTCACTGTGTTGCCCCAGATATCATAGTGAGGCTTCCGAGCTCCAATCACTCCAGCTAAAACTCCTCCTTTATTAATACCTGCGGCGCATCAATGGAGACATTAAAAATGCAGGCGTATGCATGCATAGTCAGGATTACTGGCATATACAGACCGATTCGAAGCATAAAATTGTTGAAGGACTGCTTGTTGAGGTTGTTGAGGGTGACTTTCATTGACAAAGCAAAATCTGCCAGGTCAGAAAGGTGCTGCCAGCCCTCCATTAGTGACTGGTCCTCGGGCTATAGAAGAGCAGTGCAGCTTTTACTTGTAATATAATCCTCATATACGATACAATTGAAGCCATTCAGCAGATTGAAAGGTATATTTACAGCATCTCCAAACACACCTTATCATATCCGTTTGCGTGACACTCTGGTGTGAGTCCCGAAGCAGCCATGTACGTGCTCCCTATTGTCTTGATCTTGGTAATTGAGCGGAACTCCTCTTTATCTAGTAACTGGTGGAAAGGGCAGAAAATTGAGGCACTTAGTTCTCACTGTGAACAAGAAGTGTATGCAGACACTGCTGGACTTACACTGTCAAAATCTGAAATGATCTCATTGAGAATTCGCAGACACTCGATGCCACCATTGTTGATGCTTTCTTCCGTGTAGAAATCAGAGAAATTTGGGATGGAGGCAAACATCACACCTATTTCATTATAGGACTGGCTGTAGAGCTCCTATAAATAACAAGGACATTGTGTTAGTTTTGCATAAAAAAAGGAGTTCTTGCGTCAGTATTCATACCAAGAAATGTATTTCAGGTTAGATTGACGCAACCACACGGTGGCGCTAAAGCGCAACTAACTGCGCTGTCACATCCGTCCAGACTGATCCGACTGCTAATGTATCCCCACATACACACTGAAATTCACCTCATCTCTCTTCTTAGTGCCAAGGAAGTGTTTGGCCACATGCTCTGGCAGCATGTTGGTGACTAGCGCTTCGTTGCACCGCCTCATCTCAAACACCTTCTCTTTCTGGTCATGCACGCCGATCTTCCACAGGAACAGTTTCCTGGACTGGACCTCAAGCTGCACACACATTGATTGAAAATCGCACACACAAAAAAAGAATCAAGATATCAAATATGAAACAATTCACTTCACAGCACAGTGTTGGACAGTTACCATGAGGTTTGTCTTATAATAATCACGCTATTGCTGTTGACAAGCTCAACAGTTGGTTTCTTGCATTTGGCTATTTTTCCCCTCTTTCTTGACTTACACTTACATACACGGGGTCAGTAAAGTGTGACATGGTGTGATTGTGTGGGGAAAAGTAACTTACATGGCGGGCAAAAATATAGAAGCTAATCAACATGACTATGATCATCACGGTCATCAGGTATTTAGACGGCACTATAGATGTTCTGAAAACACAAAATACTTGTTATGCTGGGACACAGTAGAAGATGGATCAATGTTTATAATTAATCTATGAATGCTGAACAACTGAACTGAATCAATGAAATGTTTTTTCTTTGTATTTCTCACCTGTATGAGCCAAACTGCACATAGTCATACAGGTCGTAAATGTCGCTCCAGCTGTAGATGTTCACGGCTCCCCCTGCCGTGGCCACCAGGACCATGAGCGCCAGCTTAATGAGGTGGCTGACCTGCACCAGCATGGTGGCGGCGACGAGCGACATCACGGCCATGAAGCTGTAGTGCTTGGGGTTCCCGGCGCAGCCTCGGTCGCCGTACGACCCCGACACGGGCCCGAAGGTGCCGTTTGACATCGGAACGGATGGCGGGACACAGCTGAGCTGCGACACCAAGAAGCAAAGCCAGAGGATTATCTAATACATGAAAATATGAATATGTTCTTTTTTCTTTCTTTTTTTTTTTTTTTTTTTGGTCACACTGGTTGTAATTTCCACCTGACAGCTAAAGCAGGAGAAAATGTTGACATTAGTATCCTTTATTCCTGACAGACCCTGAAGGCAGCAGCATGTGCATAACAGGGTCTCCCAGTGGGAATGAGACCAATGAGCCAGAAGGAGTTAAGACAGTCAACTAATGGACCCCGCTGGGAGCGCACGGGCAGACGCGTTAGAGCCCGCCATTGTTTGATGAAGGCAGAGCCTGCATGGCGCTTTAAAAAAACAAAACAAAACAAAAAAAACTCTACTGAAATCTGTTCAACGAAATCAGCCACACGCGCCGTCCTGTTTCGTCCGTACCATGTCGGCGATCACAGCCATGGTGAGAACGAATATCGCCGCCGTGGCCCACGTGTTCCTGGCCCACCGAGTGTGATCGATCCACAGCGAGAAAGCTACCAGCTTCTTAGAGAACACCTGAGATGAACAAACATAAATGAAGGACTATTAAAGAAAGACGATTTAGTTAGCTTTTTACCAAATTGCTTCATCTTTCCGCAATCATTTCAAAAAAGGTTTCATCGCTGGTTATTATATTTATTCATTTACTGGTATTCCGGGCTGTTCCACTTCAGGGATTACAGATTTGAAGGCAGCGGATTTCATTCAGGCAGAATCAGACGGATTCTATTTTTGTCGTCTCACCCTGGGGAAGATGGCAGCCAGGGAGCACACTGTGAGAATCAGCAACAAGACCTCGCCCACCGCCAGAGTCACGTAGTTCACGACCAATCTTAAACCGAGAAGACAGCGGTGAGACATCCGCTCCCGGGGCGGTCTCCGCTTGCCGTCAAGCGGGGGTCCCGGGCGAACTCACGTCGGGTCTACGAAGACCTCCATCGCTGTGACGAAGAGGAGCACGACCATGCAGCAGCAGAAGGCCGCTCCGCTCCGCTTCTCCTTCTCCGAGGAGTAATGCTCCTCCAGCGCGCTGTCCACAAACCGCAGCGACACCGGGTTGATCCGATGGTTCTTCATTCTGGGGAACACGAATATGAAAGCCTTGAGATGCCTGTGTATCTGACCATATTTAGCTAAGGATATCCAACTATTCCGCATAAACAGTTATTAACACATATTTAAAAGTAGATTGAAATGTATATAATGTGCAAAGGAACATTTAATTTGGTGGGTTTTTTAAGTCGTACATCTGCTGAGTTTCTCTCTCAAGCAGTTCCTGCTGCAGCCGTCGGTTGATGACTTGTGCCTCGACCCCCTGGCAACAGAAAGGAGACGCGTTAGAGTGAATTTCCTTTCAGCGCACGCGCTAAGATCAGGATTCATCGCTTGCCTGCTGTTTGCCCTCGGCCGACACGGGCCGAGGCGAGGCCGCGCCGCCGCCGCTGCTGCTGCTGCTCGCTGTCGTGGCGATCACCTGGTTGGAATTTCTGTTGGACAGCGTCCTGGGTTTCTGAGGGACGGGGTGAGAGACTTCAGAAAAAAACGGGGCAAAACGCTGAAGGAAACGTGCATCTCGAGGCCCACTCACGTTTTCGCTAAATCCATTTGCGATATGTTTGGGCGCCAGCACTAAGTATGTGTCGATGCCTTTCTCCAGCAGGTATTCACACCTCTCCCCGCCATTGCCTGGCTCCAGTTCAAACTCCCCATGCAGGCTGTCCTTAGTCGTTTGGGAAATATGGACCCTCCTGGATAGGCCACAAAACCCTCTTAATACGTATTAAAGCGCTTCACTGCCCCTCATTGTCTGAGATCTTATACCCAGGTATTCCTCCAGACTCCATCTTATTAGCTACAGTCACATCGGTGGACCAAACGTCAAACTGCCACCTCTTCTGACCGAGCACTCCCCCCAGCACGGTGCCGGTGTGAACGCCCACGCGCATGTCCACCTCTGTTTTGGTCTTCTCTCTAACGTAGCTAGAGCAAGGGGAATAGAGTCATCATATTCAAACATGTCTCAGAAAATTCAGGCGTGTGGATTTTCATGAAACTTGGGCCCCTGATTAGTTTCTCCAATCCCAATGTCATAAAATATTTATTACCAAAGGTCAAATATACACCAAATTCAATTAAATTAAATTATTTTACAGGAGATTATTTGCTATCATTATGAAATCCTTTTTTGTACTTGGATCTTTAGTGAGTATCAATATCAGACACCAGGATCGGTCTCCAGTTGATGTTTTGAGCCGTGCCACTACTTACGAAATGGCGTCCACCATCGCCAGACCCATCATTATAGAGCAAGCAGCATGATCTTCTCTGAAGTCGGGGAGGCCGCAGATGCAGTAGTAACAGTCCCCGAGAATTTTAATCCTCAGCTGGTGATATTTCTGCGAAACAAAGCCCGTGCAGGACGTGGCGTGCCTGTTTACGCGCGTGCTATTGGCCATCTGTGACAGATACCACTGTAAAACGGAAAATGAAGCGTATGGGAACAGAGACTCACTGCTGCAAGTTTATCAAACCGGGCAAAAAGTTCATTGAGCAGCTTGACAAGTTCCTGCGCGCTGCAGGCAGAGGACAGCTGGGTGAAGCCCACGATGTCCGCAAACAGGATGCTGGAAGAGAAGCAGAGGCGGCCATTTACCCGAGAGCCTCCTTGCACGTATTTACCAGGCCTCCGATGAAACAAAGGGTCTGACCTGACGTTTTCGTGGCGGTACATGTACATGGTGTTGAACTGCTGCTGCTGCTGCCCCTCCTGCTGCTGGGCCTGGTCCTTCATGCCCTGCAGCATCTCGTCGGCGATGTGCTTGGGGAGGATGGACAGTAAGAGCTCCTCCTGCGCGGGGGGGACACACTCGCTTGTTAAGGTCTGTGGCGACGTGACAGCGGGAAGATGAGGTGCGAACTGCTCCAGTGTGCGTGTGCATGTGTGCATGTGTGCATGCCCTTTCATGTTCTGGTTGTCTACGTTTAGGCTGTCTTGTCATCCATCGGCGAAAAGGCAATGTGGGAATTGCGCGTTTGTTTGTTTTGCGTCAGTCCCTTATTAAAAATTGAAGACGTTAACCAGCCTAAGATCATGAACAGGCTACTCTGTTTTTACTCTCCGAGTAGTTGTTTCTTAAAAAATACTTGAAGTAAGTAAAATTAGTAAAACAGTTTCAGATTGTGACCTTGGATCACTTATTGACTTTTGATAGTACCCATAACAAATCTGTTGAAGAACAAAACACAACCCTGCAAGGCTGAAAGTAGGTCCAAATAACACCACAGGAAGGAAAATACAGAATTAAAATGTCATAAAAGTTTTCACTTTGCATAAACATTTGCATAAATATTTGGTTGTCACGGAGGTAAAAGGCTTCCCTGGTGAAAACAACAGCCCGTTTAATCTTCGTGTGAGCAAAACACCCTGTAATTAGACAGTACAAGGTGTTACAACTCACGTGCCGCACACACGTGTGTGTTTGCTCACTCTGACCCTGAATAAAGCGCATAATATAACGTCGTCACAATATATCTTGGCGTGTCCCGGCTTCACCTGCTGGGTGCTCTGCTCCTCCAGGGTGAGTTTGACCTCCAGTGAGCGGCGGGCCTCCAAAAACGCCATCCTGTACTGCCTGTCTGCCATGTAGTACGAGACCACGCCCACCGCGGCCGCACACAGGTACAGCATCACACTGGCTAGGAGCTGAGGGCAGGGGTGGGGGGGGGGTCAGAGGTCACGTTTGAGTGCACGCCAACAGGCTTTTCGCCTCAGTGCTGCTCTCAGTACTCAGTTTATTTGAGGTGTGTTTCATTCACCTGTCTCACCAACATGGGCCCCTGCAGGTTATCCTTAAAGCTTTGAGTCACGGTCACGCCCAGCACGAGCACGTGCACCCCGCAGGAGAGGGCCGTGAGCAGCAGCAGGGGCACCAGGTGGAGCGGGAGGGTCAGGAAGCTGGAGAAGCTGAAGAAGGCCTGCCAGCCCACCGAGTCGCTGGCGTGAGGGGCGCGCTCGTAATTCAGCGCCATGTAGCACAGGACGTGGACGGCGACCATCAGCCACAGCGCGTACGGCACCGCGCCCCTCCAGACGGGCGACGCCGGGAGCTTCTGGAGGAGGCAGAGGGCGCAGAGCGCGGCGTCGGCGGCCAGCCCCGCCGCCGCCGCCGCCACCGTGGCCAGCTTGTCCTCTGTGTAGGCCGCGGCGCACGTGGCGACGACGAAGGCGTTGAAGAGCGCGGCGAAGAGCGCCAGGACCGCCAGGTTCTCCTGCCTCTGCCGGCGGAAGTAGCCCTGGTAGAGCCGCTCCAGCGCGTCCGGTCGGAAAACGAGGCGGACGGCGCTCGGCAGGCAGCGGCAGCAGCTCTCCTCGTAGGCCGTCACCTCTCTGGACCGAGCCGCCCCATGGCTGGAGTCACTGGGAACCGGGGCAGAGTGCTCCGCTGAGGGCTCCGTGTTGCTGGAGTGGACCCGGTTCAGAGCCATGGCAGTGTGGCCCCTTTGGTCGTTAAATTAATACTGTCGTGAAACAATACCCTCAGCCAGAATAACACGAATCCACCTCAAAATGAACCTGCCATAGTGGGGGAAACTCCAGATAAACTGAAGAAGAGATCAGCAGACACACCAAAAGCTCCATCCCAGTGAGCAGCTCCATCTCAGCCTCACCTCTTTAAAGTCATCACACCCATCCTGTCCTATGGTCCCATTATATCCCTGAAAGATGCAGCAGGCCCGGGGCGTCTCACAGCGTCAGAGTTTGGTCTCCGGGCTCTTTTGGTGGGAAAACTTCCTGCAGCCGCCCCTTCCTCGCCGATGAAGTCATGTTTACCGCGGCTGCGAAGTGAGAAAAGCCACAGGCCCGCATCCATCTGCACGTCTTTTGAGGCCCGTGTAATGACCCCATGTGACCCAAAAATGCATCACGCGGAGGTGATTCCAAAAGGATCCGGTGAAAAGACTCCGTTGCACGATGCGCTCGGGTCTGTGGCGGTTCTCTCCTCCCACCGGCTCCCTCTGTGGAGCCAAACAGCCAGTCCTCTGTTACTGTTGCTAAGATGAAACCAACTGCAGCTCACTGTCATGTCTTGGGAAATGATGGCGATGATGATGCGGGGAAAATGGATCATTAGGCTCCACTTGAAACATGAAAGAAAGAAGGAAATCCCGGATTGTTTGGCAGTTTCTCACAGTGAACAAACACAGAGACACAGTGTTGGTGACAACCCTCCATGTTCAAGGCTGATTTTTAAAAGCACGTCTGTGTAATATTGCTTTAACTGGGACACTTGCTGGACTCTTCAACGCTACACCAGTTCCTAGAATTAGTTCTGACGCATCAGAGAGGCCCTTTTATTGGCTCATAACATGATGAAAATCCCTTTATTTGAAACGGCTAGAGACGAAAATCCTTTCCAAGAGGAGTTTTGTGTTGGTGTTGGTGTCAAAGCCTGCCGGAGACATAAACACGGGGCAGACATGGGGGAGATCATTACTCTTTGTGGAAAATATACAGTTTTCAAACACCCAGTGCTGTAGGCACGTTATAGTGTCCCAAGGGGTTCACTCTCAAATGAGCTAAATACTTCCAGATTTGTTTTGTTTAAGCGATGGGTTTTAGCTGAAAATTAAAACTACTTTTTTTTTTTTTTTAAACTTTATGACTTCAAAACAGGTTTATTCTGGCAAAATTCTGCCTCTAGTCGAAAAACAAATAATTATCTCGCAGGTTCTCTAGAATTCATTTTTTAAAATTTCTTTGCTTGTAATAAATAAATACATAAATAAATGAACAGTATAGGAAATAAATATGGGTCATTGTAGAAACACAAAGAAAAGTATTCGTGCGACCCCTGCTGGAGAGTTAAGGACCTCCGAAGAAATCTAATTTAAGAAGAGCATGTTTGCTGTTTTATAGCCATCATTTACCGATAAAAGACATATACGCCTGTAAGATTCAAGGAAAAACATAAGCAAAAAAACCGAGGGAAGATCAGGACCTTGACCAGTAACGCTGGACTTTAGTCTAGATAGAATTTAAAAACAAAATCCTAACATATTAGGGAAAATACAACAGCTAAACCTGAAAGAATCAGAAAAAGCAAATTAATTGGTAGACAGGAATGAACTTTAGTTCGATTTCTTGTAAATTCTAGAAAACTGCCTTAGTCGATACTTCCGGCTCTTTGGTCATGTGACCATCCTGCGATGTCATGTGACGGACAAGGAACACAGCTTTTTCCTCAATCTGCTGATTTCAAGCTTTATTCACCAGTCAGACGGGATTTTTTTTTATACCCCCCCCCCTCCATTTAAAAGAATTGTTAGTTAAATTACGTCAAGATCGTCTCGAATAGAAAGTGCTTGGAGCTGCTTTCACGGAAGTTAGTTTTGGAGGCTGTAAACTGTCCAGACGCATGGTATTACAGACAAAAAGTTCACAGATTTGCAAAACTACCGATTGTATTTAGTCAGCTTTTCGAGCAGAGGTCAGTTACACCCAGTCAGGTGAGTATCAGCTGGAGGTGTTTACCTACGAGGGATGTTTTCCATCCATAAGAGGACTATTTAACACTTCACAGTCGACACCCAGAGCACAGCACAACATCTAAATCACCTGCCGTTGTTTTCTTTCTGCAGGAATGCATCTGACACTGCTTCTGCTTGCGGCTGTGCTCTCTGTGGGCACACTCGCCCTGGACAATGGACTGATGAGGACACCTCCGATGGGCTGGTTGGCATGGGAGAGGTTTCGCTGTGACATCGATTGTGATGAGGATCCCAAGAATTGCATTAGGTAAGCTGATACGACAATTATAATACAGTAGTATTACTTATTGCTGCTGCTTGTATTCGGAATCTAGTTTTGGATTAATTAATCTGGCAAGTAGAGATGCCAGGAAACACTTTCAACTGTAAACAACAACAATAGTAAATCTCTAAGTGAATTAGTGCAACAGAGCAGTTCAAGTACCGATAGAATTGGACTTGTAGATGAGAAGGAACAGCCATGAGTAACGCTGTAGGTACGCTATTATTGGATTGAATGCACACACCCAGTGTTGAGCGCTCGTATGTCTTAAAAACAAAGCAAAAGATCTGAGATGTATGACTTGCTTTCTTTCAGCGAGAATCTCTTCACCGACATGGCTGACAGACTCTCGCAGGACGGCTGGAAGGACCTCGGTTACGTGTACGTGAACATCGATGACTGCTGGTCCTCAAAGGAGAGAGACGACAAAGGGCGGCTGCAGCCCGACCCTAAAAGGTAGGAGCACAGTGTGTACAGAGACCACACACACACACACATGCACACACACACACACACGCACACACACTCAGCTGCTGTCATTACTGTGATCTGCATCGTCTTGTCTGAGTCAATAAACTTTAGAATTGTCATATGACGGTCATGTGACAGAAGTGTGACTTGCTGCACAAGGAAGTATGTTGGAAGCGAAGTCATCTTAAACATTTCCGAAGATTTTAGTGAGATTTTTGTACCCAAAAAACACATAATCGAGTGAACTGTGTGCATTTCTTTTGTGAGCCCATGTTGCATGTGACACTCCATGTAAAGTAAGCGCGCGTGCAGGAGTCATCGTTCGCTGACCTCTTCACTCTCCCCCAGATTTCCTGGAGGCATTCCCTAAACTGGCCCGCTACATGCACGACAGGGGCCTCAAACTGGGCATCTACGGGGACATGGGGACGCTGACGTGCGGCGGTTACCCCGGCAGCCCGCTGGACAAGATCGAGACGGACGCTCAGACGTTCGCAGAGTGGGAGGTGGACATGCTGAAGTTCGACGGCTGCTACTCTAATGAAGTGGAGCAGCAGCAGGGTACGGGCACAAGCAGCCACGCTTTTTTTAAAAAAAACCCTCCATTCTTCTGCTCTCGCTGACCTGATGTGCCGTCGCCTGGTTGCAGGTTACCCTTTGATGTCTAAGGCTCTAAATGCTACGGGCCGTCCCATTGCTTATTCCTGCAGTTGGCCAGCCTACCAGGGGGGGCTGCCTCCCAAGGTCATTAGGTTTTACATGTACTTCAAAATAAAAGTCAAAAATGCCCTTTTTTTTAAAGAAAAACTTGATTTCTATTTTCAGGTGAATTACACTCAGCTGGGGGAGATCTGTAACTTGTGGCGTAACTATGGCGATATCCAGGACTCCTGGGACAGTGTCCTGAACATTGTTGACTGGTTCTTTGATAACCAGGACATCCTCGGACCTGCGGCTGGGCCTGGAAGATGGAACGACCCCGATATGGTCAGTTTAAAACAGAAGTGTAGCTCTTTAAACCGTCTTCAATCACTTTCAATCGTTCCTCCTCGAAACTTCGCAGCTGATTGTCGGTGACTTCGGCCTGAGCATGGAGCAGTCCCGTACCCAGATGGCGCTGTGGGCCATCATGGCCGCCCCTCTTTTCATGTCCAACGACCTGCGGAGCATCAGCGACGAAGCCCGCTCCATCCTGCAGAACAAAATAGCCATCAGCATCAACCAAGATCCGCTGGGATTCCAAGGAAGACGCCTCGTGAAGGTGACTTGAACTTGGCCCGCGCAAATCCCAGCATCCAACGGCAGTCTTCGTTTAAACCTCTCTGTGGCCTCTTCCTCCAGGAGAAGAGCGGCATCGAGGTGTTTTGGCGCACCCTGTCAGATAACGCCAGCGCTCTGGTGTTCTTCAGTCGCAGGACCGACATGCCGTACCGCTACAAGACTTCCCTGAGCAAACTCAGCTATACATCTGGAAACTACAAGGTGTGTTTGAGACCACCGGTTATGGTCGGTTATCACATCACTGACAGTAAACAAGCGTCTTATGACCGGAGCACTCACGTTCATTCATTTCTGTTTTCTTTCCTAGATCGTTGACGTCTTCACTCAGAAGGGGAGCTCCTTGAAAGACTCCGATGACTTTGTGGTGTCGGTGAACCCCACAGGAGTGGTCATGTGGTACGTCTCGGCGCCGGCCAAACTGAGCCTGAACCGATTCCGCAATGGGGGCGGACCGAACGGCCCAGTTTTCCGTGGTGACAAGCACGGCGCCCGTCGGGTGTTGCTCTGAGAGACCTTGCAAGCGCACTCAGTTTGAAGCCTCGCTGGAGGTTTGAAGGGGTTTTGCTCTTGTCCTCGCTGGGTATTTAATGGAGTCTCAATCATGGGAATATGACTTCTCATTAATGAAATCTGAAATCGCAGGGAATCCGCTTTGTGGAATGGGTAGAAATGACAACATCGAGCTGCTCAAACCAAGCCTGAACCCTTTGGATCAGTCTGGAGGAGCAAGAACCCGTTTCACCTTTTTTATTATGTTTATTTTTTTAATTAAAATATATCTGATTGATTTAATTTTTCTTACACAAGAAATGAAATATATGTTTTCTATTTGTGTTTCAGTTAATAAAAGGAATGATTTTTGTTACGTGTTTATTGAAATTCTAAATAATGTCCTACATTGCTGCTGCTACAGAAATTTCCTGGGTTTACACTGTTATTTGACCAGAATATTCAAGTGACTGGAAATATTCTCTTAACAATCAGGGAAAGATGCTATTTTTTAAAATAATTGTACTGTGTTTGGTCTATTTAAATTACAGAGATTTGGCCAGAAGAGCATTATTAGAAGTTAAAGATCAAAACATGTAGAAAGACATTCCAAAACTTATCTACTGAGAATACAACAAAAGGGGCAGTTATTTTAGTTTTAGTGAATGTAACATTTTTTTTCTTCCACCCCCCCCAAATATCAGTGACTTTCAGCAGCAGAAACTTTTCCAATTTGGGAAAAAAAAAACCCCCAGAGGGTTTGAGATGTGGTGTCATGACCGTGTTCGGCCAGCAGAGGTCGCTGATGCGCTTCAGGCTGTGTGGAGGTGCCAACACAGGCCCCTCAGTCCCATCCAAGGCCAACAAATGCACCTGCTGAAGAGGACAAGGACAGTCTGCCCATTCTCTCAATGCTCTATCAGCTCTGTTATTATTCAGCCCCCTTTTCCCACCTTTGCATGACAATAAGTTACTTTCTGAAAAATCTATTCTGTTTCCCAACCCCCCCTCCCAACACCTCCTTTCTCCTCATCCATCATCGACCAAATATTCTTTGTATTCATTCCCCGTATTTGCGTTATCGTCCGTCTCTTCTCGCCTTCTCTTTGTCTCACTCTGCTAAATGCTGTGCCTTGTGTCACCTCTGACCTTGGCCTCAATGCCACATCTGTGTTTGTCTAAAGATACTGTACTGATCACATGATTGCGGGGCACGCGCGCCACCGCGTGTGTGTGTCTGCGCATATGACATAAGTCAAATTTCTAGGTCATGTGAAATGGGAAAGAGGATCCTCTGCCTTTCTGATTGTTTCATCTCAGATATCCGTCGGCGTGACGACCGTAGGCGCGACGCCCGCACGGTCAAGGTCCCGGCTGTTTGGGAACATGATGTGGGAGAGTGCGGAGGCACACGAAAAGCGGGGCGATGTCGGAGGGATCCGAGCGAGGGGTTGGGGAGGGGAGGGGGCAGCGCTGTCAAAAATTTAGCAGAAGCTGCGAGGAAAGCGAAGAACCAGAGAGAGGGAGAGGGAAGGAGCGCGGGAGGAGGAGGAGGAGGGTGGGGGAGGTTGGCTGAGGCGAGAAGCCAGTGCGTTCCTGCCGATGCTCACGTAGGCCCACAGCTGTAGAGAGAGAGACGCAGTTGCCACTTTGGTCTGCATACCAATAACGAGCCCCTGAATCAAACCAGCCCTTGATCAGCCTGGAACTCTTCGCCAGACACGTGCCTGCGGTAACAGCCTCTTAGTCATACTCTCCCTCGTGCTTCTGAAATTCAACGCAGATGATTTATCGAACTGTTCGCCATTGTACAGAGTTCAATCTCAGTCGGCCTCCTTTGTGCATCTACTGTAACGTTCTCATGTTCCACCCCAACACTGAGCTCTTAATCCCCAAAGATCCTCTTTTTTTTTTTTTTTTTTAACAAGTGTGCGGCGGTTTTTTTGCTGATTCACGGTTCGTCACGCATGCGACGTTTGATCCAAACACACTGGGAACCGCGCACCTTTAATCACTCCGACTGTGTATCCTCCCTCTTCTGTGCCAATAAACATCATTTGGTATCCTCCCATGATCTACCAGATGCAGGCCATTGCTGGAAAAACACAACCATGACAACCGGCGCGTAATATTTGAAGTATATTCTGAACAGAACCCTCAAGGCAGCTGTTGCGGCGAGTGCAAACCCGTTTCAGGTGTTAGCGAGGACACCAAAGGGTGCTGATTCAGCTGCAGCTCGAAAGTCCATTTTACTTTCATCTGACTGAAAAAAAAAAAAAAAAAAAGCAAAAAAAAAGTATGGAACTAATTATTAACCAGTGCCGTTTCTTGGGATCTGTCACATCCCTGGTCTCCAAGAATAAGTTGAATAAAATAATCTGCATGCAGCGATCGTATGATATGAGCTCATAGCCATGAGTTTAGGTCAGCCCCACTAACACATCGAGCTCTTCGTTCCTGTGCCGTTTCCTCGCCTGGACTCTCGAGTGCACCTTTCTCCAGATTCTGTCCTAATTCTAAAGAACTGGGGCATTATGAGTGATATGGACCGTGGGTGCCTGCTGTAGGATGTCCTGCTCGGTAGGCTGCTTCAGCAGGGGATATCCTGCTGACTGTATGGAAACGCTGTTGTTGCAGCTGGAGGGGTGGATGAGTGGACGTAAAGTGTGTGTGCCAGTGGGTTAAGATGACATTATAATATATGCACACCGTGGCATAAAAAGAGACGTTATCATCTATTTTTTTTATCACAGGTTACGTAACACGTAACACTTTATGAGCACGGTCGTAACTCCGCACGTCATTTGTGCATTTATTTAGGTAGCTTTACTTTTTATGGTCCAAAGTTTAACGTAATCTTGGAGCTCATCAGAGCCAAGGACGTTGGCGAATGTAAGCGAATGGTTATTTCCCCTCAATTTATACAAAGGAAATGCACATTTCAGGTGGAGGATTGTTGAAGAAAAGCCTCCGGCGTTGGCCTTTTTTAGGCCGTTGGATGGGGTGTTTTTATGAATGAACGCCGTTCGTCCACCAGTGGTTGCTGTTGCTTCAAGCAGTCGTTAAGGGCGACTGTTTCCATGATGTCGCTGCGTACGAGGCAGGCTGCACGTTGCCGAGGCAGTGTGTTCACATGGCAGGAGGCCAGACTCTGAACTCCCAGCTCACTGCCAGCCAGTGTCGGTCAAAGTCAGAGCCTGAATACCTCTCTCTCTCTCTCTCTCTCTCTCTCTCCCTCACACACACACACTTGTATTTCTGACTTTGTGAGGTCTCCTGTTGACATAATTAATTCACCAGCCCCCTAACCATCACACCAAAGCTAAACCTGATTCAAACCATAACCTTAAATCCAGCCAGTCCTCTGAAGCTGTGAGGACCGCTCCTCGTTTTGCTGGCGTCATCACAATGTAGGCTATACAAGAACACACACACACACACACACGTACACACAAACACACACACACACACACACACACCCAGATATTTCAATGACACACTCTTTAGTGCTGCACACTCAGTCACACCCGCTCAACTCGGTTCTCTCTCTTCTTTGCTCTCCGGTACAGAAAAGTCCGTCTCCTGAATGCTGCCAAATACCGTGAACACTATGCTGGATATCTGTAAGAGTGTGTGTGTGTGTGTGTGTGTGTGTGGTCACCCTGTTCCCTGGCCGTTCCACCATGTTCCCTGTCTGAGGTTTCTCTGTCATATCCTGAAGCTTTTCTGGGCAGCAGAACAAAACCCCATCTTTCACTCGCTGGAGCAGAACCCAGCCAGCACAGCAGCAGGATTTGGCCCGGCCTGGCAGGAAGGACAATGGTTGGAAAAGACTGGAAAGAGCAGGTGGAGTTCTGTGACAAGTGTGTGTGTGTGTGTGTGTTGGGGGGGGGGGTCACCCTAATAGAACGCTGATAGATTTCCAGTGTCAACAATTTGGTAACGTGATGCCATTTGATGTGCGGCTGATAACGCATCGAGTGTTGTTTTGACTGACAAGATTAGCTGACAAAAAGGTTTCTGGTGGGGGGGTTGCTAACAAAAATAGAGACGTGATCGGTCAACAATGCCTCGCATAACCTTTAGTCTTGGCTCCGAACGCACGTGTGCGTGATTTTTCTTCCTCTCCCCCCCTCCGTGCTATTTTGGTTTGTGTCCATCGGCGGATTTTTCCGCTTTCTTTTTGCCGTCGCCGACTTTCGCCGGCGTGGCGGGCTGTCTGCCTGTCTGTCGCCGCGGCTGTCTGCCTGTGTGTCCTCAACTACAGGCATCCTGGAGAAAAGGCCATCCTAAGTCACACACAAGCGGGACTGTGTGATGAAGTGGGTCTTAAAAAAAGACGACGACTACAAAATAGAGTTTTTTTTCGAAACGCCAAAAGGTGTTTCAAAACATTAAAAATCAGACATGTGTGACACTCAAATTGGGTTTTGATGGGTTCCACACATCCATTTGTGTACCAAAATTGTGATAATTAGGTTATTATTGCTGGCGTATGGTAAATTTAACATATATTTACTAACTGCAAACTTGCCGATAAACAGATGTGTGGGAATAAGGGCCACAGTGAAAAATGCTGCATGGCAACATAGTCAATAAAACGATGGCTTAAACAGAAAAGGTGGCCGCAATATCCAGTGGAACGAATGAACTGGACTGGAAAGAAGAGATGATACTTAATAAATGCCACGATATTAAAAATGATGCCGCAGCCCCGAACATCTGCTTCTTGAAGACATCCCTGCTGTTCCTCTCGTCAGCCTACTTTTCCTGAGGTGACTGGGTCTCTCTCTCTCTTTTTTTTTTTTTTTTTTTTTTTTTTTGCTAAAATGTCTTTGTGGGTCAGTCACCCCCCCCCCCTCTCCTTTGGCTCACAGGCTGGAAAAGATAGGGCACATGTGGGGCTGACCTTCAGCCCAGCGCGGCTACCGCGGGTATCAGGCAAACATTAACTCTCAGGACCGGGCACAGTTTAGCTTAATGGACCTGCTCCAAACGTGTTATACGCCCTTTCACGCGCCCTTCGGTGTCTCGGAGAGTAAATCCGCGGGCGAAAGAGAGAGAGAGAGAGAGAGAGAGAGAGAGAGAGAGAGAGAGAGAGACGCGGCCGTGTTCTGGTGCTGATCGAAATCGAACATCTGTGACGTAACCTGGCGGGAAGAAGCGGAGGGTTCAGGGTGCAGCGGAGCACCTGCCGCACTGGCAAATCCCGACCAGAGTCCTCCTGGTGCAATGCGGCCGACCCACCTGCCCCGGAGACCTCGCTTCCGAGATTTCAACTCGTGACCTCCTGCGGTGAGGTCCGTTTCTTTTCTTTTTTTTTTTCCTCTCTTTTTGGTCTTTTCTCACCAAACACGGTCTTGGAGCTGACATGTGAGCAGCTATTCTTTCAGTCCATTATGAGCACAGTTGAGGCTTTGTGCACGGCAAAGAAAAGATCTGCTTGTCAAAACTATGACGCAAAAGCGCTCTGTGTGGCATTGTTGAAGGGTTTTTTTTTTTTTTTTTGAGGGGGGTGCTCAGATCTGAGTTATGTGTGAATTCTGTCACGTACAGCATTGTAAATGACTAATGGTTACACGTAGGTAGGCTGTCACGTTTGGTTTATCTGCTGCCTCACAATTATTTGCAAGACTGTAACCTTCTCAAGGCCCTATGAGCACAGACAAAGTCGTCTGTCCGGCGGGCTACAGAGGAACGCAATTAAAATGTAACTAGGCATTAAACATTACTCACAGCTAATTAAGTTAGCCTGGAGCTAACCGGATGAATTGATCTGGCTGCAATGTCAAGCTCCAAGGTCACATGTCTTTGCCACAGGGGGGCGGTAGGGTATTGTGCGTCCTTCCGCGGGACATGTGACCCCCCCCCCACACACACACACCACACCACCCAATAACTCAGGTGCTTCCCCTGCCTGGGCGTCAACAGACCCACATGTCTGCTAACCAGGGCCCAAGAACTTCATGAATGAATGCCTCCCCCTTTAGCTGACCTTGTCTCCAACGGGAAAAGAAAGATCCACCAGAAGCAGAGGACGACGTGCCCGTTGGGTCTCTAGAGCACACACATCTTTGGCAACACGTCGGCACCCTCCACTTCTGCACTTCGTTGAGTGAAATCTTTGAAGTCCTACAATCTGTAAACCTTCATCACCTCCTCAAGGACTCTGAAAAACAGCCATTTTTTAATTTCAGTTTCATGGGTTTGACTTTTTTTTTAATCAGATGTCCTGCTCTCTCTCTCTCTCTCTCTCTCTCTCTCTCTCTCTCTACACACACACACAGACAATACATGTGCAGTACAGACCCCATATGTCTGGACAAACCTGTGCCTTCAACACCTTTCAACACCTTTTTAAAATATGGCTGTGAAACATCACAAGACTACTGTTGTAATTAGCCTGTGTCAAATATTTGACTTGGTCCTTATAGCCACCTGTTGCTAATGCACACACACACACACACACACACACACACACGGAAGTAGAAACACATGCTCCAGTAGCATTCATTTAGTAGATTGTCAGAATCAACAGATTTACTCAGCCCTCACCATATAAAACAATGTCTTTGGTGCAGAGTTGATGTAAAGACGTAAAAACCGCGCCGTTGGTCTAATGGAGCCGTAATATCCTCAGTTCTCCTGGATGCCAACTGAAAGCGAGTTAAATTAGAAACATCAAAGCCGACATCTTGAGGTACTCACACTCTCCTGATAGTAGGAGTTCCTGGAAATGAAATCCACATTTAGTATAATATCGTATAAATCAACAGATTTTACGGCACGAGGCTGCTGGGATTTTGGCAGTAAATGAGTGTAAATGTCCTCACAAGGCAGGATGGACATACAGCTAAGCCAGAAGCTAATAGTTTAAATATGTCTCTGTCCATTACGCTTGCCTTTGCACCGCTCACGTTCCTGCATGCAAATCTTAAACGAAGGCATAATTGCCACACCATGAAACTTCTTTTGCCTTACGCCATCGCCAAGGCTACAACCCCCCCAACGTCTCACGGCATTCCCTGTAGGAAACCGCTGTTTTCTCTTCAAACGGAGCCAAGCGCTCATAATGTTGTCTTAACATGTCACGTCGCCACGCACTCTGTGGTTCGCCCTTATGAGATTTTTCACTTTTCCAAATATAACCGGTCATTACAGCAGCGCAAAAAAAAACGGAGGCTGCCAACAGGGCAGGCGGAGCCCGACCAAAGCAGACCTCGCGCACGTACGTGTATGATAATGCAGCATCCTCGCTGTGGGGGACTCGTGTTAAAGGTGTTTAAGTCGAACGGATGATGATCGCCGCTGAACTTTAAAGCCTGAGTCAACTCCTTTTCTGAGAACTGGGGGATATTTTAAACTTGCAGCTCTCACCACTGCAGAATGTAGATAAACACATGCCATTTAAGTTCCCCTGTCATAATCTTACAGTCAACAAACCTTCCTTGGAAACACTGGTGCACCAGTTTACAATGCAAAGTCTCAATTACAGTACCCCTAATTGCTGTGTTAGCTCCATGTATGCATTTGTGAGTGTGCATATTGGTGTTGCCTGGATCTGCAGCATATAAAGGTCTGGCAATGTGAGGGCGGAGGTGGAATCACTCAGCTGAATTCCTAATGGCTGTACCCCAAATTCATAGAAATATGCTCTATCTGGACTGTCTCAAGTGTGTTCTGCTGCATGTGCATGAAAAGACGTGGAGGGATTAAAATACTCAAATCAATTCAAGGTGAGGAAGTCTGAAATGCTGATGACAGCTTAAAGCTGTTCCACAGCTGACTCCAGCCAGCCCCCCGTTTCTAACAGAGTCTGCCCTCACCTCAGAGTTATATTTGTCCCAGTTTCTTGTAGTCCAAGGAAAACTTGTGAAGCGGAGGACCTTGGTGCTGCTCACTGATTCAGAATTCCTCCTCAAATTTGAGCAGAGATCCGCCAACCGGTCCCGATGATTCATGGAATCAAATCAATCGCAGCTCAGCTAAACATAAAAGATCAAATCAAAACCGCGGAATTCATCGCTAAAGAAGGAGGAAAAATTGAAGAAGCATTGCTTCCAGAGAGTGATTTAGGATGGTTTGACCTCACTTAGCCCCGATTACATCAATCTTGTGTTGGACCAGACAGATTATTTTGCTGTTGAAATGATTCAAACAATCAAGTCACGCAAAGCTTGGTGCTTCTCTATGCAACGTTGTATGTAAAACAGCTATATTTAGAGCCCATCGCTTTAAATGTCGTCTATTCTGTGAGCACAACAGCCAGATACACGTGCTTCCCTCATTAGTTTCAGTTTCATTGCTCAGAATACAAGGGTGCAGGTTAACCACTAAAAGACGGAGGGAGTGAAGGCAGAGGGCAGCGGAAGGATGGATAAATTGAATTACTTTTCCAGGCAATGGAACATTATGCAGCTGATAGATTGATAAAGATCACAATGGCAGACCGTGAGAGGACAAAAGAGCAATAAAAGGAGGGGAACAATGCTAAATCAAAGACAAATTTGTCCTGATGGACGCAAAAGACGTGTTTTGGAGTGTGCTTATTCCCCTTGACCTCGTGCTGCATATGCTGTCTAATGGTTGCCCCCCCCCCCCCCTTCATCTCATGCTCTCTGCTGCTGTGGGGCGTGAGTGTGAGTGGGTGCATTTGCAAAGTCAGAGAGGTACGTGGCTGCTTGAGCATGCAGAATAATCTGGGTCTGTTGGTGGCCGCAGTGGTGGGGAGAGTTGGGAAACCTGAGAAGAAGCATCAGGAGATCAATGCACAGAAGCATTAGAAAAGAGCGATCATGGTGGTGGTGGTGGTGGGGGGGGGGGGTTTACACCTGTTTCCTTGTGCACAAGTCCACATGCACCTGTTTGATCCTCCTGCTCCGTACATGCACCTTTGCATGCTGTTGCTAATTCCAGGTCAGTGCCTCCCGGGGCGTCCTTAACTTTTACTTCGCGGCGGGGTGGATAAGTCGCAACCTGTGGCCCACCCGCCTCGGCCTCTGGAAAGACCTTGGTTTGTAGTTGTGTGGTCAGCGATCATTAAACTGCCAATTGGGAACACATGCCATTCCTCAGAACGCTGCGGGACCAGGGGGATCTGGTGACAGCGGCTCTTGACTTACAGATAGCCGGGGCTAAAATGAGATACTCTCTGGACCTGGCAAGTGGAGGAGGGGAGAGCTAGACAGTGTCAGAGGTATGGGAGGTATGGGGGAGAAAAGGGAGGAGAATGTGGGGCCTCGTGGCTCGTGAGTTCACGCCGGTGACTCTTCATAAAAGAAGCATGACTGTCGACTTTTTTTTTCTCCGTGCCATCCCCGGAGCATCGAAAGAGTTAATATCAAGGCCGCCGGCCTTCATCTCCACTTGATTTAGCTTTGTTTATTCAGTCTGTGTACACACTGCGGGAAGTGAAATCCCATTAGGGCTCACCAGATTGTCGACAGGTCGGCTACGCTCGCAGAACCTGACGTGGGTTCTTAATGGGACCCTGTTATCACTTAAGAAGGCCTCGCTGGTGCAGCCACAGCAGACAGCACTTCACTTCGTGCCGGGGAACATTTGCTTTTATGAATGCCGCACAGTTTATATTAAAGGCTTTCTTTTCTTCTTTTTTCTCTGAATTTGATAAATGTTTGATTTAGTCGTACTGTGTGTGCGTGTGTGTGTGTGTCCACTTATCTATCTGGCCTTGAGCTTGCTACATGAACCCAGGTAAACTTGCAAACACAGAACACAGCTCTTTCCAAAGCTGGCGCTCGTTCGTCTTTATAATTCGCCGTTGTCCCGTGTTCAGGTGAAGTCACATCCTGGAATAAACTGTTCCACTGCAAGTCCAGAAGGTCTGCAATGAGAGGTTATTGGTTTAAATCACTGTCTTTTTCTGATGTACGTTTTAAGGTTTGGTTACAAAAACAACTTTGTTAAAGGGACAAATCGTGGGTTTGGGCTAAATTTACTTCAGTATAACCACAACCTTTATTGTCATGGCGATGGTTAAAAGGAGCTAATGCTCAGTGTAGCTAGGAACGAGGACATTGGAGACTGTCCTCGCTGTTTGGTTGACCCATCCGACCACCCAGGAGGCCTCCCCCTGTGTTGATATTGTGGCTCTCTGACAATGCCACAGCACGCTGTTCTTCACTGCAGATAGACCGGAGTCATAGCGGTAATTACCATGGCTCCCCGGCAGCGTTGTCACATGAAGTTAAACATGTGTTTTTAGGCATTTGTTGCAAAAAAGCGATGTTTTAGTTATTTTCTTTTTTTTTTCCTTGGGCGGACATTCTCGGCAGTCCCTCATTTGTGCCGCGGAGGCACCAGGACGACTGTCGGAGTGACGAAACACGTGTGATAACCTCCAACCTAACACGGCACAATGGAAAAGAACAAGCTCTAAGAATAAGAGCTCATATTGCGCAACTCTTTCTTCCTTTCTTTTCATTTAGGAGAATCCTTCAGTCAACAACCGGTCTTCATGCATGCTTTTGTTTTTGTGCTTGTTGGCTTGGAAATATATGTTTAAGACCCCCTTAACAAAAAAAACATGTTTTTAACCTTTAGAAAAGTCTTTATGTAGATGAACCAAAGGTCAGACAAGGGAGAGGAAGAGAGAGGAATCATCACCGATGAGGGGATTCAGGAGTTTCCACATACCAGATGTGTCATTGCAAAATCAAATTTTTTTTTCGTGAATAACAGTAATGAGTGTCAAAGTGTTCCAGGCCATTCAGGGTGGCACTGCTTGACCTTGGTTGGATTATCTGATGGTGCTCACAATGTTATTTGTGAGTGATCCCGCAGATCATCAGATAAATCGTGTTTTTATTGGCTGCGTTTCAGTGAATTGTATCCACAGGAACAGATCTTTATCGGCGTGCTTCAGGTGTCATCATAGACCTCCCCTTGTGTAAAAGACCTGATGGAGGAATTCTGTGAGCCCTGATCCCGTGATGCAAGCGCGGCGACTCAGCCGCTGCTCCATGCAAGGCGATGACCGGTCGCCCTATTGGCTCTCGCGTCAGATCCAGAGTGTTTCGTTTTCTCCAGCAGTTCGGAGCCATACAATAAAGCACAATGGAGGGGCCAGACTTCCTGAACGGATTTGGCAGTAGCCATCAATCCATGTATGTGAAAATGCCTAAGAAGATTAGACATAATCCACTTAGAGTTTTAGATTATTGCCCTAATGTATAGGAAATATACTGCCTGATCACAACACAACAACTAATGCGACAAGGTCACACGTTAAGTCAGTCAAATTAAAAAAAGTAGAGGTTGTTTATGAAAATGAGAGCTGTTGACAGATCTGGTGTTTTTCCAGAAAGTTTCTGATTGATGTAAAAAGTGTAGAGGAAGAAAAATGACATATATTAGAATCCAGATGACCTGATTATAGATCTACACCGGCCAAACCAGCCAAGGCCTGGTTGTGATGTGACTGTATTTCTCTATAACAGACACTTGACCCCTCAGATTGATCCCCATCTCCCCCCTGGCCCTTCCATGCATCACCAACAGACAAGCCTTAGTGAAGCAAAACTAATCACATGTAAATGATTTAAGTGCTCCGAAATAGGCGGATTTTATGGGGAAAATGTGGGGAATGTCTTAATCTCACCCTTTAATGCCCCCTAATCTGTCAGAAAAATCTGCAGCTCATGGATGCTGCGTCTCAGTACCGCACGTTACCCACAATTAGCCACGGCTAATTAGCCCGTACCACCAGTCAGCACGTATGGGCTAAATGAAACAATGCGTCAAGAATTATCCAATCAAAATCGGGCTTTCATCAGTTTTTATATGCATTGGTATTGAAGCTTGTTTTTTTTGGTTTGTCAACCTCTCACCATGAAAATAAAAAAGATGGCCAAATATTTTTATCCCTGTTTTCATTAAGATTAAAACTCCCCTTCATGGCGGCCCTAAGAAAAATGCTTTCATCATCTCAGGGAGGGTTTTTTGCAAAAATAAAACCTCAGTGGACAAAATAAGCAAAGCCTTAAATGCTCGAGAATAACTTTCTTTGTAGTTTGGTGTGTCTTTCATTCTATTTTCTACATATTCTTTGTCTAACAATAAAAGGTTTTATTGTCAAAGGCTGGCCCTATTTTGGAACAATAACAACATTGTTAAGGGACTCATGACTAATTATGGAAGCATAGCCCGCATCCAGAAATAAAATAATATGTTAACAGATGCAGGTTTTCCTCCAGGAATTGTGTCACTCTGCACGAACATGTTTCTACAGTAACCCAGAGGAGAAATAACCAAACACCAACTCCAGTGAGGCGCCATAGCTGAGGTCTTCTACTGTCCCCTCCACATATTTAAATACCTGCCACACTCCAGGTCAGGAATCGCTGCGTTCCCCCGGCCGAGAAGCACATACCAGCAGAGTCAGTGAATCATGGTTGAAACATTATCCAGGCAGAGCGAGGGGGACGCGCAGTTATGCCCCTTATGGTAAAAGTCAGGGAAACGCCGCGTTACATGTTTATTGTTTTGACTGGCTGATTCCAGAAAGGTATTCTGGTCAGAGTTGTGGTCATTCAGGAGAAAATCTGATCCCGTGCCTGTCCTGAGGGAGGGGGATCCGAGCAGAGAGCTGAGTCACCGTGCATGGAGTGGAAGACCGCGACGTGCAGAGAAACGCGTTTCAAAGGAAGGCAGAGGTTCACCGCCAGAGGCAAGTCACTTCTGCTGTGACGTGGCAGCAGCCTGACAGATCACAAGACCGGCCCGGAGCGCCGACGCTCTCCTCAGCCTCCAACATGGACAGGCCCGCCATGAGGGAGGAGGTAATGCGCGTTAAAGCTACAAATCACATCATATTTCATTTGTGTGTTTCCACAAAGCACCTGGTGAAGGAGCCAACGTACAGGTCAGACGTGAAGACGGAAGATTTACAGTGTGTGTGGAAGAAAAGGGGGGAATGTTTAGATTGACTCAACTCCTGCAATAAAGAAAAAGGCTGTATTTATGCAGGTCTGTTATTTTCTTATTTAAAACAAAGTCAAGCAAAGTCTTATTTATAGTATTTATATGAGAAGAAACACAGGGAGAAAATGTTTCGATGGGTATAACAAATTCAAAAGTTCTGTTTAATGATATAATTTTTTGTTTCAGAAGAAGTCAGTTCATTTCAATAGTAATGAGGACGGGTTGACTGGGATTCTCCATTTAAAAAAAAAAAGTGAGAATTCCTTTAAGTGATGCAGCCTTGACTAAATATTAGACTTTGGGATTAGAAGAATCGGGTTTCACATTGAGAGCATTCCTTCTTCCACCTTCCAGACCAGCAGCCAGCATCCCTGACCCTTTAATCACTGCTTTTCTTTTGGGTGAATGAAAAGAGTAAATTAGTGTTGTTCCTTATCTTAATCCTGAAATTTCATGCCTTTCCGAGTCAGGTTCCCGGCCTGTTTTCTCAGTGATTTGCGGCTGATCAGGAGTTGGATAGTTCTGCCAAATTTGAACACTGAGCCCTTGTGGATTGTCTAACAAGGCCGGGCCTGTCTGGTGTAACAACACAACACAAATCCAGCTCCTTTCTCCCTGATCTGCAGTAATTCTCCCTCCCGCATCACTTCCGCACTTCTAAATCCAGCACTTGTAGAGTGTTTCACACCACAGACCTGCAGAGAAAACAGCACTACTTTACAAAACAGCGGAAAACCACAGTCCAAGGGATTGAATCCAATAATGGATAATTTGGAACTGATACCTTTGCCTTTGTTCCTAATCCAAAACCTGATCAAAGTTTCTCATTGTTACTTCATGTTCAAATTCTTATCTGTTAACTATTTATGGGTGTGTTAATAGTGTGTTTTATGGTACCAGGATATATTCCTAAAGTCAACACATTATTAAACATTTACTCCTTTTATAGATGAATTACTGTAAAATTTCCTGAGTTTATCACATCCTTTCTTTGATTGTCAGTCTCTCAAAAAATCCAGTATTTGCCAATGTTTTGCTAAAGTAAATATGATCCTCTGTCATGATTAATTACTAAGTAATTAATTAAAAAAATAAAACAAATACACTTCCTTGCAGGAACTCTTTGACAGGAAATAATAGGAAAAAGCATGGTCCCAAAACAGGGCTTTGAGGTACTATTGCTCCTTATATCAATTATTTCAATTTGTTTGGTGCATTTGCAGGCCATTTCAAATCTCCTTTTATTCCTGATTTATGCCCTGAGGATTGATGTCAGAGGAGAAGCAAAAGTCGTTTTACAGCCCAGGACCCTCCCAAAAATGTGGTCATCCCTACTGATTCAACAGTTCAAGATTGAAGTAAACAGAAGATTGGTAGGACTTGACAACCCTGGCAACCAGGAAATGTAGATAATTTTGATTATCATAATTCAGTGTACAGCATTTCCTCTCATTAAAATCAAATTCTGTTGGCAAGAAACCCTCTGTTCAGTCACGTGTTTGACAGAAATTCCTGTATTGAATTAGTTCCTGGTGATTCCCAGTGGGAATTTCCTTTCTGTCTTAAAATGAAATTTTATTCAAATTTTATTCAACTCAGAATTCAGGTTTTCTGTACACATAAGGCGGCATCCTTTGAATCTATTGAGGATAAGATATTATGCAGAAAGTTGCACAATAAATCAATATAGTGCTGCCAAGTAGTTCAAGTGAGCACACACAGAGGCACAAGCTGGGCTTGCTAATGCTGCAGTAATGAGTGTAATCTGGACTACACCCATGTGATGGGTGAACGGGTGCATCCAGGCTGCTTTATGAACTTCTGCACATCTGCTGGGCGGGCTTGCAAACCTGATGCAGCTGTTTGGTGTGAGGCAGGAGAAGGGCCATTTCTGCATGTTGGGTTCTTTTGTTTGCACAAGGCGCACGGTGAAAGAGCAATGTTGAGCGACCCCCCCCCCACCAGCCTCCTCAATCATGCCCCCCCACACACTTTTATCCTCTTTTCTCCCCTCCACCGCCTCCTCAGCTCAATTAGTCTCTTTTCCATGCTGTTCCACTGATCCCTCTTTAAACTGATTTCAGTCTTCGCCACCCCCCCCCACCCCCCTCTCCGGTTCCCTGCCTCATGACTCGTGGAGGATAATTTTCAGTATCACAATCAGTTGGAAACTCGGGTAAATATAGATCAGAAGCCTTAAAGACTCGGTACGTGTGAGTAAGCACACACATGCGACACCTAACAGGGAGGAGCTAGGGCAGGGCAGCACTTTCACTATTGCAGCATACACTGTTTTACCTGCCTGGGAGCACGTCGCCTTGGCTTACACCTTACCGTAAAAGACCTTTATTCATACAAGACCTTTAATCATGCCTCCAACATGCCACCTTTCAGCTCTCGAGCTGCTGTATTGTTGATCTGATTCTGCACCTCTGATCTTGTGAAATGTTTTATAGCTCTACACTTGTGGTGAATTTCCAGGTGTGGGTCATGTGCATGATAATTATATGATATCATATTATAAGAAATAAAACTGACTCCATGTTATCAAGTGCTGCTCTTCTTTACTACAGTTTTTTTATAAAAACTACAATGTACATCATACACCTGAAGAGTATGGTTATTTGCTTTATAGATACTGCTAATGTTTAGAAAATATTCCCTGAACTCTTCATTTAAATGGCTTTTCCTGAATTGGCTCTCTATTTGCTTGCTCTTCTTAGTTTTCAGTTGTCACCCAACATTTCTTTCACTTTTATGAAGACTTGGCATTGTCAGCTTAGTATTTTTGGTGATACTGGCTTCCTCATCCCTGCTTTTGTGAGCTGGTGTGAATGTAATCGTACACCCTTGCCTCATTTAGTATGTGAGGATCTATTTTAATCCCCCACCACCACCACCCTTCCATTTGCCTTCATCTATAGTCACAGGGCAATCTTAATTATAAACCCCCATTATGTAAAATTCTGACTTTCTGGCACGATTGCAGACTAACATGCTTAGTTTTCATGACTGGCTTCTTATTTTGTCACCATATTAGTGATTTAGAAAAAGTCATAAAATATGTACAGAAACAAATGTTTTGCGGTAAAGTTTAAAGGAAGACTTTTATACAGGATAAAAACTAGAATTAATCAAGATACATGCAGAGTGTCAGTGGAATCAGAAATGTCTGGTGATATTTCTTCAAATGTGATTGTATTTTTCATCAGTTTTCTTTCATTTTTTTTAAAAAGCAGCTCCTACATTTGGAGAACCTGAATCTCACTGAACTGCAAAGATATTTACCTCCGAAACTCAAAGGTTTTTTTTGCCGACTCAGCAGTCAGGGTAAGCAGATGATGGTTTTAACTTATTAAGGTTTCATTATTGAAAAAAAAAAACATGCTTTTGTATTTTAGATTGGAGAGTTTAACGATGAAATCAAGCGGAATTACAAAAAATAATAAAATAAAGGGGCTGACATGAGTCGAATTGCCCCAGTACATTTTTAAATAAACTGTGAAGTGGATAATGATGACAAAATCCAGCCTGCTGTTTTTGCCTGTTATCTCGTGGCTTTAAAACAAAAGACCCCACCAGACCCTTTTATTCTGCAGTGAGTTCATCATCAAACCGTGACAGATTCAGGTTTATTTTTTCTGATTTTCACTGTTGCCAGATAACAGTTCTGATAAAATCTGTCACTACCGCATTCTTTTTTTACGGTCCCACGCACGTGACAAGAAACTGTCCAACGTTCAAATTACAGTGGAGAGGAGATAAGAGTCTAAATACCAATTTATCGGAAATGCATTTGCGCACACGCACACACTCTCTCTCACACACACACACACACACACACATACAAATATGTCTATCAAAGTATTGCCATTAGAAATATGTACTAATACTAAAACATCCTAAAATGACCTAAACGCTCCTCGTTTAACCAGTGGGCTATTAGATGGTTTATAACATTCTTTGTGTGTTTTAATGGGGGTGGGGGTGGGGGGGATTATATGGTGTTCTTTATATTTAGGTATGCACATAAAGGTGCATGGGTTAGGAGCTAATCTTAAGCAGCAAGCAATGGGGATAAGCGGGGGGAGTTTCAAAACAAACAAGGCCAAAGATCGAAAACCTCCACTTAATCTACATTCATACGGGTTAGATTTGTTCTGGGGGGGCAGGAGATCAGCTACTTCTTTGGTGTCACTGAGCAAACCACTAATCCCATTTTCCAGTTGCTGAAGCTGTTCTTATTCTACCAAATGACGAGTTCTTGAGAGACGCATGTATAAATACATCAATAAACACTGCAGAGCAGTGTGGCATGTGTATGTATGTATGTATGCATGTATGTATGTATGTATGTATGTATGTATGCATGTATAAAAAGGGGTATCACCCTCTTTACCCACCTTTTGTGAAAAGAAATCGATTCTCTGGAGCTGCGGATCAGATGATGTGCCACGATTCTGCATGCCAGAGTTGCATCACTCTTCTTTTTCTGTCCAGGTGAAGCCTGAACTTTCACCTTCTATGACTCACCTGGAGGTTCTGCTATAATAACCAAAGAACAAAACAAAGAGAAAGAGGATTAGTGCCGATACACGTAACAATGACTTTAAAAATAATGGTGAAAGAGAGGTATTCTGAACAGTGCACTGAATTGCTCACCGCAGATCTTTCCACCTTGATCAATGTCTGAGTTTATTTTTCCGGCCTTTTATCTGTTGACTGTTCAAACAAATCTGCACCGATAATCCCGAACGCCCGCTGACTTATATAACTATTAATTCATAAGCCGACAGGGCGTGACTTCATAAAAGAAAAGAAAATAACTACTCATCAGCCGAGCTGCTGTTTTTGGTGAGGATATGTGACAATAACATAGAAGAGATTCACCCCTGCACAGGGTGTGGACAGCAAAGGTTCTTCTGAGTGAACCAGAAATCTGTCAAACCCGCTTTTCTCCTCGCCACTTTTCCCAGGATTCTTGAGTCGCCGGGCTGAAGAATCCTGACCGGGGGTACGCAACTAACGCCTTTATTTCAGTACAAGCTTGATTTCAGAGGTGTTTTAAAAATTGGAACAAAATTAGAGACGCTATGAGAAGCGGACGGAGCTCCAGGCTCTTTCGAGAGAATTTTCTGAGGAAGGATTTTAGCGGGACTTCCTCATTTGCACGGGAACGCCGGGGGTTTGTTCCGTTTTGACTGACCGTTTACACAAGAGCTTCTAAAAACATGCACGTGTTACCGCGTAAACACAAAACGATGCCGTTTCAGCGAGCATGCGCACTGCAGCTGCAGGTTATCTGTTCACATGTGGGAAATCTTTTCCACCCTGCAACCCATTTTTGGAATAAAGTTCCACATACTTGTTGTAGATATGGAAGCATTTTGACTGGCACGACTCCTCATCCACATTCTCGGTGCCTTTTTTTTTGTTTGTTTTGCACTCTCAGGTTGCTCTCGAAAGCTGCACCTCATCATTAGTCCCTTGTAAAACTTTGCTGCTTGCCATTGCAACGCTGTTCTGCTACTGCTGTGATCGCATACACCCTCAGAGTTCCGAGGACAACAAGACACCTGTGCATATGCACGGCCAGCTGAAAAATCTCCAGGCCATCAAGATTACCAGGAATTTCTCTTTTTAACCAGAAATTAATAATTGTAAAAGTTCCCAGAAATGTTGGTGGGAATGGGCTCACGAGGCTCTGGGTAGAAACAAGCAGAAACCAGCTGACACTTATTTTCCTGGCTCATTACTCAAAAATAGGCCATCACATCACCTTTTGACACCTGAGAGCTGAAGTTTTTTTTTGTTTTTTTCCCTGCTGAAATTGATCCTCCAGAGCTCCAACCTGTCTATCTACGGTTCCCTTTAAGAGATGAAATTATTTCACACTGCTTCAAAGTGTCATTTTATTCATACGGCTGAATATCTGCAGGAATTTCAAACTCCTCCGGCCTTGTTTTTGTGTTCAGATTGTACAGAAATTCTCACCAAGATGCGTGAGCACAGAAACAGCTCATTGGGGAAGAGGCACAAAAACAAACTCACGATGCCTAAAGAAACCTCTCGAAAACACAGCATTCACAACACAGCAACCTTTTCCTTATTTTATATAAAAAACAATAAAATTTTGAAAATAAATACGCTTTACTGCTTTACATAGACACAAAAAAACAAGTTAATAGTGAAGGAGAGACAATGAGACCTAATAACGGGGCTCTAAAATGCCGCAGGTTGTTATCCAAATTAAAAACAGTGGTGACTTTGCGGTTTTGCACACCGAGCTGCTAGCACGTCATTTGTATTTGCGTCTCGCGGAAAGGACAAAAGTCCGCCGCTTAAATACTTAAATACAACTTACTAACGCCTACCCACAGGTGCGTGCATCAGCAAAGGCATGTGACGACACACTCACACGTACAAACACACGGACACGAACACACAGATGCACGTTAAACTCTACGAATCACCCGACCAAGTGGGGGTGACTAAAGTTGAGGTGCCATCAGCTCACCGGTACAAATGATCCATCTAGGGAATGTTAAATTATTATTTCTATTCTTATTATTTGCTGAGAGTAGCCACCGTTGACCTTACACATGGGGGAGACAGGACAGCTACAGATACATAACACTGCTTATATAAATAGACCAAATTAAATATGGGTAGAAGAGTGAATACTGAAAAATACTCTATAATATAAATTATCTAGAATGGACTATGGCATAAAGGCATATTGAGTATTTACAGGTTCAGAGGAGGAGAAATGTAATCAGTGAATTCTGTATTAGGTTCAATAACTAATAAAACTACTTTAAACCCCTCCCCCTCCAAACCCCACTGCTGTTCCTCAAAACAAGAAACAAACAAAAAAAAAAAAAAAAAAAAAGGAGAATAATTTAAAAAGCACTCAAAGATTTCTCAGTACATTTCGTGAGGCACAGTTTGTCAAATGGAATCAAACTACAGTATAGGATGTTTTCAGTGGTTTTCAATGTCAGGCATGGCAGAACAGGAGATGCTACAGTATGTTGACGACCAGTATCCCTTTAAAAGTGTATGGCACTCCAGAGCCTCTCCCCCTCCCTCACCCATCCTGCACAGGCGCACGTGCCGTTCAGCGCGAGTCCTCCGCGGCCCGGCGGGGCGTCTTCACAGGAAAGCAATCGATACCGTGTCGGGATGGATCCGAATGTCCCTGTCGGCTGTCCCGGTTGTCCTGCTCTCACACTCCCAAGCCAAGGGGAAGAAGAAAAAAAAAAAAAAAAAAAGCAAAGGCAGGCACCGGCCGAGGCGAATCCATCCGCTGCGTCTTAAATGAGAGCGCTCCTGTGTCCTCTTCGGCCTCACCCACTGTTTTAGCAGTTAAATATATCTCAGATTGAGAGGTTTTGCAATTTAGGATTGACACACAACCACAGTAGACGCATATCCAGTGAAGTAATTGCATACAGAGAATTGACGACACAACTACACCTGCATCACAAGCCAGTTAGAAATGCAAAACCACATGACGGCTCTTGTCAAATGATGGGTTTAGTTTTTTTTCTCTCCGTAGCAGCATGACAATTCTGTACTCTTTTTCATGGTCTATATACACGCTGTTGTACAATGGGAGGAAACTTCAGTCCTGTCTTTCTCGTTTGTTCTCTCTCAGACAGTCCACGGGGAATGCTTTCCAGAGAAAAGACGGTTCAAAGGTCAAAGTGCTGTGCTGCGAAATATCTCTAGAATATTCCTTCATGTTGTACTGGTTTTCCACCGCTCTCATCTTCTTGGCTTGTCACATCTACGCAGAGGAGAAAGGAATGAAGAGATGTAAGGACTCGTTTGCACCGGAAATAGCATGAAAGTAGTGTGAAGTTCTGTAGGTTCCTAAACAAACAAGGGCAGGTACGTCTTCTTTATCTTGACTGTTGAGCTGCTAATGCATCTCTGTCGCCCTCTGGTGGCAGGCTGCAGTATAAAGCTCCTGGGTCACATGGGTCGAACTGAAAATGATTGACAACTGAGCTCTGCCTGTGGCTGCGACCAAGATTTGTGAGGCGTCTGCAATAAACTTGCTCAATTTCATCGCTGAGAAGCAGAAGTCCAGCTTGATGGATGATTTGAGCTATTTTTATCCACTCTTCCTTAAAATAAAACCTGACTAAGTAGTCCACTCTAGCTTTTCTGCTTGTTCACAGCTGGAACAATCATTTTATGCATGGTTATTTTTGCCGTAGAATTATTAGATTTCTTCATGTTCAGCTGCATTATGAAATCTATAATTTATACAGGTGGAGAAGATGATAGTTAAAAGTGTCTCAATCTCCTCCTTGTGGTTGGCTGAAGCACCAAAATAAGCCACGTTACTCTTATTTTGAAGTGATCGAAGTGATCAACTGGTTTTGGGACCGGTGAGTGGTCGTCTAGGCGGGACTGCGCGGTACGCCGTACACGTGTGCATGTGGAAAACTCACTTGCAGGTCCGTTCATTGAGCTCTAGCTGGCGTTCTTTACAGTGTTCGTCTGTGTATTTGCAGGAGCACCGGCAGGTTACGGGATCCTGCACGAACAGACGCTTCCTCCTGTCCGAGCAGTGATTGCAACACGGCTCACAAATGCTGGATGGAGAGACAGAGACAGAGGTGGGGAGGAAGAGTGAAAGAGACAGATTACTAGAGTGCACAGTCTCCTGCTTTATACGAAGGGGCCACCCATTGGTCTGCCCTGTCATGTACTCCAGTTTGGGCTTCCAGGTCACAGCGGGAAGAGTTTGTTGATGGGCTAGTATTGCACACAGGTAACCACCAAGCAGGCAAGCATCCAAGCAGTAAAATTACCCTCCCTGCCAACCCCCCCCGCCAAGAATCCTTGTTCCGTCGCTGGACTGCTCGGCATTGCCCTGTTTGCGCTTGACATGCAGGAAGCAAAGCTCTGGTTCAGGTCATGCAGCGCAAGATGACGCATATTGACTCGCAGGGCGGCGGCACGCTTCCACAGACGTAAACGCTCGACAAAGAAGACTCGTGGGTCCATTTAGAGCACCGTTAAGAAAGGCTTCATTTTATTGAGTCAGAACCAGACGCTGTGGTTACCACAGAGACATTAAATCGTGGCTCAGATACCCCACTGACATCTTGAAAAACAAATTACAAGTGAACACAAAGATACAAATGTCTTTTTCACAGTACGGTCACTGAAGAACAAACAAACAAACTCTTTTAAAAAAGGAACATAAATGGTTTCTTTTAGAGAAGACACAAAGTACTCCTTGAACAATGTTTTCTGATAACCCCTCCCACCCCGTCATAAAAGGCAGCAGATAGCCATCGGTGGTATCTTCACATCACATAAAAAGTACCAGCATTGTGCATCACAAAAACCTGCTTGTGGAGATGAAAAGAACAAAGGGTGGAAGAGGGACAGGTACGAGACACAGCAAAGCGCCACAGACTCAACACTGAACACAGGACCGTGATTGGGCTAGTGGTGATCCCACCACAGATACGGAGAGGGGGGTTCTGCAAGGCCATGCTGGCGGAGCTGTTGACGCGTTTCAGTTGGAGCTTCGGATTACACCTAACAGCCGATCTGTTTACTCCGGCTTCTTTAAACATGTCCGTTATCGGGCAGGAAAACTGGCTGTCGTGGACGACGACGTGGTCCTACTCTGTCTCCTGACACTGACGCATCGAGATGCTCCTTGGGGAACGCAGAACTGGTTCGCTGGGTTAGATGGCGCTTTTGAGGGCTGTCTTATGGATACCGCTGCTGTGCTACATTTAGCGATGACTACATGAGCAACGTGTTAGCAAACAAGGAGAAGGGACAACAAATTACTGAGTATGTGCAACAGGACCGGGGACAAAGTTAGGACGACGGACGGAAGCGCCATGCTAATTATTGTGGCTAGAAGGGCAAATGGTGCAAATTAATATGGGCAAATGATCTCCTCCCAAATGAGCTTAATTATAAGAAGCGCAACACTCAGGTGCAGGTAGGTGGAGAAGGCGGAGCTGACATACGCATCGTGATATGTTTTGTCACGGTTTTTCTTTCGTTTTCTCTTTTGGCCTTTGGCCTTGCCTTTCCTGGGTTTTCTGCAAGAGAAAGAGGACAACAAAGCAGAGAGATGTCCGAGAAAGTGAGCTGGTAAATGAAACTTGAAACGAATCGATCGCTGGCCTTTTAACTCCTCTACTCTATCAAACAGACGAGCAATCGCGGTTTGAGCTAGTTAACCATTCCAGCTATTTTTATTACAGTAAGATTGATTTCTACAAATCGACCGCTTCCAGTGTTTTCTTTGGAAGACGTGTCGACAACTTTTTCAAAAGTCTTGATTGGTAAATAGACACCACAGCAAACCAGCTTACTGTAGATGGTTTCCACAGATACTGTGACGTACAAACCCAGTTCGCTGATGAGTTTGGCTTTAAAGTCCTCTGAAAAATAACCTTGCAAAATGCAGTTTGAGGTTTGGCCTAGTTCTGGTTGAACTAAATCACTTAATGCCACTTTTGAATTTTCCCAGAAAGATGGTAAAACTGGCATGATTCAACCTATATGAGTCAGGTATCCTCAGTTCAGACCGCAGCGCTGGCGCACTTCGTAGGCACAGTCTGAACCAGAATGACGTCTTTCTTTCTCTGGTTGTTAATGCAAAAATAAATAAATAAAAATGTTTTGTTTTTTCTTAAACCATAATTAGCTTTAGCTGTTGGTAATATTCCAAATAACCGAATTTTGCGCAACTCCAACTGTTGTTTATTTTGTTTGCTCTCGGGATTCTTTTCATACCTTTAAAAAAGGCAAAGTTAATACTTGTACCTGTTTTCTTTAAATGTTGATTTAAAGCTGCTGGATAACAAATGAATCAGAAACTGAGAGTGCGCGGCTGCGTGGCGGCTCTCTCCTGAGTGTTCGTGTGGCTTCTCACTGGATCACGAAGAGAGCGGTGAGGTTTCATGTGCACAGCGGCCGCCGTGAGCATCAGCTGCATTCAGCGCATCAGCATGCTTGCAAATTAGCGGCAAACACAGCATCCAGCGACGGATGATGGATGGAATGAATGTTTTTTTTCTTTTTTGCAGACACCACACAGTAAAGTAATCAGTAAAGTAATCTGAAGTAATCGGACGGTACCGGAAAGTCGCAATCCCTTTAGCGCGTGCTAACAGTCAATACGCTTCACAGGAAGCTTCATCCCAACAGAACTCCGACGACCCCTCGCCGCTGAGGGGACGTCAGTCGAAGCTAATGCTGACACGAAAGTATGAAAGAGGCAGGAGCCAGAGTTGAACGACCTTAAGATCACACGCCTGTGAATCAGGGCTCGTAAAACAGTTAAGACAAGGTTAGAGAGGGCTCTTATCTATATGATGGATGACATAAAGCATAAATATAATCAACAAGCCCCCGTCAGGGGGGAAAAAACAGTCAGAACTGCTTGAAGAAAGAGCTTTAATGACCCTTAACTCTTCAGCTCCTGTGGCTCAGGATGGGGAACGCACACAAACCAGCAACCATAAACACAAACGTTTAACCGCGCTTCAAAAACACTGTTATCTACATCAGAGCAGCCGGTGAGAGGAGCAAACAGAGCTGAGCGGGACGAGCACGCCAATGAGGAGGGAACGGGACCGTGGGGATGAGATAGAAGAGGGAGGAAAAGTGTCAAGGACGGGTATGGAAGCCAGTGGCCTCATCAACTGTCACTCATTCACCTGAAGGGGCAGAGCTGTTATTTATCACCTGAGAACTGTGTGTTAATCTCCCCCAGTAGCTCGTCTGGCCATGTAACGCCATTGTGGAGCGTTTCGTGTGTGTGTGTGTTTGCGTGTTTGTGTGCATCTGCGTGAATTTGAGACGGAGGTCAAAAGCAGTTGCTTTGTAGAAAGGAATAGACTCGGAGAGGACCGAGAGCGACGGTGTGTGTGTGTGTGTGTGAAGGGAAACAGAAAAAAAAGATCGGATCTCATGCCCTCATTGTCCCCCCCCCACCACAACAAACCCAAATCTCCATGCAGAATGAGTGCTGTACTCACTTTTCTTTCTGCTCTTTCACTTCTGGCTTTACCCTGAAAACAGAGAACAAAACAACAAGGCATTAAATGGCAGTGCGCTTTAGTCTCCTGGTAACAGGATACACACCGTGATCACACGGAGGCTCATTACCAGCATCTGTAGACTCTCCGTAAACTCTTCCAATCAAATTACATCATCAGGCTTTACAAGAAACGATCATAAAAGTGGCTTCTTTCACTTTCAAATCTTTGGAACCAAAGCAACTCAGGGATAAAAACACTGTTCACACACATGAACACACACACACAGGTGCGTAAACACACACTAGTCACTTCCTGTCCGGTCAACACCCCTGGCAGATAACTGAGTGTGGAGCAACAGAGTTACTGGCAACAGTGATCAGGAAGTCATTTAATCGACCTTGATTCGAATGAAATAATGCTCTTCGTGGACAAAGCAGCATATCTGCATCAACACCCCAGAGCCGGAGGCTTCATTTGGTCCAGCTATTGAAAAAGGTGCACGAGTTATTGCCAATGAACATTAAATGGCAGCTGGAATACCGTCAAACAGACTTCCTGTCCACGAGGCACTCACAGGAAATTAACTGTGACCCTGTTCCCACTGCTAACCTTCCCTTCAACCAGCACCGAACAGGGAAGGTTAGATAAAATCCCCACAAACATGGCTGATGGTTGTACAAACAGGACATCGATCTACTAGCCTGATTTAGAAATACACACTGAATAACGCCGATGAGGTACAGGTCCAAAATGGAAACAAAATCAAGAGCTCTGATATCTGATATCTAGAATGCCACACTAATGTTGGTTCTAAAGTTCCAAAAGACATTCACACATTTTCTCTCTTATCTAAGATTCACAGTAATCCAATCAATACACTAACTGCTGCTGAAATGTCTTTATGGACGACACCAACAAGATCTCTCTTCTTTTTTTAGAGAAAAATAACTTGAATTACGGTCTTCCCTCCGATGTCTTGTTTGCTTTTGACTTCCTGTAAATGTGGGAGGATAATGCACGTCCTCTCATTTGTCACACTTAAAAAAAATCCAGGCTACGATGCTCAAATTGCCTGTTCCGCATCTCCAAAAATAACAAGTGCAATAAAAGGTGAAATATTTATAAATCACTGTGAGGAATGATGAGAGCACCACTAAAAGGCAGTGATAAAAATATGAAATATGAATGTTTTTGGTGTTTGCAGTCAGCCAATCAAAACAAAGGGAGGGAAAAAAAACCCCGCAATCCATTATGTGCATAATTTACAACTCACAACTTGACCAGGTGGAATAAGAAAACCTTAATGTGAGATGAAACCACTAAACGGGCTTAAAATATGTGTCCAATAAAAACGCTCCGGTAACACTGCAGTTCCTGATCCGACCAATAAGAAGGCAGCCTTTACAAGAACGGACGTGACGCATTTCTCATTGCTTCATCGGTGTCAGCAGGGACAAACTGATGGAGGAGGATGGAGGAGGTGTCCTTAAAGCTGCAACAGCGATAACTGCGCACGTCTGCTCGACCTCTGCTGTGCTTCACAGCCGGTGTCTCGTGTCCGGCAGGTTCCTTACCGACACTCGCAGGCGCTGTGTTCCACAAAACTCTTGAAGATGTTGTTCTGTTGTCTCTGGGGTTTTATGATTTTTATCTGCAAGGAGAGGGACGGAGACAAAGTCAAAGGTTTGGATGAGGGCAGCAGAAAAAGATGATAAGATGCAAAGTTCCCCAGACTTGGTACGTGACACACACTGAGGTTCCCTCATATTTTCCGCTGGCTGCGGCCGGTTGTGTTCGAGCCTCTTTGACTGGAAAAATTATCGCCGCAAAATGTTCGCCTCAACGGGCCAAATTCCTGCTGTTTGCATAAGCGGTGCAGATTGAATTGTGCATTCAGTGGCATTTTGTGCGTCGACTTTAAAGAAATTCGGTAAATACTTGGATCGAGCTTGGAAACAGTCAATAAAAGGGCCAAAATTTGAATTTGTTCTCATAAAAGATGACTGTCCTGAATGGAGGGTGGGTGAAAGGCTGACTCTTGCATGCAGGTTGTAAATTTGAGTGGAGAAGGTTATGGTGGCGACCTAAAGGGCAGGTGTGTGGCTCGACATCGGGGCAAAAATAAAACATTAAACTCTCCATATAGAGCGAAGACATAAACACAGTCATAAATAAAGTATGCCGACCTCCATTGTAATGTTATAGCTGGCTGTGGGCGTGCACTGCAGCATCTCGTCGTTGCAGCAGCCGGCGCAGCGCCTCAACACCACACAGGATGGGATAAAGATGTGCTCCACCTCGTCAGGATACTCGTGCATGATCTCTATCAGCAGCTCCCGAGGCCTACAGAGACTCTTGTTGTACACCTCCATGAAAGGGATCACTGGGGGGGGGGGGGCGAGAATCACGGCACAGATTTAGAAGATGACAGCAGAAATCGAGGCTAAGCCGCTCCCCTCCCGAATGATACAGTGCTGAAACTGTGACTAAACAACTTAAACGACACGTGAAGAAGAAGGAAGGAAAAAAAAAACAAAAAAACCTGGCAGGCTTACAAGGGAGTCACAAAGGGATGAAGCGCACATGCACACACACGTTTCACTTTCTGTTGTTCCGCTGGGATGCTCTGGGTTTATCTAAACAGGGCTCAACCTACAGTAACAGTCATGCAACTCCAATTTACGTCTTCTTCCCAGCTATGATTTAACGCTCACCTAATAACAGCTGTTTTCCCATCATCAGTCTGACCCCCCCCTTCCTCCTGTGCACACTCTCGTCTTTGCAGGAGTTTTGTTCTTGAGAAACTTATTAGGCCAGAGACAGACTGGATCTCCAAAATATCAATCACAGTCTGAAGCACTTCCAGCTTGACGGTGACAGGAGCCAAACCAAACAATATCAGACTCTTTGGTTGTGCAAATTGCAAGTTGGGTAATTGTTACTAGAGAAAAGGAGGGGGGGCACAAGAGGGCCTGGAAAGCCATTTTTGCAAATTAGTCGTTTACAAATCATTTCCCAAAATTAAACGTGGGGGAAAAAAAAAACTTGAAAACGCTCCAATTTGCCAAATGAGACAGCTTTGGAAGAGCTAAACAGACCTCCACTAGGGGGAGACAACCACCCCCCCTCTCTGTGAGTATCAAGGTGAACCTCAAACAAGCACTAACTGGCTGAGTGCCAGCCAGGGAGCAGCGCTCCCGGTATTCCCACGGTGCCCTTCCCACCTACCGTCATGTGGACCTCTCTCTGTTTCTTTCGGTATGTGGGCACTCTGCAACGAGGGGGGGAAATGGCTGTTAGTGGCTGCACACTGCACACGAATTCAGATATCAGGGAAAGAAAACAAAAACAAAAACAAACACATCTGCATTCCCTCGTCGGGAATTATTAGATTTATTGACATGTGATATGCGCGCCGTCACGGGAAATCCTCTGCAGAGGTCAGAGTAGAGGTCAAACGGTGTTCGTGCGACGTGACGTTTTTTTTTTTTTTTAAGAACACGTGGCCATTTAATGTCAGATTCTAAACTCAGGAGCCTCGTCGCTTTAAATCGCAGTCGCACGAAGGATTGGGCGAGTCTGCTGCCGTTCCTACAGTCTTGCGAGGGCACCTACGCGGGGTTCTTGGCAACTGGGATTATTTAAAAGTTGCCATTTAAACCGGTCAGGGTTCCGGTCTGCAGCTTTCCCCCTCACACCGGGGGCAGCTGTCACCGCACCAGCCGAAGCACAAAGCGTTCTGGAAACTTTCCATCCGTGCGCGCATTACGCACAGATCTATCTCGCCGTCACGCACACGCAGATCTCTCTCTCTCTCTCTCTGTCTCTCTCTCTGTCTCTCTCTCTCTCTCTCTCTCTCTCTCTCTCTCTCTCTCTCTCTCTCTCTCTCTCTCTCCCTATGGCATAAAAGCGCGGGCATCTCGCGCAATATTACGCCAATGTTGCGTGAGACCAGCGCCCGCGGCAGCGAATCGCATCCCCCCCCCCAACACACATACACACACACACTCCTTAATGAAAAGTGAAAAAACGGGTCTGAGTGTGTGGGTGCCGCAAACTCCGCCCCTTCTGGTGGCGTGAGAGGGTCCAACCTTGTGGGCTGAGAGACCCCAGAACACGATATACTCAATTATTAATGGGAGAGTGTCAAGCTGCGAACACTGGCCCCTAAACCTGGTGATGATAGTCCGACTAATTATTACCAGTTGTGGTATCCAAGCATAATTAAAAGATATTTGATGAACTAGCTGTTGGTAAATGGATCACTTCAGTGACCAAACACTGCAGTGCGCGTTAGTGTCAGCGCATTTTTACCCAGTCGCTCCGAGCGTGCGCACTGTACTTGATTAATGATTATATAGGCTTTACAGAGACCACTCAAACAGCCTTTAAAATGTGTAGTTTCAGCCCGGGTGACACGTGAATGAGTGTAAAGTTTCACCGCGAATCGTAGTTGTTCTCCCTCAGAAGCGAACCCTGAATGCCCGGAGTGAACCTGTTCACACGGTCTAATTCAGAATGGAGCAACTGTGCCTTTAAAGCATAATAATATCTCCAAGGTGGTTAAAGAGCAGGCCTGCGCAGCGTCATACTAAACAAGACTGTTTTTTTTTTTAAAAAAACCCCAAAACATCCAAATGTACCGCATTCGCGACGCAACGGTGGCATCAGTCACGAGTGCGCGTTTGGGATATAGGGTGTCGGGTTTTGCGTAATAGCTGTTCAAAATCTCCACGAAATATTTCAGCTTGTTTAAACATGAGCGATGACCTAGCAGGACGAAAGGCAAGGACGAGCTACACATTAATGACCGGTGGTTCCATTTCGCTAATAAAGGTCGAATGTGTGTGTGTGTGTGTGTTTTTTTCTTCTTCTTCCAAACCGTCCTGATTTCTGAGTGCGACTCACCTTGACAGCTGACAGCGTCAAAAATAATAGTGTCAAACTGTCAATAAAGTTCATTGTGTTGGAAATGTAATCCAAAGGCTTGTAATGATTTTAAATCCAAGAGGCAAACGAGGCGTTTTGTTAGGACAACCGCACAAGTGGACTGGCTAAAACTTCTTTAAATAAGGGGCCGGGGGGCTCAGTGGCAGATCCATGTTGGTCCCGGGGTCGGATACAATCCTTTCGGCAAGAGACGTCTTCCTTCTCAACTGTTGCCAACGATTTTCAAGATATCCAGAAACACGAGAATCCAAGACGCGCAGCCTGTCACATTTTTCCGCAGCCGATCTTTATTTTCTTGCAGGCAAATAACGATCCGCATCACAAAAATAATCCCATGCTTGTTGGCGTCTCCAAATATCTGTCCATTTGAAACTTGTGGCCCACTCCTGTGCAACTTGAACCTCCGGACCAGGGTGACGTTCACTGAAAGGGAACCCGCACCGAGACAGTCCTACAAAACTTCATCTGTGTGCGTGAGTGTTTTCTTTTTTTTTTTTTTTTTTTTTTATCCCTCGCTCACCAACGCAGCTCCGTGTCTACCACTGTCTTAGCCCCCTCAAACTACTAACGGCGGCGCGGATTGTTGGAGAAATATAAATGGAGGCGTGTCTTATATCGTGTGATACAGAGAAGACTGCGCGCTTATTCAAAAGTTTCCCCATTCAACAGCAAGTCGCATGAACACACGAGCAGGAGGCTATTAAAAACCCAAATACCTCACTCCTCTCTTAATCTCTATTTAGATCGCTATTTTTTTTTGTGAATGGAAATTGAGCTCGGACACTTTATGATCAAGATTTGTCCGCCTCTCCCACGATTTTTATAGTTGTAATCGCCTCCACGTGTCGTGCGCAGCGTTCCAATTTGAATCGAAATCGTCTAAGAATAGCTCACGCACTAAAAGACAGAACCCGATCGGAACCCGAGGTTTTTTTTTTTTCCTTTTTTGAGGGTAGGAAAGGAGAGCGAATAGAAATTATGACAGCGCCAATGCGTAACGCGTATGTTCCCACATAAAGGCAGGCCAGCGGTATATTTCTGAGAAAGTGTGTGCCGTCGGACACGTAGCCAACCGGCGTGTGCGTGCGCGCAACGTTGACGTGTGTGTGAGGGGGGGGGGCGGCGTGACTGGTCGTCTCACCGCGCCGGTCATCTCGCCTCAGCACACACGCACATACACGCAAAGTCAGCCCTAATGCGCATCGTGACTTCCTCCATCATCACTCCCCTCGCCGGTTTTTTTTTTTTTTTTTTTCGGCCAGGCAACAGCTGAGACATCACGGCGAGAATAAGGAGGAAATGAAGGGTGTTGGGAAGGGGGGGGGTCTGATCCAGGAACGGATAAACGTGCTTGTTAATTTCATCGATAGCGATCGATGGTGATTCCTGATAAATGGTAACTGAGGATGCACCGATGGGCTTAAAACAGCACGCATGTTATAGCAACGAGTAGGATCGTTATCACACTTTAGAAATCTGTCTGTATATCAATATGAAGACATCGCAATGTTTAGAATAAGTATAGAATACTGTATATTTAAATATACAGGATATACAACAGTCCATAATACAAGGGATGAGTGTGGGGCATCTAAAGAAAAAAATATATTCCATAAAATTCAAGTTTATCCTCTGATTTGAAACTGACGAATTTAAAAATGCTTTGTGTCGTGAACAGATGCAGAAAAGAACGATTGTATTGTTATATTGTCATTGAAAGTTCATGATCATAGTGACGGCGCCACATAGTGGTGGTGCCCTCTGCTGGATCTGTGGAGGACTGCAGCCCACAGGAAGACTGACAGTCGAGTGCAGGGATCCAAGGCTTGATCTCGCGAATGCTCGCAAGTTAGTTGGCAGCTGTGGGTGTCCGACTACCCGAAGCCTGCTGCAACACAGAGGACTGAGCCGGAGGGAAGACGAGGACACTTCACAGCAGAGCGAACTGAGGTGAAGACGGAGCAGGAGAGCGCAGGGGTGAAGCCCGGCTGGAGAAAGAGAGCTTTGAGGATGTCCAGGCTTCAGCTGGGACTGGACCAGACCTGAGAGGAGTTTCATGTACCCGTACTTTAATTGAAAAATAACACTTGGGTTCATTAACGGTGTCGTCGAGCTCCTGTTTCTGCTGACTCAGTGTGTATATGTGTGTGTGTGTGTGCGCACGTGTGCACTTAAGAGGGCATAACTACAATACATCCACTACATGTGTGAGTGTATCCCAGTTTGTGCTGGGATACACTCACTCACACACACACACACACACACACACACACTCTTTCTCTCTAATGAAGTAATTTTGTAAAGGTACAACAAACAGACTCCCCTTACATCAATGTGCACAATCGTGCACATTTGTAAACGTCATCACGGTGCCAGGCTGGTGAAAACAGCCACGTCGATGAATACCTGATAGAAACGCTCGATTTCTTATTCTGAAAGCTCGTCAGCACTAATCTCATCCACCATTTCCTGTGGCCTGTCCTTGCTCTTCTGTGGTTTTACGGGTTCCTCTTTTTAGCTTTCTCTCTCTCCCTTTTTATTTTGTTTTTTTCTTTTTTGCACGACTGACTAGGGTTAGTTGATTTTCTATTGTTTACCCCGCTGGATGGTGTTTAGCTCAGCTAGAGTGTGTTATGATGACTTGAGTTTCCTTCCTGCCTGGTATTGTTTTGTGGTCCGACTCCTCACCTGTGTCTCATTTCTCTCACCTCCCGACTCGGCGTTGCAACTGTCCCTGATTAGCTAAACTGGTCGTAATGGGAGCCACGAGGCTAAACAGACTGGACGTTTTTAAAGGTCTTATCTGATATGTTCAATGACCTTTGAATAGCAGGGGATGGAATTTGATTTCTTCAAAGATGACTTTCAGCACATTTTATTGGCACTACACTAGTGTTATCCTTTTATAAGCCTTTTTTTAAAACATTATATTACTTTATTTGGCCAGTAATTACATCTTAAGTATCCTTTGGGAAATGCTACCTAACCTTGAAGTCAGGTTCCAATAAGGATTTATTCAGACATTATGTAACTCATCCTTTTTTGTAACATTTTCCTTCATATTGTAACTTGTTTAACAACATGTAATCCTCAGGTATTCATGCTGGTGCTGCAGCAGCAGATGGGTTCTTCTAAATGTCATCGGGATACAACTTCACGAGTTCAGTTTGAAGGTGGGGTCAATCTAGGTGCTCTCACTTGAGTGAAACCTCCCCCGATGATGTTAATAACGGATAGAGCATCACGGGAGCGCCCCCCCCCCGCGCCCCCCGCAGGAAGCAGTGACTTGTGGGGCGCAGGCGGCTGGCTTCGCTCAGTCTTAATAGCTGCGGGCTGCACCGCTTAGCCAATCGGGGCCATGACCGAGCATCTTGGAGAAACGTGCCGCCCAGAGGGAGCGCACGTCCATTCGACCTCCACTGCCCCCGGATAAACACAAACTTTTAGGTCAAGTATGAGCTAAAGTTCAACAGCTACAATGAGGGAGAAAAATGATTTCCTTCCACCCCCCCAGTCCATCTTCCACCCCCTCATCGCTGTTCCCCCGCTTGCTGCTCATCACTTTATCTCCTTCGGTCAGTTCCAGTAAGAGGAAGAACTGCTCTCAGGCGAGCGGTTCAGAGGGTTCATCGGGCCCACTTGGTCAGCGAAGAAGAAAAATTAAAGGAAAAAGCCAGAGAGGGGAGAATAAACTGTACTTTGACCCAATCAAAGGGTGGAACTGTCAACGCCGATCATATTTCCATATGTTGGGACTGGTGCTGAAGGAGGACACGTTCAGGAAGCCGCACAGCAGAAACATGCAACCTTGAGGCGGTGTGAGGCGTCGTAAATCACAGCTTTTTGCCTGGATTGGAGCTTTAACCACAACTGTGTTGGGGTTAGGCTTTATTTGGATTAATTCAATGGCAGATCTGCTTTAATCAGTGTTTTATCACTATAAAAAAGCTAGAAACAACAGAAAGAAGAATAACAATCGGCAACTTTCTAACTTTTAATTGCAATCGTAGTTTGCTCTCTGGAGTGACACTGTGCAGTCATGGACCCCTTCCACTTGCTTTCTTTATAATCTATCCGTATGCACTGCTTTAAACTTTGAGGAGAGTCTGCCAGTGAATAAAGGGAACCAGAGTTGACAGCTGGATGCAGAACACATACCCCAGTCTCAGTTTGCAAAGCTAATCCTATTGTCTAAACCAAATAGTCGAAGCGGAATTCCTTATTGAGAATACAAAGTAAAACCCCGTCCTAAATGTCAAGCCACTTAACGAATGGTATTTGCTGTAAACGTTTCAGCCTTTATCTCTTGTGGGAACATCTCTCCAGGTGTGTTTGGGAACCCACAGATGAAGTCAAGAGTCTTCTGACGCACACGGTGTCTTATCTGCGCGCCTTTCATTGTGCCCCCCCCCCACTCTCTCCCACCCAGGCCTGTTGGTGACCACACAAGAGTCAAGAAGCACAAACACAAACATGCGGCCTCTTCGATTGCGAAACTCCTCGCCTGCAAACACGACAGCCGTGAGCCGAGGCCCGCCGTGAAGATAAACAGCGACTGATTTAAAGGTCCAAGCTGGAGGGGTTTTTAATGTTCCTCGAAACATCTTGATGCTGCTGAGATTAACACACCAGCTGAGAATCCATTTAATTTGAGGAAAAGAATGATGCTTTACTGGTAAAACGGTACGCATTCAAATATTACGAAACGTCCTAATTGTTTACTAAGGGCACCGATTTCAGCATTATCAGCGCTACTGGCCTATTTTAGATCATAAAAACAATCTTGTTACTGACGCATGACCCGCTGCCTCTCATTTCTCCTGCCAATTAATGATTACATCTTGATTGGTCCGAACTTTTCCAAGTGTGTGTGTGTGTTATGATCTGTCCCAGGGAAAAAATGCGTTGTTGTCATTAAAGTTGTCTCAACTTGCAATTACTCTCCGCATCTGAATCCGCAGCACAGACTTTCCGGCGTAGACCACATGGGGAATCCGACACGCACTCGGCCGTCTCACCCCGCAGGTATTCGCCTCGTCGACATCAAACAGGGCCGTGCCCGCAAAGTGCAATGTGGCTGCGCGGTTGCATCATAACCGTCTTGATTCATACACTGGCAGAGTAAGCGCAGGAGCAGCCCGGAGCGCATCGGTGGTGGTGGTGGGGGTGGGGGTGGGGGTGCAAAAGTGAGTGTGTTGTTCAGACATGTTTACGATGCATTACACTGTCATTTGACCAGGTCTCTGCTTTCACGTTGCCAATTTCCCAACGTGGAACTTAACCCGGAGGTAAAGGAGGCAGGTCGGGAGAAAACAAAACACATATTGTAAATACAATGAGAAGTCCACACACTTGCGCACACCCATGTGTGCTTACACACACACACACACACACACACACACACACATACACACACAAATATAATGGCGCCGGTCCAAAATGAGTGCATAGGGCAAAAGTGAAGCCAAAGTCAACCACGGAGTCACACACGGAGCATCCGCCAGCTTTGACGCTCCCGATGTAAAGGTCTACGGTGATTTATTGCTCCTCTTTTCTTTTTTTCAGGAAAGAGGTTCAGCCCTTAACCATAATCACAGCATAAGACATCCTGCTGAAAGGACTGTATTTTGCAGCCACAGAGAATCCTGCAATTGACAGTAAACATGTCATCCCAGCATTTATCGGCCCATCACATGCCTATTCCCACACTGTTTGTTTAGAAAGTGACATCAAGGAAATAGGTGGCCTTTTCATTTGGTTGCAAGCTATAATTCGGTCTGCGGAAAGAAAGAAAAAAGAAAAGAAAAAGCATTTGATTTTGATCAATGGGAGGAAGGAACTGACATTTACGGTCCGGCCCGTTGGCTCTCTAGTCATGGGAGGTTTCACCTCTCAATGAAGCATGATTCTCTCCCCCTGAGCAGCAGCGCCGCGACGCTTCCACCGCGGAGGCCGCGGGCATTTACAGTAAAAGGAAAGATACATCGTAAAGGGAAAGTTTGCCGTTGAGTGACAAGTGTGTCTACTGGAAGTGTTTGCCAGACATCTTCCCGAGTGACTCAGGTTACGGGCTGCAATGAGACGCTCTGACAGCAGACATGGCTGACATCTTCCTACACGCCATTGCTGCACACAAAACAAACAATGTTAACGAGAAGTTGTGTACACGAGTGGAGCCGAACCCACCGGTACAGGAAAAATGGAAAATGGAAAATGTGACCGTGTGAGACTTGTCTACAGGAGCCATAAAGAATCAGCTGATGGCTGCTAGCTTTGAGGTCACCTGATGAAGGGTAATTTTGGGCCAAGCTTCAAAGGACTGTATCAGTGTGATTATTGCAAATTAAACCAGCACAGCAGGTTTTGGAGGTAATTTTATTTCCCAACTTTCTCGTCTTACCTCCAGTTACCTTGATTTCTGTCACGAACACCCGAAACCCCAAAGCCCCTCACTTAGGGGGTCCATCAGTGATGACATTATTAAATTACTTCTTGTTTAGCTTTTAACGTTCACTTAGAACAAAGATTTGAGTGCTTTTTAAAAAACATTTTTATTTTATCTCTTGGCTGATTCTTGGAATCCCTTCCTGTCCATTAGATACATTAGCAACATGGTGGTTGGTAATCTAATTTAAGGGACAGTTGATTTAATAAAATGATTTCCCCAGAGCTGAGGGAATAATCAAAGAAATTTATCAACTAATTGTACTAAATGTAAGTAAAAGCCCAAATCCTGGAAGAAAATTACATAATGTTGAGCCATAAGAACAATAACCACTGAGTGACTTAGGCTGTACTTCCAACCCAGTGGTAGAGATCAAGGAGGCGTTCCATCCTCTTTCTTCTTTCATTCTATTCGGTGTTGGAGTGCAAGCCAATCAGACATCGGTCTACACTGGCTTACGTCACTGCCGTATTTTGGTTTTATTTCCACGGAATCATAACGGGGTGAATCTAAAAATGGTCACTCCTACCAGGTACCAAACATCCGCAGTGGAAAACTGTGAACAAAACCAGCACAACCAAAGAGAGATGAGCTGGAACCGAAAGGGGCAGCCCCACCTTCCAACATAAATAAAGTTTTTCTGGGAAACATGAACAACTCAGAACTTGGTAAGAGCCAGTTTAGTTTGACCACAAGCTAGAGAACTAAAACATTGCGTCATCTTCAGAGTAAAACAACAATGCAGCATGACTTTGAGTCTGTACAGATGTTAGTCCTGGCTTTCAAAAACATTCATTTGAATCCAGAATCAACTATAACAATTGTTATTAACACTGTGATGGTTATTATAGCCCAGTACTTCCAGTTGATCCTCTGGTCCTGGTCAAATGAGTCTCCACTGATTTAACAATGCACAATTTATCCCAATACACAGTAGAACCTGTGCTCTCAGCCACTTAACAGCTCCCCAACTATCCAAACCAGGTAAGGGTTTTGGTGGCCTAGATTGGATTTTTCTCCGCGGTTATGTGAAGGGTTCAGCACCAGTAGATGTACTGGAACCACCTCAGTGGAAAAGGGGCAGTGTGCCTTCATGTTTGATCTATTTGTGTAATACAAGTAAAATAGGAGAGTTATATTGTTATTGACAGTGACGGGGGGGTGGGTCGGGGAGTTGTTTTTTGGAGCTGGTTTTTGAGCAAGCTCTAAGATAGGTCTTCTAAAACTTCTGGAGTGGCATCAGCTTTCAGCACAGGAGGTTATCGGTTGCATAACACATTTTTAGAAATTGACCTTTCTGTTAGGTGCATGAAAAATAAAGGACGTAACCTCAGAGCTACTTTTGGCCCTCTTCATGTCAGAGGTCGCCATTGCTGACAGAAAAAGTGCCGCTGAGCAGAAAGGGATTGCTCTACGCCACTTTAATGGCGAAAACGCCCGCAGAGAAAGGAAACTAGAGAAACACGATCGCCACTCACGCCTCTTTTGATGCGCTAAAGACAGGACACACTGGTGAAATATCGTCTTGTTTATTGCATTTTCAAAGAAGAAAACCAAAGTGAAAATGACATTTTCTCTAGTATGCTTATTGTTTTGGATCAGTGCTTTACAAAACATGCCAATTTAGCATCGCTAGCCTTGTCTCTTTATCCACCATGACAATATACAGTAGAAACCCCAACATTCTTTCTACTGATGGATTCAAAAATAGCAATAAAAATATATTCCAGAGGACTGACGAGGTCTGTGTTCATGTTTTTGACATTTGTGGTTTCTTTTCCAGTACTAGTATTGGTTCTTTAGAAAGTGTTCTGGAACAACTTGCTGGGAATTGTGTGTGTGTGTGTGTGTGTGTGTGTGTGTGTGTGTGTGTGTGTGTATGTTTGTGTACGTGTGTGTGTGCGTGCGAATGTGTAAATAGATATGTGTTAAAAAAATTTATTTTTATGAGTAAAACTCAGCCAAGAAGAAGACAATGTGAGCATTATTAAGGACTTGGTTGGTCAGTTTCCCAGAAAACTATGTTCACATGAAAGCGTCTCAAGCTAACTTGTTGGACTGAATCAAAACTGTCAAACAATTGATGAAGCAGATTCTGATCTGAAGGAAATTAGGTGGGAACTAATTGCCTGCAGATTGTGCAACGGGTAATTGAAAGCAGAGGAACTTTGCACTACGTGCGTGAGTGTATCCCCTTTCAGGTGGCCAGATTGCCATGTCTTTGTTAGCGCCGCTTGTTCACTGTGACTCAATCCACAGAGAGCCAGTGAAATCCAACACTCTCTCCGGGAGAAAAGCCTTTCCCAAATCTACGGCTTGATTTCTTTACGAGGTGCAGCGTCACCCTAGGTGGGCCTGAACACTGGGGAGTCTGCTAAACCTGACACTGAACACGCCAAATAAACCCACACCACTTGAAATTTCCTTTGAGAAATTAAGCTGCCTAGTTTTCGTTCTCTCTTTTTTTTTTTTTACTCCTTTTCTCGGGGATGTCCGTGTTGTAATATTGCAGATGTAAATCAATGTGAAAAGAGACACAGAGAGAAAGTGGAACGATCAAACAAAGCTGACCCCTGTTCACGAGAGAGGGTTATTTATGCGAACAAGGTGAGGGATCGAGTTTAGCTTATGAGACAGCTGATTTCTGGTGTTGACAAGAATTGTTGACATTTGCCATAAAACTGGAATTTTTGGATGATTAAGAGTTGAACTATTGTGGTATTGAGTGCTCCCCTGAGTTAATTCTTTTTTTGCAGATGACGTCCCTTTGTAATTGAGGATATGGGGTATAGGTTTTGCATTGTCATAATCTATAAAATATAGCATTTTTAATTTTAAATTCACTTTTACCTTATGTCCCCCTCAGTTATGACCCTTAACTTGCTATTATTTCACTGCCTGTACAGAACATTATCAGATTCTATTAATCAATTGGTCCTATCTGCAGACCAGGACCACCACTCCTCTCTGCCAGATGATGTTCATGATTGATGTATGAACCCATGTTCCCTCTCGCTCCTTGTCTTTTCGTTCCCTGAAGCTCGAGGCTGTAAATCTGTGTGAGATGCTAAGTGTCTTATCTTCTGTGTATATTAGGTGTCTCTGTTTTGACCAGGCAGGATCTCAATGAAAATACAGACAGCCTCGCTCACTCTGTATGGTCTGCCTGTAGTCTTAACAATTTCGCACAGCAAAACCCCAGCAGGCCATGTGGGTACTGCAGCTGTAGTCTTGGAGACAATATGTGACAAGTGTCACCATTACAAGTTCTCTGTTACCCCCTAGCACCAGGTAACGGTTTGAGTGGTAATTTCTGTCTTTCAACTGATGCAAAAGGGATACTTTGACCAGTATCCACCTTGTGAAGCTACCACATAAAGGCACATCTGTTTTTAGGTGCACTGATATCACAGAGGAATAGTTTCTCCAGCAAAAAATATAAAAAAATAAGATTGGTTTTATTTAAAAATGTTGTTCATTTCCATGCCACATAGAGATGCATGCTCAAGATAATTTGCACACCCAGACAGTGCAAAAAGTATGCAGCACAGCTGCAAATTAAAATCCTTTTTGTTGGCTAAAGTGTTTAGTAGTTACAAGATCTCTACTCATGCAGTGAGATATTTGATTGGAGCAGAAGTAACACATTCACCATCACAGCTAAGGATTGACCAAGTTCTTGGAGCTCAAGGAAAGTTGGTAACAGACCAGTTTTTGCAATGCTGACTTGCACATCACCTTAGAAGTTCACACATGCATCCAAGAAAATATGATTTCAGCCTCTGGTGAGCAAGAAAAGCACACTATGAAGACCATACACTGTTCATAACAAGCAAGTAGGATTATTTGACTAATGCTGTATTTAAGGAGGCTGGCTGACTAGCAGAGAGAAATGAGGTCATCAAATAAATAGCTTAAAAAGTTATATAACGATTATGCTGTGAACTAAACAAATAAACAAGTTTACTTAACAGTATCAAAGATTAACAGGAATAAAAGCACTGACTCATTGGATTCTGAAACTTTATGAGGGAGGCCTGGCTGGATGGATGTTGAACATTTCAGAGATATTTTCTGTATTTTTCTACATACAACTTGGGAGAAAAATCATAAAATGATCTCAGATGTTTGCTATTGGAAACAGCAGATGCCCTTTTTCTTAGCCACACCTTCCCATGTGACTCTCCTCCAATCAGGGCTGCAACTCACCCCACCATGGAAGTGGTTGGCGCTTTGCGTTGAAGGCTAATAGTTGAGATTCTTTGAAGATGACCCACATTCTACACATGACTGAAGACACAGCGGGAGAAGGGACTACTTTCTGACCCAGAGCTACAATGACCTGAGGATAACCTCCTCTGAAGTAAGACAGGGATCCCTTCACTGAACACCGATGACCAAAACAATGACCTTTAACATCTGAAAGGTGGTCCCTGAACAAAAGCTGTGTCAAACAATGGTACCACAGACACGTTTCAGATTTGACATGGTTTTTAATTAAGAGTGAGGGTCAAACAACGGAGTCTGATGTTGGATTGGTGACTGCCTGGTGTCCCAGAGAAGCAACGGCAGAACCAGAACATCCTCTAGCTCAACTATTTGTCCCCAACTTTATTTTAAAACATGTTCAGGTAAACAATGCCGATGGGAGCATCATTCACTTTAACCTCAGACCTCAACTATTCTAACAAACCATTGATGGTTTAGAAAGTCCCCCAACACAGCCTGAATCAACAGGCGGCCTGGTCATTTTGATGGATGTTATTCATCTTGAGGTGCAGCTGTTGTTGAACACCCAATGTTAACTCTACCACCTACAGCATGCACACATACTCAGAATAACACATGATTTCGTACCATCTTGGTAAACATCTGAGGTGAGCCACCAGCTTCTCTCTCATCCTGACTTCGTCAAGCATAACCAAGTGAGTGTTTGACATACCAGACTATGTGTTCACCCCACAGCTTTCAGTAAAATGGCGAGTAAATGTGTTTTAAAAAACAAAATAACAGCCACCAATGAGATCATTAGTAATGCATGAATGTTGTTAATTTCTTATATCAATATATAATATGAATACCTTTGTGTTGTCACCAGAATTTTGCTGATATTCTCTTAAATTAACGATGAGTGTATTAACTTTTTCCAACATAGCAAAAAATAAAATCACCACCGTTTTAAGATCTAGATGGAGATGTTTCCATCTCAAACAAACAACACACAAAGACTACAAAATTCTAATAATTCTAAATAGATACACAAACAAAATAGAATAGAAAATAGCCACAATATAAGCACAAATTGTTGCAACTAGTCAAAAACAAAGATATCGCTTTTTCATGGAAGGAAACTTTTGGCAATTTGACTACTTTAGTTTACTTTAGTTTCCCTTGGGTTATTTAAATGTGTCTGAACAAGGGAACGAAATCCATACAATGTTAACAAGGAGGAAAGGAAGTTGAAGTGAAAAAAAGCCTCACAAGGGTGCGTGAGTGCGTGTATGTGTGGTTTTGCTTGCTTGCACCTCTAAACAGGCCTGCTGGGGCCAGGTACGGGATGTGTGGAATAGCTGTCGACACACAAAAGACTGCGCTTTTTGTCACCCGTCTAAGGCTGCATGCCAAAACTCGTACGTGATGTAGACGGACGACAACGCTGAGTGTGTGTTTGTGTGTGTGTGTGTGTATGTGAGTGTGTTTTCTATGTGCATGCCGAGGGCACAGTGGGCCTCCAGAGACAGATTTCTCCATTTGATTAGTTTGCGTTCTCAGGCCTTAACTCCCCTCCTCCAGCAGTTTAAAGCTGAACACATTTCAGAGCAGAAGCCATCTGTTATTGTCCTGAACCTCATTTATGTTTTCATGAAGCAGTCTGTAACTAGTGCCAGATAAATCTTGCTCATTTGTTTCAATTTCCAGATAAAAATGTTGCAAGAAACCGGCCTCGTCAGTACGCGTGATGCAGTCGGGCCAGTTAAGGTGTAAGATAGAACATGTTGATTGATGAGCAGCCATCCCAAGACCAACTGGGGTAGATTGTTCAGGCTTTTTGTTTTCTGTAATGGACGATGTACTTTTAGGTTTTAGATCTTTTTCTTTTGTACATAAACAGATATCTTCTAAAGGGAGAAAAATCCCCAGCTATATTGAGTTTGAGCCTGTGCCAGCATCAATAATGTGGCAAAACGGGGCAAAAAAATGTGGAAGGAGCCTGGGGAGACACACTGACGGCCCTCTCTGGTTCCTTCTGTCACTCCACGCCAGCTTGCTGCTTTTGCTGAAAGTCAATATTGACCTTCAGCTGTGGAGCGAGGTCTCAGATCTAATGCAATTTACTGCATCAATAAAAGCCGGAGATGCAAGGAAGACAGAGCCCCTGCGCTCAAACGGACGCATGCACGAAGATGCACAGATTATCTTGATTCTTGCTGATGTTACAGCAAAAGCTGTGAGTCAGTCAGGGAGGAGAGTATGAAGAGGAATGCAGGGTAACGCAACACAGGGGTTGTTTCGATGGAGGCCAAAAGTCAGATTAAATTTGGTTTGAAGGGAAAAACAAGACGAAAAACAAACCAATTTACCACTTTAATCAGAAAAGAATGTGATGCTACTTGACATCCCAACAAAGGCAGATGTCGTACTCCACCCTCGGTGCAGAATTTCTCCTTCGCAAAAACTCCTGAACATTATTAGAGGTGGAGATTGAAGAAGGCTCTGGGTTTGACACCTGGCCCGGCTGTTAATCAGGCCTCTTCCCATAGTCTGCACCTCTTTCTGTCCTTCGCTCCTGTCCTATCTCTGCTTCACTTCCTTCCTAACTCAGCAGGAGGGTCCCCCTGAATGAGTCTGGTCCTGCTCAAGGTTTCTGCCTGTTAAAACTGAGCTTTTACTTGCCACTGTTGCTATTTCAGGAGCCAATCTCTATGTTTTGGTAAAGTGCCTAGGGACAATTTGGATTGTAACAGATACTATATAAATAAAGATTAAATAGGTGAAAGGCGGGTGTGAATGCCTGGATACCTGTTACCATCCTTGACAGAACCCGGACCCCCATTACCTGCTCACACTGTATTAAACCCCACTGGAATTATTACAGTATTAATGAAAAAAAACAGTCTCTGCTTGTCACCACCACCACGGAGGGGCCTGAGGGAGGTGTTAAAGGCCAGTAGGTGAGAACAACTTTTCCACACAAAAGAAAGGCAAAAGCTTGAGTGTGGTGCAGGAGGGCAGTGGAGGGGAAGAAAGAGGGGCGACAGGAGGGGTGAGAGGAGTTTCAGGGTGGCAATGAAGCCCACTGAAGCTCTGCAGGAGTTTGGGAACCAGTGAACCTTGTTCTACCCCCCTCACTTCTCCTCTACTCATCCCCCTCTCCATCAATGTGAGGAAAGCCTCCCGGTGTGACGGCGATGCGTTTCCCATGAGCTTTAACATGCGGCCCATTAACCCTCCTCCGTAATGTCCTGCGCCGTTGTTATTCTGCGCTCCGTGGAATCTTTGTGCGAAACAAAATAATATTTTGCAGAGGACAGAAACAATAAAACGATGGGATGTGCAGCGCTGGCTGCGTAGGAGGATGAGAGTGGGAAGTTTTGGGGGGCGACAGTGGTTGCAATGATGAGGGAATGTGGCCATTTCACGTCCTTGGTCCATAAAATCACTGCATTAAAATAATGTAAAGAGCAAGAAAACATTAAATGTGATTGCATTTTAATGACTTTATGGGCTACATTGCTGGTATATTAACAGCAGCATTCACCAGGGAAAGACTTTCAGTAAATAAGTTATGGAAAAGTACTTGAGAGTGCATCAAAGTTAATGATTCCAGTATCGCTCGACTTTATAACTGAGCTGTTTGAATATCTTTGTGACAGGAGAGAACTGGGTTAGGCCATATAAAAAGTCACCATCTGCTTTTCCTTAGCAAATATTTTAAGTGGCAAAGCAAATATAAACTCAATCAGCAGCCATAAAACAGACTGTCATGACTGGTAGTTGTCTTTCATCCATTTTGAACTTGAGCTTTTTCTTTTTCTTGACTACATGCCTTGTCCAGTTTAATATATCTTTGGAGTTTGGAAGAAGCAGAAATGAACTGATATAATGACAAACATGCACCTGGGATAGTGCATATTTGCGGCTGTTGTCCATGACGCTCCTGTCTAAACCTGTCCATTTCACTCAAAAAAGAGATGAGCAAGGCTACCATGGCAACAAGTTGCAAAATAAAAGCAGACTGAAGACTGAAGTCCACACAGTAGCATGAACTCAAACTTTAGTGAACATATTCGGATTATAATATGTGCTACAGCCCACCACAAGGGGTGATCAACATGTATCAACTTTTTTGAAGTCAGAGGGTTGGCTCGCACCTCACATGTATTTCCCTGGGGACCAAATTCAGGAAATCAAAAGTGAGTAATTTAAGATATGAAAAGGTCTCCTAACTATGCAAGCTCTTTATGTAATGTCAAAAAACTGACATTTATTACAATGATAACATAAAATAGAATAGCTAATAAATGATAAAGATCAGGACCCCTCCTTCAAAAGGAAGCGGGGCTGCTTTTTAATAAAAGTGAAAATTGAGCGATGACTCCACTGAGGACGTGTATGTGTGAACAAGTAGTGATTAGATTCGAGGCGAAAGCCTGTGTATGTCAGACACACCTAAACACGCAGACAGACAACTCAGAGCTAATCCTGTAGAATATCAAAGACGGCCCGGACCACTGAGAGAACTGGAGGGAGTGACCGCAGAAGAGGCACTGGCAGACGAGGGAGACGAGGTCAGCGGATAGGCAAACAAGTTCAAAGGGTAGACACAGAAAAAGAAGAAAAGGGAAGAAGGAGGGACTGGAAAGGAGTTAAGAGAGTTCATGTGTAAAATCAAGAGAATAAAACCCTTTGTAATCGCCTACCCGCCCAGTGGCAAATCAGTGGTTAGACCCTGCTGGCTGGAGCTCTTAAACCAAAACTCTCTAAGCCTTTTCATATTACACATGGAAAGCTGTACTCAAACAGTGTGCCAAGCTGCCAAATGATGACCTGGAATAATTTCAATCTTCAGGAACAATGTGGAAAAGTGTTGTCTCTGAGTGGCCTCCTCTCGTACTGTTGCCCCTGACGATATATCCCACCTGGAGTTAGGCCAGTATCCCATTAAAGAGATCAAAGCTAGGTAGAATGGTTGGAACTCTTCCCTTCTCCTCACTTCGCTTAGTTTTAGTTGACTCACTTGACTTTATGGAAACTGACACACAAGTGCCCTGGCCATGCGTACGGTCATGCATGAAGATTGTGAGGAATTGCGTTATTTCATGACGTATGCAGCAATTTTCTAACGGCAAGGGAACAATTTTAGCTTAAAAATAGACTTGAAAGAGTCCAGGACAAGAAATAACTGAATATGGAGATTGTGGGCTCCCAGCTGAGAACTGAGTGAGAATGCAAAAATTGTTAATGTTTATATACAGAGTTCAATATCAGAGGAAATTAAACTGCATTATTACTGCCTACAGATGCAATGCTTGTGTGCAGTGTCACTTTTCTGCTAAAGATGTGTGATGGCGTGTGCAGAATTTGGCAATAATTTCCCATTGTATGTGACATTTACACCACAAACACACTTTCTGTTTAAAATGACATGACAGAATTACCACAATATGTGAAAAGGGAGTGTTCAAGGGGAAGAAAAAAAACCCTGAGGTAAACTGAACCTCGATGAAGATTGGTTTGGAGTAATTATCCGTGAAAGTTTACAGATGTGGTCGGCTTCACCACTGCACCTCCCACGCTGTCACCCTTATGCTTTCATAGATTAAAGAATATCAAGAATCCTTCGCCTCCCTTAAAATGTTGAATGTAATTGCTCCTGTCAGCGTGCTGTGGGGATGGGAGCGCCAAATCGTGTCAATACGCACAACCACTTCAGAAGCTCGTATTTAGAGAGATCTAGTTACGTTCGTCACATAAATGGATGACCTTGGAGACTTGAAAATGAAACATTAATAAAGCAGCAGAGAGCTGCGGTACAGACAGAAAGCCAACATGTGTCTGCCACATCTGCTCTAGGTTTCCTGGTAGCTGAACGCAAGCAAACTCAAGTTTGTCTTGTCATGCCAAAATAGTCTCATTTCATGTTGGTGGAATATGGGACTGTGCTGGAATCAGCCCAACTGATGTGAAATGTGGCTCCTGTCGAGGAGATGTGTGTCTAACTCCTGTTTACAACAGTGTAATTAACACAAGGTAACGGCAAAGAAAACAGGAGTTTTGTAATCCAAGGTAGTTGAGTAGACTGTTTTGGGCTCTGCGAATGTTATGCAGTAATAATCTCTGCAGCTACACGTTGCATTCATATCCAAACATAACATCTCTCCTGTCCTGACACCTGTTGCAGCTATTAAATCAGTAACGTGAGTGGAGAGTCAGTGCAGCACATAAATATTCAATCATGTAACTGGACCACTTAGAATGGTGACCCCTTCCCATGTCGGATCACGTTATAGCCTTGCGTGCTTAATTAATTGTGTAATAAATCATTTCTACTTGTGAGTGTAAGCAATGGTGTCAGAAGACAGGAGGGAGAGTAACCCCTCCCTATCAGGAATAATTTGCTGCTGCTCAAGGGCACTTCCCCCCCGTGTAGACACCATGTCTGAGGATCAAAACCTTGATCCTCTGATGAGCCGAAGGGCCAACTATCGTCTGTGTCACAGATGAACTAAGCAAAGATTAAATAAAAGTCACAAAAGAACATCGTTTACAAAAGCAGTGATTAGGCGGGCCCTTTGCCGCAGCAGTCTGAGAATGGGAGCTAAAAATGACTGTTGCATGGCGACGGTTCAGGGAACTCCAGACAACCCCGCACTGGACCCAACACACCGGCTGCTTTTTTTTTTTTTTTTTCCATGAAAGTTGGTGCTACAGTGAACGGCCGTACAGTAACATCACAGGTGCAGCCCGGTTTGTGTGGGAGAGGAATGTGAAGATATATGAGTGTGTACACTACGTTATCAACAAACACACACACACGGATGTGAGGCCCTGCGAAAGGGCGCGAGGCCCCGCGCGTAAAAATTGCAAATAAGATATCACTTTGTTAGCCGTTCTCAGGCATGGGCATTGCGTGCATGTGTGATTCTGGCTTTTATCTGTGTACACGAGTGTCACCTTCCATACGCAGCGAACCAACGCAGCTGCTCACAGCACGGAATTCAGCAGAACCTTTCGAAACAACTGACCAATACTGTTGCACCATTAAACCTCTTAAAACCTCTAAAGCATCTTTGACAAATGACAATTAGTGCACACAGCTTGTTTTGATGAAGACAGGCGAAGCAGGAAAGTGTCAACATGCAGCCATTATCAACCTCTCCAGCAGGATTTGGGTGCTTGTTTTACCAAAGCAAGATTAAACAAGGGAAAGTGGATAACAAACCAGTTTCCATGGTAGACGCGAGATGAGCTGCTATGGCTGGACTTACTGGCAGGTCTTCAGGAAACACCAGTGTTACAGTAAGTTGTCATCACTCTTCTCAAGTACCCGTGTGACACTGCCAAGAAGCCAGCGCTGCCCCATGAACTCAAGAGAAGCAGAGAAAGACCTCAAAGTTTAAGCATTACTGCTTCCTTAGGGTCGACAAAGTATGTCAGCTAAGCGGTTGGGTGTCAGATGGAATGTGCAGTAAATGGAAATGAATTAATACGTTGGCACCTTTGGTCCCTTCTGCCAAGCTGGTGCATTCTTTTCTTTTTTTTTTTCCAACTTACTGTTGCCGGAAGAAGAAGAGGAAGCTTTTTGGAGTATATTACTTTTATGGCATGTAGCTGTAAAATTACATTTTCTTTTACTTTTATTTTCTCCTGGGGCTTGAATCCACAAGGTTTGCTGGTCAGGTTTTACCTGACTTAGACATTACTCACGGCTCCAAGAATAACCAGACCGCCCTATGAATTCAGACTCTTTTTCCAGTATTTCTACTGTACTGTATTTTCCACATTGGGACTGTCATTGCATGTGTGTGTAGTTTTCCCACCTTCATTAATCCACAGAAATTACCTACCAGTCTAAAAATGTAATAAATGCCTGCATGCATTACTTTATTTTCAAAGGACAAGGTTCTTATTAAATGACCCCTCGCCAAAATTGCAAACCTTGTCTAAGGATTTGAGACAAATCCCGCAAGACGTCTATGACTTTCCGGCTCTGATCCCTCGTTTTTAACGTTTGGTTTTCAAAATAAAAGCTTTGCAAATGATTGTATACTGGTGGTGACCCATGTAAGCATTAAGAAATGTAGTCTTCTGCTATGCAATGGGCTAGCTGTAAAATCATTGCTCAGTTTTATGAGACCGTTCCAACAGTTATGTCCGCCCTGCGAAGACTCGCATCAGCAAAGGAGCAAGCCTTCACCCACCTACCATCGGGCGAAGGGGAGTGCGAGCGGCAGGCGGAGGGAGGAGGAGAGGAATGTTGGATGGAGTGAAGCAGTTCAGTAGTCATGCTTACTTTACTCTGTGGGTTAATTACCACACTGACAGATTGATTACTCAGAGTGACAGAGGTGTGGAGGAGCAGACGTACTCCTTAAGGTTCAAACATAACGTGAGTGTTGGCGTTCGGGAAAGGCAGACTGGACATGAAAACGTGAGAGAAGGGAAACTGTTGCGTCAGAAGCAAAGAGTTAAACATCTGTATAAATTGATTTGTCATCTGGCTGTCTGTTTTGTGTGTGTTTGTGTGTGCATGTATATATTTACACTTTGGACACCTGGAGCATGAATAGTGCATTTAAGACGTCTGTCCCTGGATGCTCAAGGGTCACTGCAAAGGTCCTTCATGTCACTGCAGTTGGAAAACAAACACACTAACAGACACACGCACGCACACACACACACACACACACACACACACACACACACACACACAGGTACTTTTCTTGTCAGTAGGTTCTGGCATTGGTCACATGCATTTGGTAATTATCTGCCTGACTTGGCCGATGCAGTATTCAGTCTTTCCGTCTTTCCAAAAGATAACAGTTTGCAGCGGAACACAAAGTTGAATGAAACAGGAGCCCTGACTTCTGCAGGCACTGACCCCGAAACGCAGATGTGCGTGTTGACACTGCTGTCCGCACAGATGTTTTCTGTTTAGCTTCAAGCTTCATTTACTTGAAAAAAGACACAGTAGGTACACAAACGACACAATCACATTAAGTGTCCGTCTACTGCTGCAGGTCCAAAATAGGTCATATGTTTGATCACTTTGCCCTTTGTTTCGATTTATTTATTAAAAAAAAAAAAAAAAAGTAGCACCAAGGAAGTGATTCCGATCTGGTGCGCGCTGCCTTCCACAACCCCACTGACCCCGTCATCAGATTTTCAGAATCATGAGGTGTAAAAAGGGGTCTTTCTGTGTAGTGTGATGGGCTTTTAGTGTCTAATGTTAGGGATCAAAGCTGGCTCCGGGCTAACTGTCTCTCCCATAAGTAGGATTACAGTGAAACAAATGCACCTCAGAATCCTCAGCATCCCCCACTGAGGGGTGGGAGGAGGTGTGTGTTCATGTGCCAGCACAGATGGGGAGACCGCAAGCGCCAAGACAGCTAAGTGGTACTTCATTTGGAAAATAACTCCTAAAAAGATCTGTCTTTTTGGCTGTGATGTGTGAGAATATCAGGGAAACCCTTATCCAGCCGTGCCTGTCAGGCAGATGACTGGGCAGGTGGCAGATGAAGCAAAGTGACCGCCCTCTGTGCATGTGTGTGTGTGTGTGCAGGAGTTACTAATTTTAGTGTTCTGCCCAGGGGCAAAAATCTGAACTATTTCTATTTTTTAAATATGTCAAGAATTAGAGGGCTCCCTCCAAAATATAGGACACAGGGTATCACCAGTGATCATCACTACCTTGTTTGCTTTTCTTATCGAAGGATCACAACACCCAAAGGGCAGGTTGGAGTCAGAATTCATCCTTGACGTTCCTCTATAGGGCTTAGATATCTGTCGCACATAAGTCATCTTGCTCTTTAATGGAAACTGTGACTAAAGTAATCCAGATTTCTGCTATGTTTTTAGTCAGATACCCTATTTTAGTGCATATGTGGATCACGCTATTCACTTGAGGTGGTATTAAGAGGAAACTAAAACATCTGGATGGTTTATCCAGGGAAATTCACAGGATATTTTATCAGGAGTAATGGTGACTCTTTGCTTTAACAAGTCTGGATTGAAAACCTTTTGATGAGAACTATTTTACAACAATTAACCTCACATTTGAATGAATCATGACATCCTTCATGTATGCTCCTGGATCTGGAGAGAAAACCCCACAAATAACTAGTTTAAAATGCACATGTCAGCAGAACAACGTCTTCTGATTAGCTCCTCCGTTCCCCCGGCAGTTGTGTCTCCTTCAAGGATGTCTGGATGAGTGATATTGCAACTTGTCATTGAAAATTTCATTGTGTAACCAAAGTGATCTTCATGCCTTTATTAGGAGACCCTATTTGATATCAAACTAAAATAGAATCAGTCAGCTGTCTGGCCCACCTGGCCAGCAGCCCTGCACACAGGTGACCCGCCGTCCCCCGAATGATTACCACTGTAACACATCGCATCCTGCATGGATCTGTGCATGTACTGTGTGTACCCAAGGAGCATGAGGGAGAGGGGAGGCCGCGTGGGACACCACGAGTTATGATTACAGTATAATGCCGCGGCCTCTTTTTATAGCATATGTGCCAAAACCTGCATGGTCACAGAGTCTTGACCTTCTCTGACAAATGTTGGGGACACCATCACATTGACGACGCTAATAATAAACCCTCAACTGATGAGTCATGAGACTAAGTGCTGTGTGACGCGGTGAATTAACAAGAATTTACCCTTTGAATTGTCCAGATGCCCTGGAATTAATGTCCAGGAATAGGAACTACAATTAGTTATGGTAATTAAGAACTTCTGTATCCTTGAAATTATGCAAAAAATGAGAACATGAGAAAACGGCCCAAAAGGAGCTAATCTGCAATGTGTTCACACACACATCAGACATGTAAGGGTGCCAGGTCAAAATGCATTTCTGTCTAAAGTGACAAGCAGAGAGAACCTGACATGTCCAGAACTGTTTCGCTTGTGTTTCCATTTTACACACAGACAAGACCCTACTGTCATCACCCCATCCTTCAAATACCAAAGGGCCCCCTAAAGAGTTCGATCTATAGCCTCTCGTCCGGCCCCACGGTTTCCCCTGGAAAGCGTGTCCCCGAGGAGAGAACTTTTTCTTAAAGCCAGCAGAGATTTTTCTTCTCTCCAGCTTTTCTTTAAGCAGCCTAACATCTTGAATAACACAATATCCTCAGACATACGGAGCTGATTTTGTGCGTTCACCACAGCCTCACGGAGCCTGAAAGGGGGCCTTCACGAGGACAATGCCCGCTTCCCCCTGCATGCTTTGTGACATTAGGATTGCATTACACTCTAACTGACATCATAACACACCCTCCCTGCTTTTATTTTACAACTGGTAGTCAATCTCTCGTCCCGTAAACCTGCTGGCCTCCTGTCACCGTGCATCAGCAGGGTTTTTCTTACACGTTATCGCTCTCACGTCTTTTTTTTTCTTTTTTTCACATTCAGCGCTATAATTTAAGATACTCTGTGATGATAATGTGTTTAGCAGGTTCCTCCAGCCAGATGTGCTCAGCAGCCTCAGGATAGACTGTTAAGTATCACTTTGTCTTTGTCTCATCTCTGGTGGTCTTCTTAGTCAGGGAAGATCCTACCAAAGGTCCCCTATCTCCCATTATACACCTCACCTGAAAGTTCTTATCTTATGTGATAATCTCGCTCTAATCCAGCTCAAATCATCTGCTGCTCTTGATTTAAAATACCTTTGAATGCTTAACCCCCTCCAAATCAGAGACGGGCCTTTCTTTAAAGCCAACTTCATGGGGCAGATTACTCTGCAATAAAATGCTCTATTTTATCTGGGAGATGACAGCAGTTTTTCCAAAGTTTTGTCAGTGCCACGTGATCCAGACCTTCACCATAATGGAATTGGGTACTTCTTCCATGGCCCATTCCTCATGACTCCACCAATATGTGTTCAAATCCATTCAGTAGTTTTGTCATAATCCTGTAAAGAGTGGGTGAAAAAATAAGCTCCTGTCAGAGGTAGTATTTTATTACTGCAAAAATGTCTAAAAGAAAATAAATTGTTCTCTCTCCACAAGTATTCACAGACCAGAGGTTCAACACTGTAGATTTTTTAAAAAACTGGCACTGGGTTTTCTTTTTTTCCTCCTTTTTTTCCATGATTGTCTGATCTGGGCCCAATAAAACTATGGCAAAACCTTTCTGTCAGAACAAAAATCCTTAATTTAAAACTTATGTGATATGAAAATGCCATTTGATAATCTGAACATGTCCTGAAAAATAATTGATATCAATGTTTTATTTGATGGGGGATGTACTTAGATAGTAGATCCAACTCAGGAGACAGTTTAGTCATGATGATGCCCTGGTTTTTATTTGGATTGAAGATAAACAAACTAGCACTATCATGGCTGACAAATCAAATTGTCAGCCATTAAAACATTGATACAATACTATATATATATTCATTTTGGATCACTAATGGTGGGAAAATTTGAGAAACTGGCCACAATTCCTAAACTATGGTCAACATGGAAGTTGTGGCTTCTCTGAGCATTTTGTTTGTGGTAAGGTTTTCCATGTTAACATAGCTTCCTCTGTCTCAGGGGCAAAGATGAGTATAAAGGTCTTATCGTCACGTCATCAAGCGGTCCAACAATAGTGACCAAAATTCCGAAATTTTCTCCCCTCCTAACCTTTCCCAGACATGTGAATCAACAGAGAGCAGCGGGTGTGAACAAAGTAGGTGCAGCACCGAGAGGGGAAATCAGCGTTAAAACAAAGAACGGAGCAGTGGGAGAAGGAGAATATGGTGATTTGAAAGGAATGGGGTTTTTACTGCCCCGAGGGCTGAGGCAGGGGGCCAGAGGTAAGAGACGTGGGGGTCTATGCTGTCTGGGTGGTGGGACCACAGGGAATGACAGAATTATTAGGAAGAGTATCTGACAGGAAATAAATACAGTGTGGGCAAGATCGCCAAGAGGCAGCAAGCCAGACATTGTTGAGAACTACAATAAACCGTGCTGGAAGGGTTACGAAAACCTGTCATACCGCGCTGCTCTGGAGAGCACAGACAAATACTCCCACTTGAAATGTTAATGTAGGTTCCCTAAATCTGATTTTATCTCATGTAAACTGTCAGTTAGAGATGAGGGGGATGAAGGGAAACCTGAGAGTTACTTCTGGGTTAACTCGAGGTGGTTTGTGATCTGCAATAAAGTGCTAAAATGCAAAATAAAAGACACCATTTTTGAGCTTTGATGCATGAACGTACACTGCTAATTATGTTGTTTTGTTTTTACATCTGCATTGTGTAACCTGTGTTGCCCTGACTGCCTCAGGTTTTTTTGGTAAGCTTGCAAGTTTACATGCAAAAGTCAGGATGCTCACGTCACATGGAGATGGAAACCAGGCTTGTGAGATTCATCGTTTCCCACATAACATCTCCACTCCTTTGGACAGAATCAAACAGATGACCCAAATAAATGCAACTTTTATCAAATTCCTCATGATATGCACAATTTTGTAATAACAAAGTTGCACAATGATACTGAACCAACAGCATAACCTTGTTTATTGCATTTAAGCTAAAGTTTAGACATCTGGAGACTCAAAAAACAAAATTCCCTCAAACACCTTCCAGTGTTGTTTGTGTTTACTGTGATCTGTTTTTTTTAATATGAAGTTACCTGTTGCATGAATTAATCTCCGGATCTTATAGTGTGAGTGCTTGTTGTGTCTGGCTCTATTGGGGTGTGGTGGTCAACAAGTAAAGGACAAAGACAAAGAGAGACACCTCAGAACCTCATTCATCGTCTCTGTCGATATTTGAGAGCAAAGGAATGAAAGGCACGAAGAGCGCAAAGCTGAAACCAGACCGGAGACTTTGAAGAATCCTCTTCATATTTGTCATTGTCAGGGGTTGTCAGACAGCATGGACTCAGGAACCAGAAGCAACACAAACAAGCAGATGAAACACTGCTGGGACACTGTCCAGGGCCAACATAAAGGAACCTCTAATTCTGCTGAAAACATGACCCGTGGCATCTTTCTCACTTGGCTGATTCTCTTTCAGACTCAGCACTGGCTCGGTTTCCCACTATTCCCAGAGAAGTTAGTGGAAAGGCACCAAAAATCACAGAAAAAAACAGTAATGAGCTTTCAGCAGCACATGTCTAATATCATCTGGCTGTGAAATATTCTTTAACTGCATATCTTCACGTAAAAGTTGGATCATACTTGTACTTTTAGGATGAATGTGGCTTTAATGTGGGTTTGATATCCCAGAATGACTCCAACAATTACAGAGGCGTATAAGTGCACTACTGTTTCCAGACTTATGAGATCAGGACATCGCTCATAGTTTGTAATACTTCCTGACTATAAAACACACTAGAGGCCTTCAAACAGCTGTGTTTGAGGAGTAAATCAGAAGAAATGTATCGCAGAGTGTTCCTTTAAGTTGAAACAAGCTGAAAGTTGTGCTGGATTAACTGTTTATTGAAGCAGAATCTTATGCCTTCACTGTTTTTTTACAAGGCAAATTTCTAGGAAAATTGGATGTTTAAAAAAGAGGGCCTGGATGCGGGGTTGCTGTTTTGATTGCAGATTTTTCATTGTTTATCCCAAGGCTATCCAGCTTCCAGACCTCTAAATTGCCGCTTAGATCTCCCATTTCTGCAGCGATTGAGAGAGGTCAGATGTGGTTCTTACTAAGAGTCGTTTACGAGGGCAGAGAACCACATTTACGGCTCTGGAAAAATGGACACAAAAATGGCAACAGCCTTAAAAGTTACTAGCAGTGACGTGCAGGCTGGGCAGGAGCAAATACCGGCTGAAATGGGCATCAGGTGGACAGATGCAACAATAAAATGTCAGACTAACTATTTTAGTAAAACCAAAGGTCACATAAGTAGTTAAAAAAGCCTGTAGATTTTATAGTCCCATTACATGAAAATACAAGCAAACCACTGGGAAAGACACCAGCCCAGTTGCACTCACTAACATGTGGCTTTGGTCATCGTTTGTACCATTTATTTCCTCATTCTCCACATGATTCTGTGGACAACGTACTTTTCCACCCAGACTTTAAAGCTCCCACCAATCTTTCCAGTCTTTCATGAGTTGTCCAGAGACCTTATTCAGATACGAAGCGACTTCCGTGGCAGCCCATCAACAGGAGCGGCAGTTTTTAGGAAATCTACTCATTAATTCAAGATGCAGTATGGTGACGTTATTGTAATAAAGTATATTTCTGTGATTTTCTGCTGCAGAGATGCTCACATTCGTATTCAGGGTTCACATTCCTGCACAACACCAAATGCGCAATGATGTAATTGCAGGGCACGCCTACACCGCTGTCCTGTCGGAGTCCTGCGATCTGTCGGCTTGGTGTACAGCGTCACTAAAGCCTTACACAGGAAGCTGTGGTGGAGACAGGTCTCAGGACATAATAATCTCCGCTTTTCTGTCGCCCGGCCATCCTGGCTCCCTCTTTGTTTGTTTTATTTTCCTAGTGTCTGGAAATGCCCAGTCCAGTCCAGCAAGGATCCAAAAAAAAAAAAAAAAAAAAAAAAAACCTCTGTTTCTGTGTCTTCTTCTGAGGAAAGAAACCATCCTTCCACAAGCTAAAAGAAGACTTATGAAACAAACGATACAATTCAACTAATACCAGACTGCACTTATATTTGCTGGCATTTAACATATTCACATCATCCTCTTTAAAATCGGTCCATAGGTGAGACGGCTGAGCCAGGAAGAACATCTGACACTGTGATTCATCCTCTGTTTTGCCAGATTGTATTTATACAAAAAAGAGGACAACTATTCTATTCTTTCAATAATTATTGACTCATTTCAGTTTAGACAAAGTGGTGAACCAAGAGAATGACTGACATGTCCATTTTGAGGGAAACAATGGTGCTGTGCCCATAGACATCATGAAAAAAACAGTACATTAAACATCTTCGAGGACTACAAAGTAGTCGTTCCAAAACCACAGCGTTGTGATCAGAATCAAATTTGACAGTGCCAAATAAGATGCAGAATACAAACTTCGTGGGTGAGTACACGTTTATTTTGCAATAATAAAAATTTTAAAAATATTTTGGAGAAAACACCTTTGACTTCAGGGAGTCGCCAACTCACCACTGCACGTGTAAAGTGTAAATTATAACATCTGTGAAAAAAAAAAAGTTTTCCACGCTAAATCATAGAAGAAAAACATCCTCTCGGTGCCTTAATGTGCTTCACATTTGCAGGACCCAACGGCAGTGGTGAACATTATCTCCAGCTATCTAAAAGTGTTATTACGTTGTATGTTTTTCTAAATGTGACCACCGTGTTCTTACGCATAATGCAGTAATTCAATTTCCAACGACGCCCCAGTCCACGGAGGCACACTTTGCTCAGAGTGGGATCCTCTTGCTCCCCTGCCAGGACGTAAAGAGCACAAACCAATGTTCTATCATGATATTTTAATCCTCACTGTACATGCAAGACCACGTTATTCCTATGCTGAAAGATGAGTTAGCCACTGGACTCTGGACCTGAGGATCCACTTTGTCAACTCCCCAAACGTATTCACTGTGAATGCAAGATAAACATTGTTGCATACATGTCTTAATAAGTTAAAGGGGATATCCATGATTGTGATTTTGATTATTCTTGAGTTCCCTGTTGGGATACAGTCATATCTGAAGAATGAGGTAAGAAAATTTTATCCCCGTGTAGGACGAAAGAATACCCTGCTGTTGTGCTTGTAACAGCCCTTATAGCTGTATAAACATGGCAAGAACTTTGGTTATTGTAAAACTCCAAACTGATAAAATAAGCTATGCTGCCCGTGTGTTAAGAAAATGTATTTGAAGATAATACAAACATTGCTACAAACAGTCCTTTCAAAGGCATGACCCCAGGGGTCTTTGGTGCGATTGGCAGCCAATATGATTGCAATCTGGCAGAAATCCCAGAGAAAACGTTCAGGGACCATTTTTTCATAAACTGTATATGGTCAGGTTAGAGGTTGCTTGTGTCTTGTTCAGGACAATTTGCACCTACACAGACACCCTTTTGTTGAAATCTCTGCAGAACTGAGACATATGATGGAACAGTTTGCCTATCTGGTGTGTTTCCTATAAAAAGATTACGACACTACAGGTAATTTATTTCGATGTGTGTGTGTGTGTGTGTGTATGTGTGGTCACAATATCATCTCACTATCTCGCTCAGTGGTGGGTCTCCCTTGGAGAAAGGACACTGCAGAAAATAAAAATCCCAGAAATCAGCAGGAAATCAATGGACACTCCATCTATTAACAATTAAGTTGTTTTAACAGATGTTCCAACAAATGCTGGAATCAGGCTATACATCTGGCTAAACTCCCCATAAACAGGCCAGAGTCAGAGTCAAACCCAGAACGTTCTTGCAATGAGGCCACTGTGCAGATTAGCATCACAGTTAACCTCAGAGCAGCTCCGGGTTTTCACATTTGTGTTCTATCAGACTCTGAAAAACTACAAAAATATATGAGTTTCAAGCTCATATCTCTATAATGGCTGTGATAGCCAGGGGAAATACAGAACTTTTAAATAAAATATTATCTTACGAGACATCGGTCGGTCAAGCACATATCATGGTGGGACTGAAAGTGACCAAAAACAAAGACCTGGAGGCAGATGTTTTACATCTGGGCTCATATTCATTTAGATTAGAAGACCAAATGGCTGATGAAGTAAGGTCATCTGAAGTGTTATTAATGTACTGACCAATAGGACCATGCCCCAGTGGGCTTTACGATATTAAAGTACACAAAAGAATCAATGAAAGTTTTAATCAGCATTTTGAGCTTCAAATTAAATATAATTAATATAAACGTGATCATTGATTTGCAAAGTCGGAATTTCCGCCAATATGTCACAGATAATAGCTTTGGTATTTCACACAAGACAGGAACAGTAAAAAAAAATTCTTGAAAGACAAAGGGTGGTTGGGACATGAACCTGCTGAAATATACGCAGCAAAAAAACAATAAAGTTACTGTAGAGCCAGCACTTAGTAGTAAAAGAGTTTCAGATATTTTGACAGTGATGAGTTTAATTATGTGGGACTATCCTGTTACCGATGGCATGCAACCTTCATACCTCCTGTCAGGGAATTCTCTGTTGCTTCAGGCCCAGCAGATATTACTTGAGGGAAAGGATCTCTTTCAGAAGGCACCTAATACTGTCTGTGTCCGCAAAGGCTACCTGGAGCAGCGGCGTTCGCAGCCCTGAGCGCATGTTTAATGCAATTTTCTGGATGATGACAAAGGTATGTCTTCCTTGTGTGACCCATTGTGTTACAGATATGGTCTATCTGTTTCATATTACTGTGCCTCCCTGCAACTCGGGCCAAACAAGGCTCTGATAACCAGAGCCACATTTCTGCTGCAGGGAGGGAAACAAGCGCTCGACATTCAGATGATGATCACTGTGTCATACTGGAGTGCGAAGATATCCTGTGTTGGTTTTTGTACCAAAAGTTCTCACTGCGGCCAAACAGTAGAAGCAAGGAAATTGTCCAGACTTGCACTGAGCATTTGTGGCCCAGTAACATAGGTTCACGGTTCAGGTGAAATGGTCACTACTGCCCACTTGTGATACAAGTTCCACTGCAAACGCGTTGATGGTATCAGATGTACTGTCCCAGCAGATAAGGTACCAACAGGTAGGCAGGCTCTTCTGGAGTCTCCAAAATTTTGTGATTGAGTAATTTAATAAAGAAAGAAGTGACAGTGGTATCATTGCGCAAACTTTGAACTCAATGTGAACCATGATGATGTGTTCCCAAGTAACCATGAATTGGTGACAAATCCACACGAGAGATTCTGAGAAACTGAAATTGGGAGTGGGAGGGTCAGGATTTGGACTGAGGTGAGGATGACTTAACTCAAAGTAGACTTGAACTTTCACTGGAGGTGCTGACTAGGGATGACTCAGAACTAGGCCTCCTGTCTTACTCAAAATTAATCAGTTTGGTAGGTCCTCTGATATTTCCTAAAGGGGAAATTTCAGTGTCATAGCAAGGAAATATCAAGGTTTTTCTTTGGTTTTTCATCTTTCCATTCCAAACCGCTGCTGACTCAAATACAATGTCTCACAGTTAAATTCACTTTTAATCAAACAATTATTTTGCTGATTTTATTATTTTACTGAAAGCACGAGGAAATAAACCTGCTCACCAGGTTTCAGCCCGAAGAGCTGAATGCTATTATATAATAGCACAGAGTTGTCTTATTACTGTCTGGATTTTGTCCAGATTTCATTTATCAGAATTTCTCTCTGAGCTTTCAAAGAGATGCTCCCCATATCAAATATCTGTAAATTTCCTGAAGATCAGCAGTAGATGAGCCTTCACTGATCACTCGCTGATGTGGAACTCTTACAAAAACAACAGGTAAATCTCTTTAACTTCAAACAGGTTTTTACAGATTTCCTTATTCAGTAGCAATGAAAATATACACTACATGCAGTCCGGGAAGTCACATAAGCCAATGGCATGTGCTCTTGGAAGCTGGAAGCTAGTTACACAGAAGTGGCATTCTAATATTTAGAGTTGAGGGATATCAGTGTTTTGTTAAAGCATTTTGAATTTGTCCAAATAAAGTTCCCTCTGGACAAGAATATCAAGCCCAAATTCCTTCCACTGTTTTAAAATGGACATTCGTTTGTTAAGTTAAATCAAGTTATTTTGGCATGTTTAGAATCAAAGCTAGAATACATAGACTACAATCAGCCCAGCATCAGTAATTTACTCAAAATGTCGCATTCATATGCAGATGATGTCAGCTGTGAGATGGTAGTGACCATGTGCTTCATATCTTCACTCCTGTGGAAGGAAGCGATCTTCTCTCAAACAGCTGTGGGGTCACAACCATGAAAGTGCACACACATGCACGCACGCACACACACGCGCACACACACGCGCACACACACACACATTGATCAAATATAAGGGACATGAGGGACCGAAGCCTTTGATCCTTTTGTTGCTATTTTCCCCCATACAAGCGTCTGGGGCGACTGACAACAGGGTGTTTATCAGACATAAAAGGGTGAAATCAGCTGAGAGAACATTCTGTTTGCTCTTCTTGGTTCTTTTGCTGTGTTTTTGTGCTTCCTCTCTGTCCACTCTCCTCTTTAATCCTTTTCTTTCTGTCCAACATCACAGCCCATAAAGGTCTCTTGTGAGCACCCAGTGCTCGGGACGACTGCGCCCTCCACAACAAAGACAGAACATCCCAAATGTAAAATGGGCTCTGGCCAATTGGACGGGTTTTATTTTTCTGGAAACAAGAAGGGGAAATAAGTCTTTTAGAGATCTCCGAAGCCAGCAGTGTGGTTTGAGATTGAGAAGCTGTCAAACCAGACCTAATTGGTGTTTAACAATGTCTCCATTGACACTTTTTCGAGCTTTTTCGTGCAAACCGCCTGAGTCTGTTCCAGATTTGAGGTGCTAACTGAGATCCTAAAGATATTCTCGGATATGCAATTCCTGTGAGCTTTTGGGGTTTGAGTAATCGCAATATTGACTTGTATCTATTCCAAGCTTCCCCCAGACAGTTAGCCTTTCTTTTCTTAATCACAGTTTATCTGCCATTTTGAGAATTAGGATCAAAGAAAGGTCTGCCACTAAAAAAGTGAAGTAAAATTTTACCTCCTTGGTTTGGCGTTCACTTTTTGGCGCTGTCAGCAAGATGACAGCAGATAATCAATCATAAAGTACAGCGTAGTGTTGAGGCCATCACGTCTGTACCCGAGCGGCAGAGTCTGACGAGAGCAACAAAAGAGAAGTGCAACATATGGGAAAGCGGGCGATTGAATTTCAGAAATTTGAAACACATGACGAAAGCGCCTCCATCCAAATCTTATCTACAACACCCAAGAAGATGTGGGCGTTTCAGCTAAGAGTCAGAAATGACTGATCTACATATCATAAAAAAAATACCCGCAGAAATCAACCCAAGGCTATCCAAGATCCACAAATTTCTGTTGCATTCACAGCCAAATATGATGCAAAATTATTTTGTTGCGCAGATACCGAATAGCAAAATGGTGACACAGATAAAGCCCTGTTTAAACAAACTGCAGATGGATTCTAACAAACCAGGTTTTTGATCTCTAATAGTCCGAGGACAATCTTTTAAAGCTTCTCCATTACCTATGCTTATTTGCTAAAGGGATAACTCACAGAAAAATAAACAGCGGCATCTTTTGGGGGTTCCAGAAGAATAGCTGCAGCCAAAGCAAGTGAAATAAACTACCGGAACCATTTAGGAGCAAAACGAAGAAAGAAGAGGTTCCTGCACGGCTGTCTGAGTGTTGACAACCTGCAGCATTTAAATTTGACCAGAAGATGGAACGACACCACATTTCAGCCAAGGTAAGCTGCACACCAGCTCTGTCTCTCTCTCTCCTGCAGAAATCCTTCCCTCTGATCTGTAAACAATCCATTTGATTAATATCCTCTCTGCTCTTTTCTTTAGGCTGCAACAGTGATGTAACTTTTTACAGTGATTCATTTCTGTCCTGCGAGTGAACAGAGCTGAGCTGATCATAAATGCAGAAAGTGTGGGAAATTAACTGAAGCCAGATTTCACAAAACGTTTCATGACGTCATTTAGTGTCCTTGCTCAGTGAGTGTGGTAAGCTGATGTATATTCTGAGACCTAAAGTATAACACCTGTTGGTATCCTCACCAATAAAAAATACTTCTTCTGTGGAAAGATTTCATGTGTGACCGCGGCGCAGTGGAAAAAATCAGCTCTTCCTTTCTGACTGTTCAGCCCCGCGTCGGCTGGTAATGGAATTTTACTGAAGAGTCTGCTTTGTGTTTGGCTGGCCGGCCCTTGTACAGTACACACAAGTCAGGATGGAAGATGGAAGGACTTCAGGTTTGCTTCTTTTCAGCGCGCAGCCTTTTGTTGCGTCATGCGTCTTTGTGCTGAGACAATGCATCCTCATTAAGGTTTGACTCATGCAGGCTGGAGAAACTCTTGACTGGGTTGACTGTACGGCTGGTTCTCACTGTGGCACCGCCGACCGGACACACACACACACACACATGCACATACAATTAAAAAAAAAAAAAAAAAAAAAAAACTTCATTCATGGAATAAAATGTATTAGACGTGGTGTTAGAAAAACAAGAAAGAGGGCAGTAAATTTTTGAAAAAGACAGTCTCAAGTTGTTTCCTTCAAAGACCCCCAACTGGCAAAGGAAGAGAACAAGAGTCGAGGATCATGTAACCCATCAGGAAGCCCACATAACATGTCTCCCTGGTGCCAAAACGTTTTCTTACTCCGAACACGTTGCTCCGGAGGGCATAAACCACCTTTTTGTTCCCTTATTTAATGCCCCCCCTGTTACAGGATCATTATTTATTTAACCAGTGTATAAATCAAGAGAATAAAAAATCATGAGATGGAAACAAGGTTACATGGTTATCATATAAAACAGCAAAAGAGGGGAAAAAATGTGTGCACTGTCTGTAAATTGCGTTATACAGCTGTGTCGTGAGATAATAAATACGGGTTCGCAGTCCATAAATCAACTCCACGGCATTTTAAAGAGCGCTGACCTCCAGATGGACTGTATGCTACCTTGATGGGCTTCCATAACTGTTTACATTTCTTCCATTATGAGATTGGACTTTGGATTTACAAATAAAACATGTTTGGATACATTTTTAAAGCCAGTATTCACGCACATATAGTGTGTACACATATATCAAATATAGTGCATAATACAGCCTGTTCGGGACAATGATAGGTGAATAAATACAAAATGTAAGAGGTTGCAACACAAAACATTAGGAAAGTTTACTTTCCTCTGCCACCTTTGATATAATAGCTGCACTTACTTAGCCTGTAATTTATGAAAACCGCGTCTTGCGTCCTTGATCACATCCTGTTCCGTCTGCAGTGGGTGGGAGCCACTCAGGCTACACCTGACAATCACCACTGCCCCCTGCTGGGCTTCACCTGTCTGCAAATTCTCTGCCTTTCTCATCTCTCCTGCCCGGCACAAAAAAAAAAAAAAAGAGTGCACCGGGGTCTGAAACGCCAGTGAAGTTTGCTTGAATAAATATGTGCTGTGATGGCTGCGCAAGAGTCAACCGGCGGGTTTCACAACGCCGTTTGGCTCGAGGGGGAAAGAATGGGCAAATATCGAGGCGGCGCGGCGATAAGTGTGTTTGCGGTGAGACGCGGAGTCGCTGGAGAGGGTGGAAAGCCCGGACAGCAAACGCGCCAACCGAGGTGGATGTTAGAAATAGCTCCAATGCCGAAGATAGTGTGAGGTGAATCTGTCGTTTCAGAGCAGGTCAGACACAACAAATATGGACCCAGTCATTTCAATCATTAAGATTTCATCCCGCATGTGAACACACCAATAATTATTATATTACCTGCGTCAGTCAACTGTTTTGGGTTGCTTCATTCTCATGAGACTAACCACTGTTATTTCCAGTCGCAACAGGCTTTTTTTTTCTTTTTTTCTCGTTGTTGTTGCCGTTAGAAACAAGCTTTGACATAACTCCTCCGGCACCGAAAAACATATGGCAACAGGTAGCCTTTGGGCGCAGTGGGACATTTGGCAGCTGGTCCCAGGACCATGTGCAGGCATCCTTTAAGTAAGTGGGGGGGGGGCGGGGGTGGTGGTGGGACGGATCGGCACACGCCGGGAAGAAGCGAAGTCAGCTGCGGCGCGACGCTGGGCATCATTTTAGCTCGGATTTTCTATCCCCCCCTCCCGCCCCGCCCCGCAAAATATCCGGCCTGAATGGATCACGGGCCACGTTTTGATACAATTCCAACAGCGGCACGTGATTCCTGAGACGAGAAAAAGATGTTTGACGCCCACAGACCCAATAACTCACTTGCTTCCTCTCAGTTGCTGAGGTGACCCTCTCAGAGGTCAGACTAACACAACTCGGCTGAAGGAGACTGCGCCTCGGGAGGCGCAGCGCACATTTCCGAAGCAAAACAAAAACCATTTTTTCCCCCGTGTTTCCAAACACTGGAAGAGGGCCGCTCAAAGGCTCTTTTGTGCAGCAGGCAGCGCAAAGTTGCACTGAGATTCTCATGTATACGTGCGCACGAGAAAGCGCATTCACGGGCATGCTAATTTGTGTACGTCCGGGAGAGAGGGGGGATAGAAGCTGGCACTGTCTGACGGCCAAGCTGAGGAGAAACGAGGATAAGAGCCTCTTCAAAGAGCGGTGAATTTGCTGGAGAAGTCAGTGCCGTTTTGCACGTACGCCCGAGTAAGTGTGGGAAGGGGGAACGACTGAGCTGCAGGGGCAGAGAAGATGAATCGGACGGGCACTAAAGCGCTGATACTTAGCTCACATATTGATGAAGATTTATGTCGCTTTAAAGAAATAAAAGAAGCTTCGCCCAACATCAGAGCTACAAAAACACACAGGATGTCGCTTGACCCCCACTCTCGGGTCAAGGAAACCTGCGCCTCGCTTCCCGGTTGTCTACTTTGGCAATCTTCTTCCTTCTCACCTCATTTTGAAAGCGGTGGGGGAGCTTTAACCAAACTCTATCCCTTGAAATGGGCTAATTGTGTTCAGTTGACTTCCTTGGATGCAACAGCCCTTACAAGTTAATCACCCAGGAAAGCCTCTTAGTGACAGCTATGCCTTAATTGCATACCAGACTGTGCCCATCAATTTGGATGGCAGCAAATCCACACATTCCATCTGCATGGGAAGGAGACGTTCGGCAGAAAAACCTTCGCTCCTGGGAAATCTTCTTACAGTCCGATTGTGTAATTCGCAGTAATATAATGTCGTTATGAAATAGCTGTCGATACAAACCCATTTAGTTATGGAAGAGTTATGGTTAGCTAATTTGAAGTTTTTCTTGGCACTGAAACGGCTTTCATCACCTGAACCACCCTCAATCCACCTTCTCACGTCTCAATGTTTCACTCTTCACAAGGGGTTCTTTGTTTTTCCACCAAAACAAGCCGAAGCCACGACAATTAAAGACGACGGCAGCAGGGTGTGTTTAATTTGTGTCTGAGCCATGTGACCTTGCCCACTCCTCTCCGCTCCGGTGTCAGCGCCTCTCTCCCGCCGCCACGCTGCGTTTTAGCAGCCTTCCCGGGGAATCGGGGTTGAAAACGCTAACCTTTTCCACAAAGCAATAACTTCCCACCATGACATCGAACCAACATCACTTCAGTGTCCCTCAGCGCTCGCTGTGAAAATGTCAGGCGAGTTCTTTTCATCTGGGGGAAATCCTATCTGATTTACTCTCCTCTTCTTCCTCAGCTGAGGGGCCTGTTTGCTCAGGGCCGTGTTTCATTTGAATATCAAAGCCCGTGAGGAGGTGGTCAAACATTTTGAATTCAATTTTTGGGGCTTTCTTTAAAGAATGCGACTACTTGAGGGTCCTCGATGGAGGAATCTGATCCCCGGGACAACGCCGGCTCTGTTCAGTCAGGGTGACGGTGAGCTTTATCTGATTTCTGAGGACAAGATGAACACAACGGCGCATTTGCATCTCAGTGCGCGGTTCTTTTAGGCTGCTCAGTTCAGATGGCATTTGAGAAATTGTTCACATTTTTTGGCCTTGAATCCAAACAACGTTGAACATGCCCCTGACGTGTCTGAGGCCTACTCGTGTTTACTGAGCTGCATTCATTCAATTAATGAGAGGCACACAGGAGTCACTGTTGGGGTCTGGCACCTACCGACACAATATTTGGGAATTTGTTTCAAGAACAATTTGTCTTTTGTGTGTCACATTTACGTTCATCCCTACAAACTGCTGCTGCCATTTAAATGGGCAAACAATAGGCCAGAGAGGCAGTAAATGGAATGCAATGGCTAATAAATGACTTTTTTTAAACATAAACATCATGCTCATGAATAACACATTTTTTTCACATTAACATGTAATCAAAAAAAAATGCAATTAACAGGAACCCAACTCGCCACCTGACACATTTTAGCTTCAAAGCCACTTAAATTGCATGTGAGGATTAATGTTGGTTGAAAAAAGAGATTATACTTTCCCCAATGCTATCTTTTCCTTTTCTTCTTGGGATTCCAATTCTGTTTCAAACACTTCAGGGTGAACGACTCCATTTTAGAACTTTCTTTCTTTGTGCAGGGCTGAAGGGTAAATTTGGAGCCTAACAAAGGACATAAAGATCCACATATGGGAGAGTGGGAGAGTGGGGGCTGCAGTAAAAAAAAAAAAAAAGATAAACCAGATCCCAAACTTGAATTGTCTAGGCCATTCATTTTATTTTTATTTACACAGAGCTGAGTTATCTAAAGGCTGGTAAATATTGTTATAACAACTCTTTCATGTATGGCTCAGCTAATGGCTGGATTCTTACCATCTGCACCGCATTTGTCTTGTCTTGTTTCTTTTTGGTGCATTGCTATGATACATGCATGTTGATACTTGAAACCGTGAAACAAAGAAAAAAAAATTAAACAATAAAAAAAAATGTGAATTTCCTGGCAGGAATACACAGTATATTTACACAATACATTTATATGGTTTAAAAGGCTTCTGATACTTATCTTTATTCAAGTATAAACAAATTAAGAGCCATTAGTTGATTTAGCTACAAAACTCCAAATACTTGAGTTTTATGGATTGTGAAATTATTTCTAGTGATTCTTTTCTTTTTTTAAAAAAATCATAGATTGCAACTGGGTATCTGATATCTGATATCAACTGATATCTATAAACAGACGAAACCATGTGATAACTTAGAAATGGAAAAAACATTGAAAGCACAAACTAGGACACCGTCCTGATAACATTATCAAACATCAAATTCTTCGTCTCCTTGCATAAAGGATTTATATAGTTCAACACAAGTATTGACACAAGTTTGGAGTGTTCCTGCACTTCCTGTCTTGTTTTTATCGTTTATTGTTAATTACATATATTATTTATCCATTAAATATATGCATTTACAAAAACCTCTGCAAATGTGTCACACGCGTTATTTGTGATTTATTTTGCAACTTACCGTCTGCTGAGAATGAACCCGCCTGTTGGACCGAACCGGGCCTCGCGTTACTCGCGCGCTCTCCTCTCGCGACACTTGGAAAACCGGAAGAAGCGAAAGGTCAACACGAAACATGGCGGCGCGCTGCTTGTTGCGGACTCTCGTGGACTCGTTCTCGGGCTTAAGTTCAGCCGCCGCCGGCCTCGGGACAAGGGCCCCGACGTGGGCCAGGGCTCCGGCGGCGAGTGCCGCCGCGGTCCAGCGCAGAGGACTCCGCCAGGGTGAGGCGATCCCGAGAACGTCTCCCTTTTCGGGGCTAGCCGGGTTAGCCTGTCAACGAGCCACGCGTGTGTTTTTGGTGACTAAAGTCACCTCAAACGGGGTTAAAACCTGCGCAAAAAACCCCGAGAGGCACAGGGGAAACACTCGCTAGTGCTTCAGCAAACCGCCTGCTGAGCGATCGCGGATGTCAGCATGTAAAACAGTGCTCAGCCCTCCTGTCAGATTTGAAACGAACAGCCGTCAAATCTGGTTTTTGCTTAACCTTTCTTTCTTTCTTTCTTTCTTTCTTTATTTTTCACATACTTAATACTTGTACCTACCGGTACCATTTGTTTTATAAACCATTGTATGGCCTGTCACAGTGACCTCGTAGTATTCATTTTAAGCCATTGAAATCTTAACATGCAACATCTGTGCCCTCAAAGTGAATCATCCTTATTTTATTCTGGTTTTTCAGTGGTGGAGAAGCAGGAGGGGAAAACGACAACGGTACGTGGAAGCACGCAAACAGTTTCCATTTACATTCACGTCCATGAAACACTCACGCTCGTATATTCAGAAGGTGCAGTGGCAGTGATGTCGGTGGTCTCCATCCTGTTTGCCTCCGTTTGTCAACTGCGCGCTGCGTTTTACGGTCCTGAGGTTGTCGTTTTATTCACCAGATTGAAGGGCAGATCGTGGATATCCCCGAAGCCCCCCAGCCCCCGAATCCCACGGCCAAGTGTCCGATCTACCGGTGGAACCTGCAGCACAAGTACAACTACACGGTGAGTTTGGCGGAGCGACAGCCCCGAGCCTCGCCCTCGCCTGACTCCCGTCTTTCCGGCTTTCCCCCGACGCCCTCTAGGACGTGCTGTTGCTGAGTCAGTTCATCCGGTCAGACGGAGGGATGCTGCCCAGGAGAATCACGGGCCTCTGTCCGGAAGAACATCGCAAGATAACCATTTGTGTCCAGATGGCTCACCGAGCAGGTCAGTGTTGTCTTCTGAGTGAAATGTTTTTCTATTCCCGTCCTCTCTTAATTTAAATGAGTGCCACGATTATTTATGTCGGTGCCTTGTGATGAAGGGCACTTTGCAATTTCATAAACATTTTAGATTTAGGGCCATTTATCACTGTATAGTCATTTTAATCATTTGAATGTTTATACCTGCTTTGCAGTTAAAATCAGTCGGGAAAGTCTTGGCGTAATTTGCACAAATGCTAATTGAATTGTTTTTTTTCCCACACTTGGACGGTTTGTGAATTACGCTGTGAGAATGGAATTAAGCAGGTTGTTTTTCTTCTGCCTTCCACTCCCTGCTTCACTCATAATTGGGTACACATTGCCAGCGCTGAAACACAACCTCTGTTTTTCTTTGTTCAAGGTCTGCTGCCTGACCACAAACCGAAACTTCCAGAGGGCCACGTCCCAAAGAGGCCCAAGCCCCAGCTTAACAGGTAATGTTTCCGTGTGTGTGTGTGTGTGTCCGCTTAGGTTCCGCTCCATTATCCATGTGTTTGCAGGACCCGTCCCCTGGCAACCGGAGCGTGTCATTTGTTTTGTCTTCTACATCTGCTATTTATTGTACAGGTACCTGACGCGCTGGTCCATCGACTCGGTGAAACCCATCTACAAACGCGGGCTGAAGTGGTGTAAGAAGCGCATGGATGTTGGACACCCCGCGCTCAAGAACAATGTGCGTTATAGTGTCAAGCCCCTATATACAAAACACTGAAGGAGCTTGGCCTGACTAATCTCTGCGGCAACCGGAGGAGACTGGGTGGGCTGCGTTCGTCGAGAGGACTGCCTTTTATCGCGCCACTCTGGGAAAAGGCCGAGAAGATTGTTCCGTTTGTATTTATGCTATCATCTGTTTATTAAAAGGCGTCATGCTTTTGAGTCATGCTCGGCCCCACCTAGAAACACCCATTTTGCCTCGGTTAATTTTCCAAAAGCCCTAAGGTAAACTCTGTCGGCTTAATGTGAGCATCATCTGGGGTCAATGCTGCAGGCTCAATGTAGGTGGTTTGTGAACTGTGTATACTCTGGACAACTCAAGTATGTAAATAAAATTCTCTCAATGCTTATTGTACAGCAGTGACATCAGCAGCTTTATTTGCTTTGAGATGAGAGTGGAAACGCAGCACTGTGTTGCGTTTACTGTATCTTATTACTGATGGGATAAAGTGAGCAGGATTAGGAAGTTATAGTTGAAAGAGGGAACAGACTGACTTTAAAGCATGAAAGGAAGGTCCAAATTCTTCATCCCATTCCCGGTATAAATGTATCCGTGCTGTGGAGTCATCGGCACGTGGTAGAGTGTCAGGCCCGGCCACAGCAGGCTGCGGAGTATGCACACTTGGCCCGCGCCTTCGAACTGAAGACTCCACGAGCCTATGGAGACAACATTTTACAAGCAATTAACATCAACGATAAGAAACTGTCTCGTCATGCCCTGGCTCGCTTAATGTGTTTTTCAGTTCAGTCCAATGTCATTAGGTTCGCACACAAAAGCCAAAAGATCCTTAGAAAAAAAAAGTTTTCTGATCTTGAGTTCTCCAGCATTAATGTTTCTCAATAGGTTTTGGGCGTGTCCGTAGTAACCAGAAAATTGAGCACAATAACAGGGATTGTTGCCTTTTAAACATTAAGTCTTTCACACACAAGGTCGACGTCTCTATTCAAATTAAAGCTGCATATAACTTTCAAAATATGGTTTTTAAAAGGTGAGGGAAAGGACTGGGATGAAATATGTAACATGTGGTCCACAGGTTATAGTTTTACTGCTGCTGCAGGAGAAACTTCAAGCCATAAATTAGGACGGAGAAACAGTGCAGGGGTTCTGTAGAAAAAGTGAGGGAGTCCAACTCGGGGTCTCAGAGGAAAGCGCCGGTATTCTAGCGTAGATACATCATGCCTTCCCCTAGGTCTCTTTAAAAAAAAAAAACAACCATGTGAACATGGGTTCTGCTGCTCAGACGAATGTAGCATGCGTGGTGCTCAGGCAGCTGTGCGGTGTCCGCTGCAGCGACGATACTGTCCACATCCGCACCGACTCAAAGAACACACACAAACATATACACATGTGGAAGCACTCCTTGACTGCACATCTGTTCAGTGTTTGTTTATGACCACCTCGCCCCCTCCACCTACATGCAGACAACCCTATGTCCTGAGCTGAGTTTCACGTCTACTCCTCGAAGAGGCCTCGCCCTACACAGCAGAATTAATATTTTTATTCCTTCTGCGGGTGTTATCGTTTCACCCTTGTTTTTTGTTTTTGTGCTAAGCTGTTCAAAAACTCAGATGGCACAACCAGGATTTGAACATACAAACATAAGTCTTTCAAGCTCCGTTACAGCAGAATAATACAGCTGCTGACAAGAAAAAACAGGACAAGCTTGTGCAGGTTTTCTATAAACTGGTCAATTCACTCGTTTTATTCATCTTAAAGTCTCATTTCTTCATGTCTCCTATGAGTGTCTGGTGTGCATTTTGTATATTTAAATAAGTGGATGTGAAATCAATTCCCACAGATTACGGGAATAATCAGCATAAATCTGAGGTCAGTCTGTCTCTTAGATCTGAATCCAACATCCCAGAATCTGATCCAGCGGAGAAAGTTGCATCCTTGAAGCAAACTTGTTGGAAAGGTCTTCTGACATGAGTCCAGCAAACCTGTTCCTTCTGGCAAATGTGTTGACATAAAATGAGTAGTAAATTTATTTTAATGTTTCATTTTTGCAGTCAACCATTGTTTTCATTTCGAGGGGCGTTTCATTTGGTCCTTTTTACAGCATCATATATGGGCCTGACTCACTCTGCTCACTTCCATTGATGTCGTAGGGACAACAGTCAAAACTGACTTGCTCAAAATAAATGAGGTCATTTGCTACAATACTGGTGCTTGTGCAGGATTCAGTAACATTTAGACTCTTACCATCTTTGCATTAAAATGCATTTTAAAAAACAGAGTATGCTCGGAGACAGACAGAGCGAGAAACGGGTTCAGATTATATTACTTTAGACTAAAATAGTTGACGTTGTCGACTCACCTGTCGGAACGTCATCACTCACAACATCCAGGAAATCGATACGGGGATTCAAATTGGAAATTTCCAGGACGGATTTCTTTTTTAGGCTCTTTGGCTTGCTGAAGTGAAGGAAGTTGGAAAGCCTTGTTGCTTCCGAGTGGGACAGACCTGGCGAATGATGGGAAACACTCCTGATGTCAAACAGTCACAAAATTCTCACACACTGCAACTGTATGGCCTAGTGAAATTTATTTACCACCAAAGCTACGGTTGACATGGACAAGGCCTTTTAGGTCCTTGATAAAGGCACCCCTGGGTACCACTGACACTTCCTCATCGATCTGCTGGATGGCCACTGCCAGTCTACATTCCTCATTGGCTTTGGTCTAAAACCAAGAGTCCAAAACACCATAAATGCACTCAAAAAAAACAGGGTAAACCAATGCATGTTTACATTTTATTATATTATATTTAGTTTATGGTATATCCTGCATGCAAACAGTGATCAGAAATTCAATTTGGGTTTTTGTCTAATTAAACATTTAATGCAAGAAATCAATTCAGACTCGTGCTACCACCTTCCCTCTGCTCACCTCGAGATGCTCATACATGTATGAGGGGTCTCCCCTGAAGCGGCCCTTTGCAGCTTTGGACACTTCCTTTATCATGTCTTCTGTGACAGGTGGGAGCAGAAACCAGTCCATGCAGTTAAAGCTGAGGGCCAAGCACAACACAGACACGGTGTTAGATCAGATGAAGCCTCCAAACTGACATGATCTAACTTTATAATACATATTGAAGAAGATCGCCCGCTTGACAACTCATTCCATAGTGTCTCATTGGTGCTTTAAGTATGTATTTTCTGAGGGATATCAACATCAAGTCATACACAACAAATAAATCAAATTTAAATTCTTTACTGTCTATAAAAGTAATGCAGCATTAATGGGACAGGCAATTTGGACCTTCCTTAATAATAATACGCAACACAATTACAAATATAATTCCAAATGCTGGTATGAATCTTGGAAGATGAGCGCAATTTCTGCCTGGTCAGTAAACTGGGGAGGTCTGAAACATCAGAAAATACATAACCTAATGTCCTAGAATTGAGGAGGGCCTCAAGTTGCAGGAGCACCGTGAGTAGAACTTTCTCTGGGACAGGTTGGGCCACCACACTGGTGCAAGTGGCAGTCTTTACTGAACGCATGTCCCTTCCATCAGGCCACCAAAACTGTGGAGCTGCCAGAGGGGGTTGAACTAGAACTTGATCTGCTGGTGGGCAAACTGTTCCTGCAGAGTGGGCACCGTGCTGGCACGAGCCTCTCGTTCTCCTCCTCTGGAAATCATTCTTTAGGTAGGCGTCGGCATCCATGAGGGTTCTAGTTGCACAGCTCTGGTTTTCAAGCACTTGAACAGAATCCACGGATGCTTCCTGTGGCTTCTCTGTTTTCACTAACACTGACCCAAAACACTCGACCCCGGTAGAGTGGAAAACAGGTTTGTGTGATTTACTCACTCATTTGAGAGCGGAAGATACTGTTGAGGAAATCTAATGTCATCTATCTCTATAATACATATTCAAATTTAAATTAATTAGAGCCTTCAAAGATAACACAGTGTTAATGGGACAAGAAATTTGGACGTTCCCTTCAGGCTTTACACAATACAGAGTTTACAAAAGTGCAGTAAAATGTAGAAAATCATATATAATTTATGTTTTAAATTCTTTATATATAAGCGGTTGGGGCTTTAAGCATAGTGGTAAAAGTAACTTGTACTTACCTGTAGAGGTTCCTTTTATCTTGCGTTTCATCTTCTCCTCTCCCCTGAGCGATAAAATAATCCTCTTTTAGACACAATATTTTGCCCCAAAACAGGACTCGGTGAAATTTATAGTTTTTCTTCAGGATTAAAAGAGAAGTCTGCAAAGCGGCTCGTTGCTCAATGTTTAGATTACACCCGCTACCGGCGACGTGTTCTAAAGAAGAGTGGAGCGACTCTGAGTCCATTACGAATGGATAAAACTATATTTTAAACACCGAAATCAACTTATTTTAAATTGTTAGCCTGAATACCAACGAGCCTTAAGCTAGGCGCTATGTCAACAGAATCAGTTGTCATAGCAACGTCGTTTTTTTTAAGTAACTTTATTGATGTTATATTTTGAAACACTTGTCAAAAACACACATTAAATAGATTGAATAGATTAAATAGAGCAGTGGTTGTTACGAACAGAAGCATTCAATTGACTTTTCGTTGTTCCTTGCATTTAAATGGAAGATAATGGAGTAAAAAATGGGGGAAAAATAATTGTTAAATAATATCAGAAACATCAGAAGAGCCATGCACATCGATTATTTTTATTTGACAGATGCACAGTCTTCTATGGATTTGTGTAATTATCGGTGGTCTGGTTACACATCCGACAGGTGTTTTCCTGAGTGCAGCTTTCCACTGTTACCAGGAAACCAGATGGAAATCAGCCATTCGATCTCATGACTTTCCCTTTCCTTGCACTGACAAAGTCTGGCAACTATTTTCTGGCACAAAAAGTGTCTCAAAGACAGAACCAGTTAAGCCCTTTGCACAGCTGGCAGGATGCATGCTTAGGCCCCTCTAACATGACTGAACAACACATGGAAATTTCAGGAGGAATAATTTTAGGGCACTTGAGTACCTGCAATTACTCCACAGATGAGTTTTTTTTTTCTTTCTTTCTTCTTTTTTTTCAGTAGGTAATGGAAACCGCATGACCAAAAGGGCACCTCATGCACTACATAACAGTCCATTCATTAATACCTGCATCCTGTGGTCATTCATCAAATTGAAATAAAAAAGAAGCTTCTGCTGGGATGACCCCCATGAACGACAGGCAAAGTCTGGCAATCTTAAGTGAAACACATCTCTTCCCTTTTCTCTGTCTTCATTTATGTACACAAGCTTCTATTTTCTCCTCTCCCTCGCTTAGTTTATTCATGAAACAGATTTCTGCTCCAACTCAAGCATTTATTCAGCTCCATCAGCCCAAGATGCTGAAATGCCAAAAGCCTTTCTTGGTCTTTCCTCGTAGTGACAAATATATGACCTTCCTAAAGCTGATCCTTGCACTGGTTCATTCTGTATATACAAGAAGTCAGAGTAATGTTTAATTCCTTGGCTCCTCTCTGCAGCGTGGAGGAAATCCTGTTTAAAAGACATGAAACTGACATGGGTTGTTTGGTTTATTCTGGCTCGGCTCCAGCGGTCTTGGCCAGTTGAAGCAGTGTGACGCTGGTTTAAGTTACACTTCAAACACAATCGGATACTGTCCAACAAATGATTTTGGACAGTGCCTCGTGATCCTTTTTGGTATTAGCGCTTAAATGCCCTCTGAAATCTAAGTATGGAGGGACTCTGGATTACAGCAGTGATTAATAATACCGCCACATGATGCAAAAAAGAAAAAGAAAAGAAAATGCCTACTGCAAAACGAATCCTGTTTGAAACCGATTAGAAATCCATTCTTTTTAGCGCCAGTGGCAGGGCCCATCATTTAAGTTGCCCACACACGCACAGGTGATTCAGTGGGAAATGAAGTGTGTCCGGCGGACATTAGCGCTGCTGTTTACTGCTCACTGGCTGTTGTTTCGGAGCTATAAAAAGACACGGCTAATGGAAATGGGGCAATTCCTCGCCGCCGCGCATTCAGCTGGCTAATTTAATGTCAAGCAGCGGCAATTAAGAAATGTGGGGGTCATTTCTCCTCGGCGGGTTAGGGGAAAGCAACTCGCCGCCGACGCGGGCCTTGTTACTGTAACTCGAAACGCCTTCGACAACTGTGCGAGAACTTCAGCGCGGGCGTGCGTCCAAAACGTGATTCAGATAGGAGCGTGGGAATTTTGGTCGGGTGGGATCTGACGCTGTAGGACGAGCTGAACCTGGTTCAAATCTGCAATGCATCCAGATTAAGATGAATGACAGCTCCTCCTCGCTTCGTAATCAACCTTCACGCCGGCGTGGATTATATCTAGTCATCGTTTTTCCCCCAAAACGATCCCTCTGCAAACACATGTGGGTGGAGGAAGTAGCCTTTTTTTTTTTTTTTTTTTTCCTAACCGAGTTGTAAGCACTTTCCTTCAACATCATAATGTGAGAAAAAAACACGTTTCTAATAATAATTTGAAATGTCTGATCATTCCCACGCTTGGTTTCTTCCATGACCCAGTTCATTTCCAGGGCTTTTCTGTGTTGGTTGTAATTGTCCAAACAAAAGGGCCTCGGTCTGGAGTCACATGCTTCATGAGCAGCGGTGATTTCAGCTGTCTGGCCCTCTGCCCTCTTGGCTAATGTAGTCCACCAACAGAAAAGGGAGAGAGAGTGGGGTGACTTCTCTACAGAGTACCCCACACAGAAGAGAGCACATAAGGACAGCCCCTCACCAACCCACCCACTCACACACAGACAAACACACTTTAAGCTTGGAGCCCCCGGATGGCACCTCATTAGTGCTGGCAGCAGAGGTGGAAGTTTTAGAGTTGGGAGCCATGATGTGACACGCAGACACACCACTTCACTTCTGCTTTCCAATTGGCCGGGGGGAGGAAGTAATACTTGGAACGGAGCGGTCTGTTTCTGTCCTGAACCCGCTGCTCTGGGAAACTCACCTCCCAGGCGACCACCGTTGCCACGGCACTAATCCTGAAGGACAAAAGATGGGAGCGCCATGGAACACGACGCTGCCAGACCTTCTCATTGGTGGGCACCGTCCCACGCGATGCCGTGATTGGCCGGCGCCATGTTTATATACAAATTAGAGCAGTCAGAGGTCACATCCATCGATCTTGGTGGTGACATGAAGGAAAGCTGACCCCAAAAACCTCAGAAATCCAAATGGATTTAATTCCTGTTTGATATACACACACACGCATACACACACACACACAAACACAGAAGGGATTTTTTTTTTTTTTTTCTCAAGTTGACCGGCCTGGGAGTGCACGATTAAGTGAATACTGAGTGAGAGGGAGGGAGTGAAGGGACTAAATAATAGTGTCTGTGATATACAAAAGCACAGACGACAACAAAACCAAGAATGCGCTGAGGGCCCTGACTTCACTGGCACACCTTAACACATCATAAAAAAAGCTTGATCTTGTAACACCGGGGAAATGCTGCGATCCAGGGGAGGACTTGAGCTAAGCTCACGGTTGCCAAAGACTGCTTATGTTTCATTCCCTCCCCTGCAATTCAAAGACGACGCTTCACTTGCGCTTCCCCTTGCACGAGATGGGGATCAAAGGGCCGGACACGGAGCTGCGATTTAATTTATTCGCAATTTGACGTTCCCGTATGAGGAAAATTAGTCCCAAATGAGCCAGGCCTCAGAACTAAATGATCACACATGGCCTCTGGCCTTTTCTCTCCAGATCTATGTAGGTGTACTATGGTTACTCGGCCCACCTTAAGCATGGGCTCCACCGACTACTAATCGTTTCACCCGCAAGTGAGCACAAAAGTCTCCAAATGCAGGCTAAGCTCCCGTCTTACGCAACGCATCAGGAAGCTTGTTGTGGGAAATATGCAAACCTGTCAAAATATTTGGATATTTGTGTTTATGTCACCAATGTTTATCATTGTATTGTTTTCCTAAAAGGTCCTCGAAAATAACCTTGGCGATGTCGCCGGGATGGCTGTGGAGGGTCGGGATGAGAATTTAATGGTTGTTTCTGGTATAAATCACGGCTAATTCAGAATCCAGAGATTTGGGTCAGGCCAAAGTCAAACACACTTTTTCTTTGCTCTGTGCATTGTTTGCACGGCGCCCAATAACAGAAATACTCCTGTGAATGTCTGTGCGAGATGTCACAAGCCAATCCCAGTTTGCATAACTGGGTCAACCTCCAAAAGACTTGCACACGCCCATTACTAGAAGCCCCCCAAATCTCTTGGTCCAAAACTAATCCAGTGCTTTTACGGAGGGTTTATATTGGGTCAGAGTTTCATGGTTTTGGAAATGTGCGCAGCAGTTGTTCCAAGGCAACTGGAACGTCCACGTTATTCCTGCTCCAGCAGACCCCAAGACGGCCCTCTCCAGCAGCAAACACAACAAACATGCATCGCATTCACAGATAGTTTATCAGGTGTCCCATGTCAGACGCTCATCCTTTTCCACGCTCATCCCTTGGCACCGTGTGAGAAAATGTGCAAGTAATTAGCGACCCTGCATCCTGACCCTGCATTCACACAGCACTCTCGTGTGATTTTTAGAAGGTCAGTTTAAATATCTTCAACTCTCTGCACACAGGAGACACGCGGAACATGTTTCATTAACTTATTAATAAAAAAAAAAACATTGCAAAACACATCCACTGAAAAATAAGAATTAAAAATCCAGCTGTTTTTATTATGTAAAAATGAATTGCTAACTAATCTGACTTATTAGCAGCTGTTAAAGTGTAAACCTGTATTGTTACAATAAACTCAAAACTACAAAAGCCTTTGAATACCAATTTCTTAAAAGAAAAACGTTTTGAGCTTTTACCGTTGATTTAAACGACCGAGAGTTCATCCACTGATCCTCCTGATACATTGTCAACGTTCCACCTCATAAGCAATATTTAAGTGTGTTTATCACAAAGCACAAAAAAAAGGAGCTCAATTGACAACAGAGGTCTTGTTCAGCGGAGGCAGGTACCATGGTGAGAAAGGGGAAAAGGCCAAGAAAAAGCCAAAAGAAAAGGGGCGGCAACAGAAAGGGATACAATGGCGAGAGATCAGGTGATGAGGTGGAGCTACTGAATTTGTCACACAGTAAACTGGCTCATACCAATGTCAGAATAAGTTAGAAATCCTCAATGAAACACTCCTCACTTGTCACAGCTTTGTGAATATTTAAGAGGGTTAAGCGACCGAGCTGCGGCTCAATACTGCCCCCCACTGGCGAGAGACGCCCGTTACTCCATCGAGGTCACATGACTCAGAAATTGAACTTCATGACCGCACACGAGTCGAAGGTTAACGGATTAAAAATATACAAATCCTGTGATTTCTTTATTACACATTATAAAAGACATTACAGTATGAACACATTATTTACGGAGAAAAACACACTGCATGCGCGTTTTGGTAACATGAGTTGCAACAAGTTTGTTGTCCTTGTTGTAAGGCTAAAATCACAACACTATCATCACTAAAGCCAGCTAATCCTTCTGCTGCACAACAGTTATGCAATAGGCTATTCCCTCGGCAGGTTTGGTCTTTTTGGAGTAGAAAAGGCACTGTGAAGAAATGTTGACAAGAAAGTGCACGCTGCCCTTGTCCACATCTTTGGCATTTGTAGATTGATTGTCGTCTTGCATTATTATCAGTGGAATGTGCACAACATTATGGCTCATTTCGAAGGGTGTACTTTGGCTGTGGGTTTTTTAATTCCCCCCTGAATGGGGGGTGCTTCCTCAGTCCAAGTAATGATCTAAACACCATTGTACTTGTTTTTCTTCATGTCATCTGGATTGAAGTCAAGGCAAAATTGAGGGCCTCTCATTTGAATGTTGACAACATTGATCTTAGGGCAGCACTTTGTGATTAGGGGTCTGGGGGATTCAAGGTTCCAAAATTCCGATTGATAAAGCACAGACATACAAAACACAGCGATTTAGCAGTCGGCCTGGCTTTCGTCTGAAGCACTGCAGATTGGACTTTCCTCTGTGGTACCATAGGTTTGATGGACTTTGGAATCATGAGAGGTGCTCTGAGGTGATCTGGGGACAAGCACTCTGGGGAGGTACACCTGAAAGAACACGAGTCGTGAATCATGAGAAAATCCCAACGCCTGTGATAAAGTAACATGAGCTCGTCGCTCATTCCACAGTACCATGGCGTTCTCCTCCTCTGTCGAATCCTTATCCTCCTCCTTTACCTGGAAAAGAACACAACGGTGTAAAAACAGGGTAAAAAAAAAAAGTTAGAGTGCATTCTCTCCTGGGCCGAGTGCCCTCACCTCATAGTTTAGCGGACTGAGGTACTTGAAATGGCCAAAGCAGGTGTAGCTGACGGCGATAAAGATGGTGACACACAAAACCACCAGCGTGAAGAGAGAGGTGGGAGCCCAGAAACCTGAAACGTCACACAAAGAGTCCGACGAAGTGTAAAATCGGCCAAAGCGCACGTGGAATACTAGATCCCCGGAGCGACTGACTGCGCGCTAGTTTCTTACCGATCCTGAGGACGGAGAAGAAGTAAAGCCATATCAGGCAGATGATAGGAGCGGCCAGAGCTTGATTGACAGCGGCCAGATGGACGTGGCGTTTAATGCGGGCCGGGAGATAGGCAAAGTACATGTTGTGTTTGTCGACCAGGTGCTTCAGCATCATGTAGAGGAAACCTGGAGAGACGCGCCGCATTGAGGTACCGTCAACGCTATCACAGCGTCTGGTATGTAGGAGCAGCATACTACTCACCAAATGGTACGATGATGGGACATATGATGCTGTAAGCCATAATTACAGTGAGCACGCAAAGGGACCAGGCATACATGGCCCCATATTCAAATTCATACGCTTGGTTCTGTGAAGAGAAATGTCGGGAAAATATTTTTTATAAAATGGAGTTTGAGGCCACCACCGCTAAATTCTGCTACTCTTCATTTTCTAGTTTTACCTTCTGGCTGACTTAGTTTGCATGCAAAGACAACACATTATAAACATCAGTCAGAAAATGCTAAATGGTGAAAATATATTCAATTATCATTCATTATGTAAATGAGCAGAAAATCAATTTGTTCCGCTAATGGATTCCGTCTGTCGCCAGCTGTATGATACAAAACCCAATAATGTACTTTAGTTCTGGACTCTCCAGCATTTCAGTGACAAACCTGTTTGACATATTTCCTTTCAGCACTGGAGCGTGCAAGGGCCATGCGAATGGTGTAGAGCAATAACCCGGGCAACCGCAGCAGCTCCATCCCGGAACCCACCAGGGCTGCAGCAATCACGTAATTGACAAAAAAGGCTCCTTGGTTGGGTAAGAAGACACACCTGGGGAAAAGAGGAAGGGGCGGTATTTAAATTATACGTCAGCGTAGCTTCAGGCGACTGCAAGCAACAACATTTTAATATAGCTGAGTTCAGAGATGTCCGGTTTCCCTGTCTTCAATTCTATATTATCACCTACAAATCACTCGTTTGAATTTTAATTGGAACACCCAGGATGGAATACTTACTCAAATTTCATTTTCCCACCTGTGAGAAACTCTTTATCGAACAGCCAGCGGAAAAACACTGCAAGACTGCAAGCACAAGGGTAAAGAATGGATGCATGTTCAAACACACCTAAACCTGATGTTTCAGACGAGCGGTCATGCAAATTACCTGGTGAGTCCCAGTGAAGGCAGGAGGAGCACCATGAAAAGCAGGAAGAAGTAGAGCTTACGCATCATACTCAGCTGCTCACTGGACCTGAGGGCCGGACGGCAGCGGATCAAATCATTGGCTACCGCCTACGGACTTGTGCGTGCAGGCACGTACCTGCTCCAGTGGGCCTCTCCTATGGTGGAATAGTAAACAATGGTGGGCAGCAGAGCAGAGAAGGACCACAGCAGGAGAGTGGGGAAGAACTGGCTGATGATTGGGCTCTGCAAGGGGGGGGAGGGGGAGACAACCGTGGGCGCCGAGCTCTTTGTGCGCACTTTAACACACAAAAGCCCCGTGTGGCTCACGTTGAGATACTGGATGGGCCTCGTCACGTTGAACCTGTCTATGGTGCTGATGATAATGGTGGGGGTCGTGAGGAACGTCAGCAGCAAGAACAGGAAGGAGTTGATCATCACGTATCGCAAGAGCCACCAAAATCCTCGCACAGAGAGATTGTCCCTGCGAGACGAGAGAGAGACGGAGCCGCCTGGGGGGGTTAGACGTCAACATCGCCACACAACAGAGAACATTACTGTGGGCTACAGCTGAACTCCTGAAGGAACTCAAACAAAAGCTGCATATCTGTATTGTGGCTGCGACATTCAGGTGTTTATTCCTACGTATCACTAATACGAGAAGACAATAACCTAAACAACTTCATATTTTTGAGTCTGGGCTGAAGAAAAATAAGATCTACAGGATCTTGAAGGCCACGTGTTGAAATCACTTGACAAATAATTGATCTTTGCCCCATGTCAAGATGATATAACTTCATAATCAAGCTTAAAGTATTTCCATGTGATTCGTCACAAATGATTATATTACAAACATATGACATACATTTGTGGTCACAATGCTTAATATGAGTCTACATTAAGTATAGTAATGTTAAATGTTCATTATGTTATTTAATCATCCACCTATCTCAGATGCGGTACATAAATTATACATATCATTGTGTTTTAGAGCTTACCAATATACATTTTCAGGATGGGGAGCAAAGTTGACCATCCACTTATTCACTTTGAGAGTGTGACTGTTAGACGAAGGCTGGGGCATCCAGCCACAGCAGCACGATTTACTGCCACACTCGACTGCATTGAAGTCTTTCAGGATACTGCGGTGAGAAAAAGACTGTTACGGACGCACATTTCCCAGCCCTGTAAGGAGAATTCTTTTGGTAGCAAAGTCATCTGTTGACATTGGGTTCAACGTTCAGCGTGCCGGAGGCTGACAATTTTGGCATGTAAGTAAATACGACAATTAAAGAAAAACAAACAGAGGCATAGCCTGCGTGAAAAAGCAATCAATCCACTGCTACTCACAGTTTGGCCATAGCCTCAGTTTGTAAAGTGACAAAGGCCATCCCCAGAGGGTGCTGGGGCACCATTTCCACCTGCTTCCTCACTTCCTCCCGCAGCTCTCTCTCTTTATTACTGTAGTACTCGATGGCATCCACCTGAGCGGACATTCACAGGTCAGCTGTATCAGGCTGGGGTAAAACTGGAAAGGATTTAACCACCTCGTCCAGCTCACCTTCTCGGTGTCGCTACAGCAACAAAGGTGGCTGCAAACACGCGGGTCAATCATCTTGTGGGTTCCTGTGTTGTTCAGGATGCGTTCGTAGTACTGCAGATTTTTCTCAACGCGTATCCTGACAGAACAAATACACCCCGGTTGTTTTAAAGCTCAATCCAGCGTTCTTTTTTACAGGAAAATAATGAATTGCATCAGTCTATATGATCAACGGAGCAAGTGAAGGATGAAAGTATTTAAATATAACATCAGGGAAGGTTCCATTAACAATATGGTGTCCACTGCTGGCTCTACTGGAAATAATTTGACTTCTTACCTTTCCTTATCAAGGTGCATGAGCTTTGTCACGTTATAAACCAGGGTGACGGTGCACACCTGACAGGAAGGATATGCTTCTCTACGAATGGAACAACACTGACACTTTAGTGCATCCACGCACATCGGGAAGGTTCAGCTTTAACGAGTCGGAAACCCTTCTACTCACTTGAAGTGGGTTTTTATATCTTCCTCGGTTGCTGTTTTCGGAATGGAACACACAAATAAAGTGTTTCTGTTCTGTAAACGAGACGACAAATCGGTCAGGTACGGGAAAAGTTTACCGAGGAGATCAAAACTAAAAAAATAACTATCGGAGGAATTGGGATTGGAATCGGAATTTCCACGTAGGCGGTGACTCACCGTCTCCCTGGGCATGCCTTTCATTTGCGATGTGTGCCGACGCAGCAGGACAACCGTCAGAATCAGGTACACAACCGCAAACACTGTATGCAACCACAGCAGGTTGTTTCTGAAACAACATTAAAAATGCTTTTAGAAGAGAAGACAAAAAAAAGTGGTTCACAGAAGGAACTTATTTTCAAATGTGTCTTAGGGTAGTTACCCGATCTCCACATTCCCAATAGTCGTCTTTCCAAACTCATTATCTGGAAGGAATACACAATAGAGATGCAGGATGTAGGACATCTGCTGATATTTACATATATTCTAAACATTTGCCATCACCTCTTAGTATAATAGTTCTTCCTATTATAGAAAAAAAAGTGTCATTTGAAGTGCAAGACATCCCCCAGGAGGTGTGAGCAGTGCTTGGAGGGGAAGTTAAACCAAAATCCATATATTTCCTCAAGACTATATAATCTATTTTCACCATGTGCATTGGTTTGTTGTGTTTTTTAGAAGCAGAGAAGAGTGAAAAGCCCACCTAGCAGGTTTCCAGACAGGTTGACAGGCAGTATAACACCGAGGGAGGAGACGGTTAACACCGCCAGGAGGATGAGCAGGTGACGCTGAAAGGACAAGTAGTGAACAGCATCCACGCCGCATTTGGCTTTTATTTTGTCTTCACTGAAACACACCAAGAGTTAGATCAGAAATGGACTTTGTGAAGAACGGGCAAACTGCAGAGGCACTCACTCCATTCTGATGATGAAAGGCAACCAAGAGCAACAGCCCTAAAAAAAAAGAGATATTCTGATGAATGAATGGTCTCTTTAGGTGGTTCCCAGGAAAGACAGTAAGTAATAAATAAACGTTTGCGGCTAAAACTGATGAAGGTGCTTCTTTTGCATACCAGTTCATACTCTTCATCAAGAGTGGATGACATGCGTCCATAGCGGCGGCGCGGCGAATTGTTGAACCTAATAGACAAAGTTCAGACTTGCAGAACAAATCTAACCGCAAAAAAAAAAAGTACAAATTGACCGGGCTTGTGAACCAACCCTTCATGGTCAGCCAGCAATGCCAGACGGCCGTAGTCCCAGAACTTCCTCCTGATAATGGAGAAGATAAACAGCAACACCTGGAGGTGACAGGAGGAACACACATCAGCCATCAAGAGTAGACGACTGTGAGGCTTTATGAAGTTCACCAGGCTGTTACAGACTGAATCTGTTGTCAGAGATTTTGGAGTAGACTGTGTGCCCAGTGGCAGAAAAAAACTGTGTAAGGAAAATTATATATCTGAAGACTGGAATTAATTTAAATTCTGCCTATATTGTACCTGTTACTGAACTGTATACTCAACATTTAGGCCAAAATGCAAAATAAAAGCTCTATAGTTAATATTGCGTGTCATTTTTGGGCGTAATTTTTTTACTGTGACGGAAAACTGAAGTCATGTTAGTGGGAGGAAGACAAACGTACTAGGAAAACTGAGAAATTAAGCAGTAGGACGAGGGGCACTCCTCCGAAGCGGTCTCCGTTGAGCACGGTGCTGTGTGTGTCGTTAAAACAGTTATTGCTGTCGGGGGTGTTGTTCGTGGCAGCCAGGGGCCACTGCTCCGACCACACGGAAGACATCGCTGAAGCTGAACCAACCGTCTACCTGAAGAAACAAACAATAATAGACAGATAATCATTCTCACTTAACTTTCTAAGACAATTCATATGCTGTGTTAGTTACAGTTTACCAAGGTCAATGACACACTGACTTACTGAGCCTAATAATTTTTACACGGTAGATTTTATACTTATTTATTGCACCAATTTTCGTTTGGAAATTTGCTTTTAGTCATCTCCAACTTTAACATCTGAGCTTTTTGAGTCATATTTGATATATTGGTGGAACATTTGAATGAGTGGATCAATAATGCACCGTGCATCTGTGGTTTTTCCAGGATTTGCATGGAATAAAGGCAAGGGTTACTTGATTTTGTCACACCAAAACCAAAGAAGAACCCAAAGGCCCGGGGCAACAAAAAAAAACCCCGCAGCTGCGGTGTTGGACTGTGCGAGCTTCCGTAGTTTGGGGTTGTTTCTCTTTCTGAAGGGATCCGACGGTTTCAGGCGGTGGCCCTAAGTCTGCCGGAGCACAGTTACAACACTATTATGGTCTGTTTCCACATAGATCCCGCCGAGAGTCGCTGATCTCGGAGATCAGAACTCGTCCCAGTCTTTTTCACTTGAGCGCAGCCTTGTTGTCAAATTGATCACGCCCGAGTCACGCGCAGATACAATTACCGTAAATACACCACTTCTAAGATTTTCGCCGTTTTCTTTGCTGACAAACGCGACAGTAACAGCAGATCTGTCAAAACTTTCCGGGGATCTTTTGATCGATTTGACAAGTACTTCTCTGTAATGTGGAAGTTCTTCCCTCCAGCTGTTTGACAGCGGAGATCCACGCTGAGCTGTCAACTTCACTTTAAAGCAGCGTCACACCCCACATCCTGATCCTGATTATGGCAAAAAAAAAACACGGACACTGCCGCCTTAAAATAACCAGAATAAAAGTTTGCACACGCTGAGAAACCAGACTAATATATCAAAAGTTAAAATACACTGATAGTTAGAAAGTCACACAAGCCGCATTTCGTTGTAATCTATGTGGAAGTGATGTCCTACCTTTGTGCTGGTAATATATGCGGTCCGAAAAAAAAGATCTTCCACTCTAAAATGTCAGATTATGACTCTGCCTCTTCTAAATTTGCTTTTTTTTTTTTGTTCCGCACATGCGCAGCATACAGCCCAACTTCGCAGACTACACAACACGCCCATTTTACAGCAGGACACGCCCAGCAACATCGGGACACTCCCCTAATTTTATAGTACGAGTTGTATTAATAGCTACTTCAGGAATTAATTAAGTTATATATTGTAATTATAGATATGTTTACGTAACTTTGAAGTGTACTTGTAGAAGCTGTGTTTTAAGTTATTACGCAGTATTTGCACCTATTAGCAAACCTATTAGCAGACATCATTAACATCTTAAGAAATGTAAATACTGTTGAATACACCTTAATCAATCAATATAAACCAACTGTAGAAGGATTTAGTTACATTAAACTTTGCATTTGAAACATACTTTTATATAAGCATATATGTGTTTATTTAAAAAAAATGTCTTCTGACTTTCACATGATTAACTGTACAGTACATAAAAACGAGATTTTCAGAACTCAGAACTCGTCTGCGTGACAGAGAAGACCAGGCATGCGGACTACTGTACAACTGCAGACATTCCTGCCAAGATCTCAGTGCATCTTTGATTGGTCAAAGTTATGCTTTATTGAGATTTGAACCGAGCAGAAGCCAGAGCAAGGAGAATCTGAATTATTCCTAATTTGACACATCACAAAAGTGGCATTGTTGCGGTTTGTAGGACAGAGCATTGCTAAACAATGTCATGGCCTCCATCAGATGTGCCTGTGTCAAATCAACAAATCCAATGCATTAGTCATTTAATTTGCTTTAAGGTTCTGCATTTGCGCCCTTTCTCTCTCTCTCTCTCTCTCGTCTGTCAGTCTGTCTGTGTCTTCAGTTTTCTATTACAGAATTTTCTGTTTACGACTGTTGTGGTCTTGACTGTTCATTTCTACTTCCCATGTCCTGCTGTGTTTGTGTGTGTGTGTGTGCGCGAGGGTGTGTTATTGTCTGTGTGCTGTAAGTGTGTGTACACACAAACATCAATCAACTTGTGTGTGCACGTGTGCATGTGTGTGCGTGCATGTGTATGCGTGCGTGCATATGTGTGTGTGTGTGTGTGTGTGTGTGAGACGCCTGTTCATGCTTCACTGTTGGACGCCTTGATTAGTGCTCGCTGCAGCTCAGCTCCCAGCTGTCCTTGTGGCTGGCTGCTGATTGAAACCAATCAGGCTTGCGATGGCCCCATCGCGGTGACCCCTCACCCCTCCCACCCCTGGCCTAATCACCTGCTGATTGGCCCACGCAGGGGCCCCTCCCGTTGGCACGGAAGGTTAATTTGACCAGTGGATGAAGGCTCCAGGAGGGAATAGGAACGTGCGCTGGGTGATATTGCATGGATATAGCTTACCTGTCAATCACGTCCACTTAAAGTGGAGCAGAGAGATGAGAAAGTGGAAGAGAGGATTGAAAAGAGCCAAAGGAAAAGGGAATAAAGGATTTTAATTCGGGGATTAAAACCTAAAAGGGGTTTCCTTCGTTAGCAGTTTTATTGTGTTCCCACAGAAGTTGTAAAAGCCATTTCACAAATATTTGAAGGGGTTTCAAAACATTTTGTCATTTTGAATGTACGCATTGATCATTTTTATTCTAAAATAAATACGCATTTAATAAGTACGAATTGAACCTTTTCATAATTACTACTACGGATCATTTTTCTCTTTATTTTTAGATTCTTGCTTATCGTTTTGCTCATAATGATTGGTAATTATGTATAAAAAATATTGCATATTAAAAATCCTTATCATGCCAAAAATGTGTAAAATCCAAGTCAATGCATCTGAATAGTAATTGAATGTATTAATTAGAAAAAAGGGCATCGTTCGTGGACATTGACATTAATCACGCTGGATCAAAACTTTACATTTATTTAATTAGCACTGCATTACTTTTCCTGTATTTTCATCTATTAAAAAACTGCATTATAACATTATCACCAAAGGGTGGCAGTGTTGCATTCACTGTCCAACAGGGAGTCTTCTCTATTTTTATTTTTTTTAAAAATCAAACCAAAGAAACTTACGACATTCTGTTGAAATTCGTTTTCGTGTACTGATTACTTTAAGCCCACAGCGCAGGATTTCATTCACAGCATTAATTTCATTTCACACATTTCACACCGAGATGCTTTTTTTTTTTTTTTTTAATTTTTAAGTTCAGATTGAGGACGTTCACCTCAGATGCTCAGCTCAAGGTGGCTCTCTGCTGGTCTACTGGGAGCTTTGCTCTGCCGTGGGTGGCCAGTATTTGACATTTACTTTGTTCATTGCACTGTTCACAACACCAAGATGTGTTTTTTTTTTCGTTTTTTTTTTAAAAAAAAAAAAAACCTTCAAACTCCTGCTGAAGAAAGTGCACTTTCCACCTCATCCTCATCCCAACTGAGGTGTCCTTGAGCTGCTCAGAGACCAGTGAAGATCACTGGGATTGTACTGGTCATTCTTCCCCCATCAACCTTTTTGACAAAGATACACGTCTTTTTCCAATCTGTGCTGGACCATAAATATCAGTTTACCTGCGTGCGTGCGTGTGCGCGCGCGCGCGTGTTTGTGCCGGGTTTGTCTCAGTCTCTGGTGAGAAGAATAATGTTGCCAGATTACCATCTCATTACCATCTCATTTCCATATAATTATCGCCCCCCCCCTTTTCGACGTGCACGCGCGTGCGTGTGTGAACTTTTGCATCAGATCTTCAACCGTCTCTCCTCTTTAAACGCACTCACACGCACACGCCCAGAGGAATATACATATCCCTGTGACGTGCCCTCTGTTTATCACTGTCACATACTGTCTCTCCCTCTCTATCAGTCAGGACCCCCCCCCTCTCTCTCTCCCTCTCTCTCTCTGTCTCTCTCTCACATTTTTATATGTGTGAGCGCATCATAATTCTCAAAGTCACGATCTTTGTTTGCTTATTGCTCGTTTGTTTGTTTTAATTTGCATGCAAATTTAGGTGAAACATGGTGAAATGGCGTTTCTGTGAACCTCTGCATCTGCTGAAATGTAATTTTAAAATTCTTGCTGTTTACATTGTAACAGTCATTTATCTACCAGCTTCCTGTTGTTAGCCGGAACATTTTCTAGACTGATCCATTGCCAGAAAATTGGTTCAAAACTATTATTGTTGCCGTCTAATCGCTTTAAAAAAAACGTGTTAAATTGAATTTGTGGATGTTTGGAGTCCTCTTTATTTATGACTGACTCAAAAAACGAGCTTTTCCAGTTGTCCTTTAGTTGATTTGAGTTGCTCAAATGTCAAGCTTTGTCTTGTGCAGCCACGATTGTGACATGGCATTAATTATCATTGATCGGGTGTTTAGGTAATACAGAAACTGATTTACAAACCAAACACCAGAACCGATAAATGCCTTTAAACCACCCACGCGATATCAGCCTTCGTCCCTTTGTTCACCTGCTCTGCGCGCGTACGGTCGCTGACCTCAACCCATTTTGGACAAACATCAGCATAACGTCGTTTATTACATCGGCAGAAACGCCGCGGTGATAGAGAACAAATTGCCCTCCCCTGTAATATCAGCCTGGTTCCAGATCTGACCCCACAAAGTCAGCCATTTTGGGGTTCTGCAGCTGCCAGGAAAAGCTCATTTAGTGGGGAGAGCATGTTTGGGGTCGCGCCCTTGTTTACATGGGGAGCTGGAGCTGATGGTTTTAAAATGGCGTCCAGATGGTGACAGGGGCTTGATTGCGGCAGAGGGGGCTCCTGCGTCCCGCCCACTCCTGCTGTCCAGCTACAGTACATCTCTCTATCTGCTCCGCTCAGCCTGCTATCATCCATCTCCTCTCTCATCCCTGCTCAGATCCAGGATTGTGTTTTTCTCTGTGGATGTGACTCCAGACTTGTTATCCATTAAACTCTTTTCCTTTATTCCCTCCACTGCCCATTCTGCTCCTCACACACACACACACACAATATACACACACCTACACACACTCACACACACGGTCTCACACACACACAGGCGTACCTGCAGCTGATTGTCTGTGTGATGGATTGGAGAACCCCTTGTTAAATTACTGTGTTGGGTAGAACAAGCTTAAATAAAAGCAAGAAGCATTGAGATGGAAGACGGGGGAAAAAACACATTTGCTGGGAAAAAAAAACAACAACAGCTACAACCAAACTCACACATATAAAAGTCATTTAGAGGCTTTTTGTTTTTTTAAGTATGACTTCTTCAAGGACTCTATAATGTTCAGAGTTTTGCAGATTCTGAAGCTTTTTACTTAAAACAGTATCTGTATATCTGTAACAAAAATGAAATGAAAGAATGGCGGAAGACAGGAGGGACAGAGAGATAAAGAAAACACAGACACGATAAAGTTTTAAAAACCCTTTGAAGACGTTAACTTCAAGCTAATCGCTCTACAATATAAGAACTATTTGGCCATATTAGATATTTGCCCAGTTAAAGAAAACCCTTTTAACAAATCGAACACATATGAATCAACATAACACCTTAACTGAGAGAACACACGATTGTGTGGTGTTAGTGTTATTTAGTGATTATTTTCTCTTTCGCTCTGTTTGTATTTTTCTGCAAATATCACGACACATAAATGGTTCATTCACTCATGGACAAACAGGCAGTTAAATTTCAATCTGTTTGATTTCTAATGTTGGCGAGCAGGTCCGTCTTGTTCCAAAACGATTCCTTCTGCTGCTTGTTAAGTCTCATCCTCTTAAAACTCTTTTGAAATCACGGTTTCTGATGACAGGCTGCATGAAAATCAAACAGTCCCTGCAGGGCGGGCGTGATGTAATAATGCTGCATCCAGCAGGCAGAGAAACGAGCAGAGATTTAAAAGTTTCGGTTGCATTTGATGTGTCTGTTGTTGCAGTTTTACATTCGCGTGTGCAGGATGAAGGAGCTGATGTGACCCCCCCCCCCAACCCACCAACCCACCAACCCCCCACCACCGCTGCCGCGGCTGGTAAATGATTCCACAGGCTGCTGGCAGAGCTCCAGTCCAGCTCAGAGAGAGAGAGAAAGAGAGAGAGAGAGAGAAGACAGAGAGGGAGAACCGAGCAAACACAGGAGAAAGAGAGCGAGAAAGAGAGATGGAGGGAGGCAGTGGCTGTGTAATTAGCATTTTTTTTCCCTTTTTTTTGCAGCCTTCTGCTTCAGTTTAATTAAAAACTGAAAGAGGAAATGAGCAAACTCTGAAGGAAAGGGGAGCCTGCAAGAATGAAAGAGAGTTTTGCATAGTTCTGTTGTTTTTGCCAGCGGCAGGTGCGAGGCTGGTGCTGGGAAAGATGCCCAATAGCTTCCGGCATCCACCCACTAGGGGCTTTGGGAAGAATACTTAAAGGGACGAGCAGAAGCAACAGTCAGGTTTATTAGGAAAGTCGGTAAAAGTGAACATTTCCTCATTTGCTGCTCTTGACGCATGCGGCAGAGTTCATCCCATGTTGTGATCAAGACCGATGGGTAATAATGACGGGGAAGATGTTAGGGGTGCTTTTCTTTTTAATCCGGCAGCGACGCGCGGGGCGATGATGACTCAGCGATATCGGGAGCGGGCGAGGTGCTGATGAAGAGTTTCCCCTGTCTTCGCTTACCCAGGGCTATGGCCCCGTACTGCTGAGCACACACTTTTACTTCCACCGCCAACTCTTTTCTTTGTCTCGCTGCTCTAACCCCGTTCTCAGAGCGCGCTCTGGATGCTGTCATTTGTCCCGCGCTGGCAAATGAAGCTATCATCTCACACGTCGCCCTTTGGCTCCACACAATCATCACCTTTATCAAACTTGTGATGGCTTTACGAGCCGTGGTGATCTTCTGCAAACTCCAGCCCGGGTTGCATCAGTGCAGCACCACGGAGCGCTATTACAGGATGGACGGGATGGGTAAATAGTTTTTCTGAATGTATAATACAGGATCTTGCGGCATCATTGTTCAGGCACCCTCACCTCAAGCAAACTTCAGAACTTGGTTGACTGTATTTGCAATTTTCAGGAAAAGATAAACACAGGTGCGTGTGTCAGAAATATTAGAATAAGAAATCTGAGCTGTACCAAAAGACAAGTTAATGCAGAGCCTAATGCATAAAGGATAAGTGGGCTTTTCTAAAGCAATTAAAGCAGTTTATTGTAAGAAATGAGATTAGGACAACCTGCAGATCGGGAGGAATACCCAGTCATGCATATAGAGAAGGTTGAGACGTCTTAGGACGCGTAGAGCACAGGGGCCTGGGCTCTAACCTCAGGGGCCTGGGCTCTAACTTCAGGGGCCTGGGCTCTAACCTCAGGGGCCTGGGCTCTAACCTCAGGGGCCTGGGCTCTAACTTCAGGGCCTGGGCTCTAACCTCAGGGGCCTGGGCTCTAACCTCAGGGGCCTGGGCGCCAGCCACTGACTTCCATGTCACCTTTACCACCTGAGCCACAGTGAAACTTAAAGAGCTCTTTGATTAACCTGCGAAAACAACCACAACAACAACGGGAACAAAAGTCCCATCATGCAAATGAAACCATCCTATGTGGGTGACATAGATTCTTTTTACCGGCATAACTGAATTCAGCACTTTCACGTAAAAAAAAAAGAAAAAAAAAAGAGAGGGAGTCTGAAAAGTGTATGCAGCATAAAAAGGTTGACGTTTACCTGAACCTTTTTTTATACACACTTACGCGTGTATTTAGGCCCTGGTAATGCATGGGGCCATGGAGGAACACTGAAAGCTGTAGAAAATGGCCTGATGCCTGATGCTTGCTGCCTTCCCGTCACACTGCCTGGACAGCCTGATTTCAGTCTTCCGCTCATGCTGTATTCAAATATTGACGGCGGTGGTCTTCGCTGCATTTCTGCTCCTGTTTGCAGACTGTCTCCATGACACAGTTTGCTTCTCTTCTTCCTCTCTGCCATCTCCCCCTTTTCATCTTTTGTAAGTCTTCCCATCTTGAGGAGTAAATTAGGGCGAGATGATCTGGCATTCGCTCAGGTAGGAAAATAAAGGAGGTGGGGGGGAGTTGGGGAGGAGGGGGGGGGGAGGAGGACGGGGAACAGTGGAGGGGGAGCTCGAGAGTGAGGAGCAACTGCCAAAGCCAGTCAGGTGGAGGAGAGTGAGGAGTACAGAGATAAGGAGACAGCCAGAGAGTGGAAGCAAACGAAAGACACTGATACCCCCTCTCTCTCCCCCCTCTTCATCCCACCACAGCCTCCCCACTCCCACCCTCCTCTCTCAGCCTCCCTCCTCCTTTGTGCAGTGTCTCAACAGAGCTGCGTTTGAGTGGCAGGCCGTCACAGATCAGCTAGCAGCTAAAGCAGAAGGCTGTGTGAACGTGTGTGTGTGTGTGTGTGTGTGTGTGAAGAGAGAGAGAGAGAGAGAGAGAGAGAGAGTGCAAGCACGTGCACACGAGGCTGCCAGCCCAAAGCGAACAGATCAGGGGAGAGTCTAAGTGGGTTTATCAGGGCTGCTGAGAACACACACACATACACACACACGCACGCACATGCACACACACACAAACACACACACCAAGCATTACCAGGCACATGTAACAGAAAGTAAAGAAAAAAAGAAGTGAGTACGGCACACGCTCATGATGCATGCAGCACGCACTCATGCACGTGCACACACATACACACACACACACTCAGTACATGCATACGTAGGGAGAGAGAAAGGGTATTAGACCCAACCAAAGCAAACCTGTGAGCGTGAAAGCGCCTTACTGCCTGCCTGCTAGCAAGAGATGTGACTGGATTCTTAAGCAGCCAGCCAGAGTGAGGGCTGTTAAATACACACACAACACTCATACACATGAACACACACACACACACACACACAATGCACGTGCGCGCGCACACACGCAGCACTCACACACACACACACACACACACACACACACACACACACACACACTCACACTCACTGCTCATATCTCATGGTTCAGGCAGAGGCTCGTGCCTCATTCCTCTAGTGCCTCTAATGCCCCAGCATGCTTGCTGAGGTATTAGGTGTTTGCATGCTTGATTTCTCCTTGTGTCATGGCATTAGTTTGACAATTAAGGACTACCTTGGTTGCATTAATATGTTTTTATGTGAGAGGTTATGTTTTTACTAGATTATGTGCAGAGCATATCCTCGAGCTAAAACCATCGCGCTTCAAAGCTGCTTCAACCTGTGTTTTTTGGGTTTAAAATGTGGAGAGGAGAGAGATGAATGTGTATGACATTAAATGACATGCAGGGAGCTTAAAGATTGCAAAATCACATGCCAAATTACCATAAAAATGACACGCTGTTCATGTGCCTCGTATGAAATCGCGATTTCTCAGCTACTTTCTTCTCCTTCTTTTCAAAAATAAATCATATTTCAACCCCGCTACGGCCGTGGTTACAGCAGATTTTAAGGACATTGGCACAATGCATTAAAAACGAAAGATATGAAATATTAAAAATCAATCATCAAGGAACACATGTTTCTTGAGGCGAAACAGCACATGACACTAAGAGCAAAGTTTCAGGAGTAGATGTAGTAAAAAGTCACTTATTCCGCAGGATAAACACTTATTATACACAAGCAATCAGAACAGGAAATAATCGCATCTCAGTGAGGGGCAGCGCTGCATATAGCCCCATACCCATTTATTTTCTTCTAACTGACGCTTATCAGAGGGGCCCCGGTCACCAGGCGAGGGGCCTCACTGCACCCTGGAGAGGTCACCGGCCTATTACAGGCACACATACACACACACGCGCTCATACCTCCGGGCGATTGCGACGTTTCCAATCCAGCTGATGTGCATGTTAATGGTGTGTGGGAGGAAACATAGAAAAGGCCCTGAACAGTCTGTCCATGAGGTGACCTCCTAATGTAGTATGTGGTCATATAGTCCAAACTAATACCACACAGGTAAATTAGCAAGGTGGATGATATATGCATAACATCTTACTTTACCTTCACTAAGATTCCAACTGAATAAGCTGACAGTGATTCACTTGTTCTTAACTTATTTTTATCTACTTTATACGACATATATGCTGTCAAAATTGATTGGGATTTTATTCTGATATGCTGCAGTGGGTGAAGCGATTATATTTGTTTCCTCTCAGGTTTCTATAAATGTTAAATGTGTACGATTAATATGTTAATTAAAACACGCGTGTGAACCTTCTCCCTCCGCAGAGTGCCTCGGTGTACTGCGTAATATCTCTTGGTGTAACAGTGGAACAGGCAGGCCTAATTACATCTTTAAGTGTGTAATTAGGAGCAAATGTAATTGGTGGTTTGCACACACGACACACTCCTGGATGGAAAACACAAATCACCTCTGACACAATGAGTAACACGGCTATTTACTGCGGCAATGGCAAGTGGCTCGGGCACTCACACGGCCTATTCATGCAAAGCTGCGTCGTGCATTTCATTGTCATATAATGTGTTGATCGCGAGGGGAGATATTTAGAATGAGTGTAAACAGCGAAATGCAGTTAAAAAAGGGGCCCGCTAAACTCTTCAGCTTGAATCAAAGCAGGAGCCTTATCCATTTTTAGCCATGAGGATGACCTAATTGCTACTTTTTTTCAGGCTTTTTTTTTTTTTTTTTAATGTCACAGCAGTGATATGCTAATAGCCTCCAGTGGATTTGTTGTCCCAGAGGTACACAGCAGCATATTCAAGTGATGGAGATATAAACACTGCAATCCTTTAGAGTGACAGTGCACAATATTTGGGATGCACAATCAAATTTGGCTATGACGCAATCACTGGTTGCATGAAGGAGGTCCATTTTCATAGGGGATGAGAACAGATATGTTGAGATGTTGAACCATTAAGAATCCGGTGCATTTATTGCAAGAGGTTTGGGAGAATAAAATGGCTTTGACAAGTTCATCAAAACTCGTCGCATTGTTATAGGTTCCTTGGTATTTCCAATACCTGGCAACGGCATTGGTTGTTCTTTCTCCAGCGACCAATTCTATAATTGACGTAAATGACACACGATTTACAAATGACACGACTGTCCTGTTAGTTTACCGACCAGGGGTGCACGCTAATGACACCCCCTCCTCGCACGCGGACAAAGACGCACGCGAGCACAAAGAGGAACGAGGGAGAGGCGAGGGGAGAGAGAGATTGACAAGGCAGGTCTCCAGCCTCTCATCTGTCCACAGAAGACTTGTTTGTTTAGAGAAAATGACACGTGCGGCAGAGGAGGAAATGATCAGCTTGGCCCCATGTAAGATCCTCTCTGGGATTGAGACTACTGTGTTCGGCTCTTTTATTCTCCTCCAACATGTCCTCACACACACACGCGCACACACACATACACACACACACACACATGCACACACAGGCGCCCTCTGTTCCTTTCTTCCCTTCATCTTCTCATGCGCTCCATCCATCGCTCGTCTGTCACGGCAGGAGTGCAGCCAATCCATCACGGGTCGGAGCTGGGCGAGCCGTTAGGGCGCGCGTGTACGTATACGTGTGTGTGTGTGTGTGTGTGTGTGTGTGTGTGTGGGGTGTGTGTGTGTGAGGGAGAGAGTGAGAGTGTGTGTGAGTGTGTGAGAGAGTTTCAGTTGTGCGTGTCACATCACTACTCTAGCTCACACTGAACCACCGGCAACTGTATGTGTGGGAGTCCGTTTCTTTGTATGCAATCTTGTATGCATACACTTCCGTGTGTGTGTGCGCACGCGCGCATGTGTGTGTGTGTGTGTGTGTGTGTGTGTGATGGTGCTTAACACCAATGAGGTGCCCTTCCCCTCCCTTTGCTCTGCTGATGGATCGCCGAGCCATAGCAGAGCTGCGCCACGCTGGGTTAGAAACGTATGGTGGAATATCAGAAATATTTAGCAGAGCGGTGTGTCTGCACCACTATGCACACACACACACACACACACACACACACACACACACACACACACCTAATCAAACTGTTGCCTTCCCCCCTTCAACATCTCCCACTGAGTCATTATGACCCAGCGGTGGCGAGGAGCCAGCCTTACTGATGGCGTGTTGTTTTATTTACATAATACATCTTCTTCAGGCCGCTGATGCGGTCTCTGTAAAACCGCTGTGGATTTATGAGAGCATTTTCACGCCTGTTACCACAGGAAATATGAGTGTCATCAGCATGTGTTAGAGAGGTAAAGAGTCTCTGCTATAACTGCCGCTGACAGCTTTACACGCGCACCACCCACAAGAGCGGACGCGCGCGCGTTTTTACGAGTCGGCATTTGTCTCTCGCCGCACGGCCACAATCGGCCACAGATCACTGTCGCTGTAGAACAAAGCCCAGATTCTCTCACATCTGGGTGCAGTGTGTGTGTGTGTGTGTGTGTGTGTGTGTGTGTGTGTGTGTGTGTGTGTGTGTGCAGATTTGAACAGTTTGAGCCAACTTGGAGCACTTAAGGGCTGTTTTGAAATGCACGATCTGACTTGATCTGTACATTTTTAATGCCAGGTCAACAGTTTAAGCTCTCCGTCACCTCTCCCTGAGTTATTTCAGTGCTGCGGCTGCACACAGTGCCCTGCTGCAGGGGAGTAATATTGCTGGAGCGCGCGCCTGTGCCTGGAAGGGTGTGCTCAGGCTGCCCAGATGATGAAGATGTTTTGCAGCACTTTGGGGAGCTGCCACGGTGTCCATCTTTGTGTCAAGTCGACAAAACTGCAGACGGGTAGCTGCAGGTTTCTCTTTGTGTGGTGACATGGGGAGGAAAAAAAAATCCGTACCTGAAACTGCTCATAACAAAAAAGGGGAGCTATTTCTTTTCGGAAGGAGGAACTTTGTGAAAACACCTTTAAAAAGGGTGTTCGGCTCAGAACAAATCCTTTTTCTCGAGAAATATATATATTTCTGATGTTGGGATGAAATGTTCCCTTAATATCTAAAAAAACCGAAATAGGATTTGTCTGCTGGCCAACTCCAACTGTAAGAGGAAATGAAGGGAGAGAGAGATGAACTGTGAATCAAAAGCAATTTCAGTATTGATGGCTCATGTTTCAATGAAAATCAATGGTGCTTGCCATGTGTCAGGTGGGGTCAACTCCACAATTCAATTTCCTCCTGAGGTACAGCCGCACAGACAGGGGTTAAAGGGTGTGTGTGTGTGTGTGTGTGTGTGTGTGTGTGTGTGTGTGTGTGTGTGAACAAGTGAACATGAGCTTGTACTTTTGTATCAGGGGACATATATGAGAGTAACACACAGAGCCTCATTTGTGAAAGTATTTGAAAACCTTTTATTTAAGAGAGAACACCCCAGGCAAGACAACGAGGCGATTCCTGTTTCACATAATAACACACTGAATCAAAAACTATATTTTTCTGAAGTTTATTGCCACAAATAAAATACAACCAGGTGAAAGTATCGTGAAAGTGGTGGATGTTGAAGACTACTTTAGATTTCACTTGGACCATCTAAAGAACCTTTGAGATATCGTACCTGAAGCTGAGTGATTTCCTCATCGAGATCTTGGATCTCCTGCTGGGTCTCGCTCTCCTCCGGTTTCCAGGAGTTGTATTTTACCTGGAGTGTCTCCTTCAGCTCGCTCTGGTGTTGAAGCCCCTGTTGAGCTATTGACTCCACATGGTCAGAGAGGTCAGACTGCTCATTTGTGGACCCGCTGCTTGTTGCAGAGAGCTCTTTCCTGAAGCTCCCTTCTTTTTTTTGGAAGAGTTCCTTCGGGTGTCTCTCATGGCGGTATTTAACGACAGCTTCAGTCTCTCTCAGCAGCATGGCGATTTCAGCAGGAGCTACAGCGCGTTTTAGAGTTTCCTATCGGCCCTGCTGGTCTCTCCTTTTCATGTAGCTGTTCCTTTCAGCTGCCTGACCTCTCCTTTGGAGCCCTTTTCAGAGCTCTGCAGCTCTCTGGGCCCCCGAAGACGAACAGTCTCTTCATCTTTCCTCTTTAGTTCCTCCTGAACTTCATGAAGTTGCTTCTCAGTGTCAGTGTGAGAACGTGCAACTTCATCTAATTGTTTCTCAACAGAGAGACTCTGTAATGAAGAGACACAATAAGTTCAGATACATATACAAACTGTCAATTTGCTAATTAAAAAAATGATAGTGGAAAAAACATATTTTTTTCGTTTTTTTTACAAAGGGTTGCAGTTCCATGTACACATTTGAATACAACCATCTCTTACTGTGACCATTGTTGCATTTCAAATATTGATTTCATGAAAGAAAAAAGAAATACAAACAAAAGCAACCCTTACGCGTATAATGTACGATTGACAACCTTCATAGATAGAGAAATATATTTTACAGTGGCTGCATGCTGATTGGACACAAGTGCTCCTGACGGGGACTTCACTGAGTGAAAGAGATGAGAGGAACCCAGCGGTGCACTTCTTCAGACCCTTAAAGATGAAAACATTGAAAATCAAGATACGACACATGCACAGCAGCAAACATCTTGATATACGCTGTCAACGGCCATGAGGCTGCCGGGGCTTTATGTCTTCGTTGTAAACTGAAATGTCTCTCTGGTGAGGTGGGTTTGTAGTTTATAGATGTTCCACGCTTTATAGAATAGAAAGGAGGAGGGGTAAAAGAGGGGGGAATGGATGACTGCCCCCCCTCATGGTCGCAAATCCCCCCAGATTGTGTCACTATTACACAAGTGATCTATGCCATCTGGCTGCAGATCTAAATTTTGGCACCTCATCCATGCAGAATGTCTTGACATACACGGCGAAATGAAGGGAAAATGAAAATGAAATGATCTGAGCTTCCCTCCTGATCCATGGTCTCAGCCCCATCCTCTCCTCTGTCTCATCACCCCCCTCCCTCCCTCATTCCACTCTGTATCATCCTCCTTCTCCATCCTCTCATCCCCTCTCCCTCCTCTTCTTCCCCCAGCACGCCACCCCTGGGTAATCAGCGGGCTCTCTCATTCCACGGCACACGGAGACACATTGATCTGCCTGGGCAGGGGTGTGCGCAGACGCACACACACACACGCACACACATACACACACACGCGCGCACACGCATTGATCTGGCCCGCAGGTCAAGTTCAATAGGAATGGCCAAACGGCCTTTTTATGTCAAGCAGACTGCAAGGAGCTCCCTCATTTACCATGCCGCTACAGACACATACACACATGCACCCACACACACGCACGCACACACGCAAGCACACACACATGCACACGCGCACACACACACACACACACACACACACACATTCACTTCTGTCTTTGTGAGGACTTGCATAGACATAATCCATCCCAACAACCCCATGACCCTGACCCTGACCCTGACCCTAAGCTAAACCTAATTCTAACCTCAACCTTAAAACCAGGTCTCAAACAGTCTTTGACATTGAGAGCCAGCCAAAATGTCCTCACGCCCCAAAAATGTCTTCACTTTGATAACAGAATGAGTATTTTTGGTACTCAATCTGTAGCAAGCAGAAGAACACGCACACACATACACACACATGCACACACACACACAGAAATCTGTCACCTGTGTTTGACAATAAAAAATACACATAATAGATGAATCGGGGTGCAGCTAACGCATCCATCATTCTTACATTTTATCATTTTCTCCACAACCTTGAAAATTCTCCTGGTTGTGCTCATGACTGAAAGTTAAATCTGTCCGTAATGAAAATGACCACTGTGACATTGTTAAAACGTCTGTGTGATGTTTTTATTAGGCACAGCAGCAGATATTGTGATTGAAATAAACAACCATGCTGGAGGCTTTCTGTGCAGGTTCTGCGGACTACCAAATTCTTTTTTTTTTTTTTCTTAATGGGTTTATCAATGGAGGGAGGTGGACTGTACATCTAAAGGAGTAGATTTTGTTCCAGCCCTTTTGTGACTGCTTTCATTCTATATTGTGGGATTTTGCTGAGACTGAGAGGATCGCGCAAATACACCGTACAAATACACAGGGCGAAACACGTGTTGACAGAATGGCAAAATCAGAGAAGCACACCATCCTGCCGGAGACACGAACATCTCAGGAGCATGTCGTCGATCCCCCTTGTTTAGAACGTCTTCTTCCATTTTTTTTTCCTGTGATATGTATTCCTTAAATTCTTTTATGTTTCCAGAGTAATTTATCCCTCAGAGAGACAGACAAGCAAAGGGATGGATCGCAGGGAAGAGAGAGAGAGAGAGAGAGAGAGAGAGAGAGAGAGAGGGAGGGGGCACTTTTGACACAACACTTTGATTTCCCTGGCTAAATTTAATTTTGTTTGCTTTATGCAAAAAAAAAAAAAGTGCCGTCTGCCTTGACTTCTGTTGATTTCTACTGGAGGGAGAAAGATCGCTAATGGGAGCTAGCGCCGTGCTCACCACAGCTACAGGGCTAAGACACTAACTGAATTAGCCTCATGCATATATTTAATGTGGACCTGCTACACAAATTATCTTAGTGGTATGTAGCCTAGCACCTCTCTAGTGAGGCTCTGAGATCTGAGCTACAAATTAATTGGGTAGGTTGCCTCCAAGAGTTGCTCCTCTGTTTTCTCTCCACCCTGAATTATGCTTTCCAATTGCAGGAGGCCATTTGATATGCATGGAAGGGGAAACATGCAAAGCAGTGTTTCTCCTCACAAAAGCAATGTTTGCTTTCATTTCTTCACTTTTCAGCATCTGCCAGTCATATAATGAGAGGAGGTGCCACCATTGTCAGGCATTGGCGGTTATACAGTACATGTGGGTGTTCTGTAGGTTAATAACTTATGAGAGAGAATGGCCGTGAATACACAAAATTTCCCCTTGACAGAAGCCGGCTGCACCGCGCTGGGCCTGGATTCAGAGGTGAGTTTTCTCGTATGCTCTTTCAATGTTCAAATTCCACATGCTGAGAGACACTCTAATGAACTTCGGCGAATCTGTAGCCAGTGGTAACAACACACACGGAGTACTATTCCCTGTCTGTCCCCTGAAATGTGAGTTCAGTAGGAATTAGATTTGGAGAACAGAGGAAGAGCAACAAAAGGAAACCACGAGGAGAAAGATGATCCTCCGTGTGTGCCTGTGTGTGGGGAGAAGACAAAGATTAGTTTGATTAGAACACAGAGAGCAGCCTTTATTGCTCCCTGGAGTGTCTTCTGTGTCCATCTGGGCATAAATCTCGATTCAGGTTCACCGTCTTTAAATGTGTTTAGAGTCAAGTCTTCCTCATGAGGGAACATTCTTTACATGTGTAAAGAATCGCGTGTGATTTCACTCTGAGGCTTCTGAATTGATCTGATTTTTTTATTTATTTATTTTTTTGTAACACACATCAGACGAGGGAGAAGAAGACTGTTACTTAATAGTTTCATGTTTGATAGAAATTATTAAATAAAAAAAAAACTGGTTTCAGGCTGTGGATGCTGCATGCTTCAGCCAATGAGGGTGTGTGTGTGTGTGTGTGCGTGGGTGTGTGCAAAAGCAAGGGGTGCTTTGAATGGGCCGCCCTCTCCCCTGCCTCCCCCTAATGTTTGCAGAAGAGATGGAGGACGCCCCGTGTGGCTGAGGGACATCTGGAATGACTAATGACAAGAGACACAAGCGGGCTACAGAATGTGCGTTTCTGCATTGTGCTCTTCTTATCTGAAATGGAAATCTAAAATGATAGTTTGTTGCTTTGCCAGATTCCCTCTTGTAGATACGTCATGATTTTTGCCTTATAATAAACCCACCTGGGGGGGGGGCCGGGGGAGGCCTCAAGGGCCGTAAACTGAAATCCACCATCTATACTTCCCAAAATGTAACAACCTGATCTTTTCAGCGGCCTCAAACCGCGATCTGACTCTCTCTCCCTCGTCCTGCGTTTCTTACGATTATTTTTTTTGGCATAGATCCAGCCCCAGAACAGGAGAGCCCACCTTCGGCCCAGCGCTGTGACGCGTAATTGACCAATTCAGTCAGTAGTGGTTGCACCTGTGAGTCGTGGGTGCGGGACAATTGATCGCTTCACGTCGGCGCTGTGAAGTGCAAGAACTGCCGTCGGGAGAACAACAGAGCGCCGTCATGGAGATCGTGCCAAATGTCGTGAATTATGTGCGGCGGGTTTGCGAAAAGCGCGATTTCGAGTTGGCAGCCGAACGGAAAGCGAAGCGCGCGCTCGTGTTTTGGAGCGCTGTTTTTCACCTCTTGAGGACTCGGATGTTTATTGTGCTTCGGCGTCAGAGGGAAAAGGTTTTTTTTATTTTAATGTGTGCGAGTGTTTGTGTTTCTGGGTATAGTAGCTTTCAGACGGCGACTTAAACAATGAAGGAAAACCCTCGGCTCCAGCAACAAACATTGTCCACACCGTCATCCGTATGTGTTGACCTTTCAGAGGGAGCACATAAAACTAGAAACCTCTGTTGCTGCTTCATAGGTTCTGAACTGTTCAAAGGCCAAGAGAGGAAAAAACCAAAACCCCACCTTCTCCCTACCAGCAACCACTGTAAACTCAGACTCACACAAACTTCGACGCCGGTCAAGATGATCGCGATATAGACGTGCAACAGATGTCGTCTGCCGTGGTGACATTGATCAGCATCGATAATTGATCCGCAGACCCGCCGCTTGTAAGATCAATCTGAGCACCGATGCCCCCCCCCCCCCCGCCTGGGTGTGAAACAGTCAATCAGGCATGTCAACGCCCCCCCCCCCGTCCATAAATTATTCCCCTGCCGTTACCGCCGTGTTTGTTTCCCCACACGTGCCGCGCCTCCTTGGGCTTTTTTTTTTTTTTTTTTAAGATCGCAGGCCCCCCGTCGATGAGCCCGAACGCGCCTGCCGTGCCCAGACCGGGCCGGGAAGCCCGCGTCGATGCAAGTCCGCGCGCTGCGGCTAAATGCCTGTACGGCAGGCGTGCATATCGACCCCCGCTCACACTGTAAGCCATTGTGTGTCCATCTGCACGGCCGGCTGTAGATTTATCCGCACTGTAGGCCGCGGTGCGGATCTGCGTGTGGACGCGTATGGAGATTTACTCATGTTTTAACCCCGGGGTTAGCCATCAGTATTGATTGCAACAGACTTAGCCTGATTTTAATCCCTGCTTGGCCCGAGACTATCGATCAGAGTGCTGAGCTTTCAAGTGGGTTTAACGACCTGCCTGCCCCTCCTCCAGTCCCCCCCCTTTTTCCACTGGAGAAGTGAAAGCGGAGGGTTCGTTATCGCATCCCAAAGCAGAAGTGACACGACATGCTCAGCCCGCGACTCCCCTCCAATTTCGCACCATTACAGTCGTGTGTGAGCGTAAGTTGCTCATAAAATATGACTGCACTCACATTTCACCTTTCTGGAGTTTGTGCCGGACATTAGAGAGCCGAGTCGAGATGAATCCGCGCGGCAGGCCAGTAAAAAATACCCGCCGGTGAGTTATGACCACTCACCTAAGGGGAGGAGTGTCACTTTATGTCTTTATGTGTTCCCTGAAGACGTTTCTAAGAGACAACATTGGAAGTCTTATAGGGGCCCTGGTGCCCAGGGACTTAGGAAGGGTTGTGAATTTATAGTTGTGTGGAATGTTCTGACTGGTCCAGCAGCGCATCACCACTGGTGAGGAGGAACCGGAGCCGGAGCGTTTTCGTGTGTGTTTGCTTTCCATCATTTCTTCTGAAAAAAGAAATCTAAGTGCATTAGCGCTTGTTGAGACATTTGTCAGTGTGTGCGGGTACGTGCAGGCAATGTGTGTGTGTGTATGTGTGAGAGAGAGGGAGGGGAGAGAGAGAGAGAGAGAGGCTGTGCATTTCTCCTCCATTTGTCCTCCCAGAGGTAGATCAGGCGAAGGGGAAATAAATTGGAGAAAGAGAATAAATCAATGCTAAACTGAGCAGCAGTGAGACCTCCTAACCCTGAAACTGTCACACACACACACGCACGCGCGCACACACACACAAGCACACACACAAGCACACACACACACACACACACACACACTCACACTATGGACAGTCTACAGAGAAGATGCACATCAGACATTACACATTCTATACTTTTGATCTTATCCTGCTCACATACTGCACGTGCCTACCTCTAATCTGTTTAATGATTCTTCTGGTCTGCCCCACCTGCTCTGAAGATGCGTCTCAGTGTGAATGCGTCCACTGTATTTTGGGGAATTTCTATTTTAGTTGAAACTTTTAAAAAATATACTCTCTGCTCTGAGTTCCAGCTTTCTATTTCTCAAATGGTTTGGACACCTTTGTCACCTCCATGATCTTTAAGAGACAGTTCACTGACTCAGCGGTTTATCTTTCTCAGTCACCGGGCCTTTACTTTTAAACCCTCCCCACCACACCCCCGCCCCCTAAACAGTGTTTTCATTTCAATTCTGAGTTCAGCTTTGGTATTTTGACAAAGACACGATCAGAAAAATGATTTGCTAGTGTGTGTGTGTGGTTTTTTTTTCTTCCCCCCCGCCCTGACATCGCTGAGCAGTTTTCACAGAGCCGGGCTGCCCTGTGCTGAGCCCAGGCTACACGGATGAAGCCCAGATCCAGCAGTTGGGTTGGGGGGGGAGTATGGATTGGGATTATGGGGGGTGCGTTGGGGAAAGGCTCTTGTGAGTGTTTTTCATTCAACCTAAGTCCTCTAAGACCTCCTCATCTCTTCGGAGAGCAGCAAGCTGAGATCTGATCTAATGCCGAGTGCCACATGTGTTTGGGAGAGAGACACAACACTTTGATGAGAGCCTGCTGGGGATGTGAGTGCAGATGAGTAATCACCACATCCAAACGTGTGTGTGTGTGTGTGCGCGTGCGCGCATGTGCGCATGTGCGTGCGTGTGCTCTCCTCATCCCTGAAGGGTTGTTCGAGGGTATTCTGTGCAGGTTTTGCTCGGGGTGGGGGGGGGGGGGGTTGAGTTCTCGGGGTCTTTCATTCAGATGTAATTAGCCCAGACAATGGTCTGGTTAAAGCTGGAATCCTTCGAGCCCCCTCTGCCTTTGATTGTGTGGGCCAGCTGTGGAGGAATGGCCATTATCTCCCTGTGTCCGGCAGCATAAAGAAACCCCCTGCCCCAGTTACCCCCGTGTTAAGAGTTCCCACAGGGGGAGGGACATGTGCACGGTGGTCACACTGGCCTTAAAGAAAATGAAAGTGGTATGAATACTGGTTTACTTCCAAGCGATCTCACACCACCTCACACTTTTTTTTTTTGTAAACGAAAGGAAAGATGCTGATGGGATTTTTTTTTTTTTTTTTTTCACCCAATGTAAAAAATCTGTTCTGGAGCAGAGTTTAGTTGTGCGTTTGTGTTGTGTTTATTTCTCCTGTTGTCATTAACATCTCAGTGTTCTGCCTGTCCACGGGGGACTCTTCGACCCATTAGACTTGTGAAGAAATTGAATCTTTACAACACGGGGACAATATAATTACTGTTAATTTAACACTCAGATTCTCCATCATTAACTCCCACTCTCGAATGCAAAATCAGGAGCACAGGAAACGTAGACAGTACGAGCGTCGGAGCACAACATGTGTTGACAGCACACCCGGCCCTTTGACTGAATTAACAGCGACCGCTTCATCTTGTAAGAACAGGACTCGCATCGTTTATGCGTTATTAGGTCCAGTAATTGGGCAGCCAGTAGTTTGCATATTAGTCTATTAAGGTAATATGTTTTGCCTGTCTCAACACACGGCTAGCCAGAGCCCCTGGCGACACATTTGGCAATTCTCAGTATTACACTGTAATCATAAATATGTGTATAATTCACTGTGGTTTAATTCACATCTCTGCATATGAAGCCCGAGTAGATTCAAAAGATTAACTACTTATCACTTTTGTGCAATTAGGTCTAATTAATAACCAATATCACATGTCAAACCTTGTGTGGACTGAATTTGAAATGACAGAGAACTTCATTGAGCCCAGGATTCTGCAGCACATTTATTTAAAGGTAAAACGTCTTTGGTTTTTTTTTGTCCCCTCAAACGATTTGTTCCTGTTGAATTTTTAAATTTGAAATTTAAATAAACACTCCTTAATAATACTTGCCACGGATCTCCAAAGGGTCCGCAGACATTTCCAAAAGTTGTATTTTTCTATATTGATTTTTTTTTTTCAATCAACATGGGATGAATGAGTGCAGTTGGATCCTTTACATGGGAAATTATTTGTATCTTCCTCTGTAATAAAATAAAAGATTTCCTTGAGATTAAAGTGCATTACAGAGAAGAAGAGGAGCCTCACGCCAGTGTGGGCGCATCCATCTCAAAGTTTACCCAACAAGCAGGTGGGAGGCTGCACAGAGGGGGTGTGAAGGCTGAAGGGACCATTCTTTAGTCTCCTCTTTTTGGCCCCTATCTGCCCTCTCCGCTCACCCCCCATTATTTGTCCCGGCGGCAGAGTGCGCAGACCCCAATGGGTTCTTTGGAACGGGACGAAAAGAGGGAGCGGATTGCAGCTGTGACGTGGGCGTTGTTCCATTCACCGCGTTCGCCATAGCAACGGGGCAGAGACCCTGGAAGCACGCGGCCCCTCTCTCTGGACTGCGTCCTGGAGGCATGAGAGGCAGCTGGAAGTTTCCTGGAGCAAAAATATCACTTCCAACCCACGGAAACGCGCCTCGTATTAAGGTTGTAACATGCGATAATTCTATCCAAACAATCAATTCTCCCGGGCGCTTCGGTAGGCTAACACGCTGTGCATGCGCAACTTTTACGCAGCGTTTTGACGCATGGCACATCTAAACGTGACCTACTGACCCAAATGTTTTATAAAGTGTTTTCCTTATAAACAAAACCGATCAGGGGCACGAAAGAAATTGTTCCTCGGTGCGTTCCCGGTGTTTATCTCTTCACTTTGTACCTCGGCGTGCTGCAGGACTGCCGCTAGTATTGTTGGCAGAGCGATCGGGGTTTCTGTACAATCTCCCGTGACCAATGAGCGGGGTGCTGTCAGGGGTAACCACATCTGTCAACCGTTCTTGGCCAATAAAGAGCGAAGCGAGGCGGACCACAGGTGCGCGCCTCTGCGTCCCCTTGGCACAGCGCCCGAGAGATGCTGGAGAGAGACGCTCGCTGCCCCGTGGCGCAAAAGTGTTACTGTCAAAGGCGGTCTCCTTTTTAACTACAGTTATCACTCTGGCTCCGATAGTTATGGCGACCGCAGCGTCTAATCACTACAGCGTCCTCACTACCCCCAGTAGCGCGCCGCCGCCGCACTCGGAGTCCGGGAGCATGCAGCAGGCGGCAGCGTACAGGGACGCGCACACCCTGCTCCAGAACGACTATAGCACGTTACCGGGCGGCGGACATCCCCTCAGCCACGCGCATCAGTGGATTACGGCGCTGTCTCACGGCGACGCCGGAGCGCCCTGGCCGTCCAGTCCCCTCGGCGAACAGGATGTGAAGCCCGTGCTGCACGACAGTGACCGAGAGGAGCTGCAGAACTCCAGCAGTCTGCAGCAACAGCAGCAGCAGCAGCAGCAGCAGCAACAGCGACACCCTCATCCAGCTCACCAGCAGGCTCATCACGACGCCAGAGCATGGCGAACCAGCACAGCCAGCACGCACATCCCCGGCATGACGACATCTGAGGGCCAGAGTCTCGTGTATTCCCAGTCCGGCTTCGGTCTGATGCCGGGTGGAGAGCAAGGCGGGATGCACCATCACCCCCTGCGGGAAGAGGACCACCACAGCCACAGTCCGCACCTCAGCGAGCACGGAAGCGGCCCTGTGGCCCACCAGCAGTCCCTCTCGCATCATCACCAGCACGGCGGTCACCACGACCAGTCAGACGAGGACACGCCGACCTCCGACGAGTTGGAGCAGTTCGCCAAGCAGTTCAAGCAGCGGCGCATCAAGCTGGGCTTCACCCAGGCGGACGTGGGACTGGCTCTCGGGACCTTGTACGGAAACGTGTTCTCCCAGACGACCATTTGCAGGTTCGAGGCGCTCCAGCTCAGCTTCAAAAACATGTGCAAACTCAAGCCCTTGTTGAACAAGTGGCTGGAGGAGGCGGACTCCACCTCGGGGAGCCCCACCAGCCTGGATAAAATCGCCGCGCAGGGGAGGAAAAGGAAAAAGAGGACCTCGATCGAGGTGGGCGTCAAAGGGGCTCTGGAGAGCCATTTTCTCAAATGTCCAAAACCAGGAGCGGCGGAGATCAACTCCCTAGCGGACAGCTTGCAGTTGGAGAAGGAGGTGGTCAGAGTTTGGTTTTGTAACAGGCGGCAGAAGGAGAAGAGGATGACACCCGTTGGGGGACAGATACCCGGAGGAGAGGACATGTACGGGGACACCCCTCCTCACCACGGAGGACAAACTCCAGTGCAGTGACCCCCTTGTTTTTCTTCAAAATACGGTCCCCGGAAGGGGGGGAATAAAGAATGCCTCCTGGTGGGTTTTTTTTTTTTTTTTTTTTTGGATCATCTGGACTGGACCACTCGGAACCGGGACCTGAGCCAGCCAGCTGATATGTTGGACGCACATGGTCGGGGGATATAAAGCGGCATCCAAGCACTGAAAAGACGCAGGAGTGGAGGGCTGCATGGAGCAATGTCATGCCGCGGAACTGCCGAGCGTTTGTTTTTTTTTTTTTTTTTTGAGAAACACGGCTGGTTTGTGCTAACCAAAAAAAAAAAAAAAAAAAACCAACAAAAAAAACCCCAACAAAAACACGTAATAATAATAAATAAAAAAAATGCGTCAATGAAATGCTTCTGCCAAGGCGTCGTTAAGTCATGATGTAATGTGTCATTTAAGAAGAGGCAGAGTGGGATGTGGACATGAGAGGTCTGCAGGGGGTGGTGGTGGTGTTGGTGGGGGGGGGGGTATAAAAACAAGCTGGGGGCTCGACGAGAAGTCATAGTCACTGTGGATAAATAAACGCCATCTTTCCATCCTAACAAAAGCAACAGGGGTTCTGACAGGAGGTAGAAAGATACCTGCTGTATAACGTCAAAAGTATTATTATTATTATTATTGTTATTATTATTATTATTATCATTATTATTATTATTATTATTATTATTATTATTATTATCAGCTTCTGTTGAATTTGCAAAAATATGATTTCATAAATTGTATTCTGAATTTAGCTGGTAATATATTATCAATAACGGCACTAATAATAATAACAATAATAATAATAATAATAATAATAATAATAATGATAAAGGGTTTCTGTTTGCTTTCATTCATGTGCAGACATTTATGTGCGCCTGTTTACGGTGTGTTTTTGCTGTTTGTTATTTCTCCATCTTTCCAAAATGCTGTGATGAGAAAGACCTCCAGCTCAATTTGCCTTCCGTTCTCATGGGAATAATAAGACGAATTTAAAAAAAAAAAAAAAAAAAAAAAAGAAAAAAAGATGCAGATAAAAAAAAAAGCCGTCCCTGGTACCAGCTCTGGCCGCAGTGGCTCTGTTGTAAACTGTGTAAACTCATTGACTCACTGACTTATTTGTGGGATGTATTCTGAATTTTTTATGTCCTCGTTTGTTTGTATGTTTGTTCAGTTTTCTCTGTCAGTCTGTGCCAAAGCACAAACACAGACGCGCTTTTGTGCCACTTAAATCCTGTGACATAATCTGATGGTGCAAGGTTTTTAAGGGGAATCCACTGAATTCAGGAACTGAAGTCAAGCTGAAGGATGTAAATGACTGATATATTAATATTGATTTGGAATTATTTCTGTGAGAAACTTCTTATAGGTGGAGAGTAACAACGAAACCCTTTGTTTAAATAATTCAACAAGGTACTGTTGAAATTATATAACATTTTATCATTTGGTGATAAATCAACTTTTCATGATTTAAATGACCAGTTATTCCTAATTCAAATCCGAAATCCTTCAGCTGGATTTAAGTGTGAGGTGGAGAACAAAAAAAACCAACAAAAACCAAAACAAAATTACTGACCTGAAATCTGTGATTAAGCGTTTAAAGGGAAAAAAAAATACGAAATCAACGATTGCACAATTTCTATATGCTTTTTGTCATTAAATTGTATTTGTTTTCTATGAATCTGTAGTCTGTGAACGTTTCTTCAGGCTCTCTGGGGGGAAACGTCGTTAATCTGACAGTAAGCTTTGCGCCTCGTACCGGTTCCTGCATCGTAATTCTGGATTTTATCAATCAGTCTCGCTTGTTTGAAGGTCCGACGTGTTTACTGCTGTTGATGTGCGTGAATCTGCAGTGTGGACGCTGAAAATGAAATTATAGGTCTATGGCTCTAATTAGTAATTCCATCAGTATATATAGAAACCAATATATATAATTATGACCTGTAATTTTGAATTTAAAATAATACTAATAATACTAATTAAAACAGCTCGGCTCAACGATTGTTACATAACAGTAAGTGCAGGTGCAGGACAAAGGTGATACATTATGGAATAGATTGATTAACATATCATAGCATGTATAATCTGGCCCCCTGAATTTAGTAGACGTGATCATAATCCGTAATAAGAATATTTTCATTTAGATCATTTGTACAGCTGTTTTCTATGTGCTCACACACGTGTACGTTTGAATAATTGTAGGTAAATTATTGCAATATCTATATATATAAATATATCTATTTTTTTAATTTTGGAAAATGTATTACAAGAGTGTGACGGCGGTGTATATTATTTAATAAACAGTAAAGTAAATCCTGAAGGTAAGTCAGATATTTTTGGAAATAATCTTACAGAACAATTTCAAGTGTGAAATCGCTTGTTGTTGTTTTTTGTTTTTTTAATGTTTATGTGTATGTATTTAAGACTGTTTTTGACTTCTTTTGTTTTTGTGAAGAATTCACAGTCTGCTGCTGCCCCCTTGTGGCTACACACAATGGTTGTAATACTGCTAGTATCAGGAAAAGGACTCAGTTCTATGATTAAATGTTTATACGCATTTTCAATAATGCCTTTTTTTCATTTTATAAAACTGAAATTTCTCTATCTGAAAACAATGAGTTTCATGTCGAATATTGGCTGAAGGGCAAGTGTGACTTTTGGGCCACAGCGATCGTGGAGGTTTGCTGTTGTACATCTCATTTTTGCTCAGTTGTATATTCTTTGTAAGTGGTTGAAACGTGAATGAACCAAAGGCAGGCCTTTAATCACAGCGTCTAATGCACATGTATAATAAAGTCTTAAAGAAACACAAGGAATAGGAGGTTTAGTTGAAGGCAAACTAGTAAATCAGGAAAAATGTGTTTTGCATTGAACAACTGGGGCAAAATTCTTTTTAGAGAATTTCAAGTAATTTCTACATTTTTCATGCTGATATTTTCCAGCCTGAATGAGTATATATCAGATTTAGTAGGCTGGTTTGAGAGGAGGTGTGTGAGGTCTCAAGCCAGGCCTCCAGAGGGGCTCATAGCCTGGAGTCAGAGCTATCAGCCTGCCACCATCTGCCCTCCTCCACGCGCGCTCTCTGTATTATTCATATTTTCTTTTTGCACACACACACACACACACACACACACACACACAGACACACACTCGCAGTCGCACACGCGCGCTCTCTGCCACCTCTGACTCATCAGAGATAGTCGGGTGTCATTGTCAGCCTTGAAACGTCGCCGCATCCTTGTGCGAGAAGGATCTCCCAGGGTTCCCGCACAATGGCCGCGGCGACGCCACCAGCCAAAGTCATCAGATATTATTCATCCGCTCGCCGCTGTTTGTCTGCCTTTTTCGCCGCCCACCCCGCGCTTTGTCTGCGCTCTGCCTCCGTCTTGCTCTCCCGTTTCTCCTGAGCTCCACCGCAAGCACAAAGAAGGGGGCAGAAAGTTAATTCTCCAGTATTGTTGGGTGGGCTTAGTCCTGTCGTATGATAGGGAGCACAGAGGGAGAGGGATTACCAGACAGATAGGCTATATGCCAGTTATATCCCCCGTATAAAAACTGATGATATGTGGCAGCTTTTGCGGCCAAAGTAATCACAGTTTCCTCCAACTATTTCCGCACGTCCCAGCGACAGAACCGCACACAGTGACTGAAAACAAGAGGAAAATACAACAGCGGTATTTAATGAAATATCACGAGCCACCCACTGTCGTATAGCTTTATCTCTAGATATGGTACATTCGTAATAGTCTTGTAATGTTACACAGCAATTTCACACAGAACAGGTCATGGTCGTGACATTTTTTTTCGCGTTTCTTTTCTTTTTTTTTTTCGACTTATTTACAGCGTGATGAGATTCCACGAGAGCGTCAGCACGGGCACGAGACGAGACGATGCGGTATGGATTCTACTGTGCACAAACAGAGATCTCAGCATACAGCAAGGAGCTGACCCCCCCCATCCCCACCCTCCCCGACCCCTGACCTCTGACCTCTTGACTCTTAACAGACAGAAGCAGATGGAGTTGGGAGTCAACAGTTCACGTTTGAAAAGAAACTCTTTTTTTTTTTTTTTGCCCGAACACAAAAATGCAAATTTGGCCTCTCTTTTGTTTTTTTCTCCTTTTGCAGAATCTGCAGCAGACGAGGGGCTGAGGTTTTTCCAGTGTTTTTGCTCCTGACTTCGCGGGTGCGAACAAAGTCTACATGCAGATGCTGAAACGCGCGCGCTGAAGTCGACGGTATTGCACAGCTCGAGGCCTCTGATTGTGATAGAAAAAAGAAAGCGCCGACATGTAAACAGAAGAGGAGGAAAAGTGCAAAGAAAACATCCGTTTTCTGCTCGAGCACGGCCGCCACCAGAACTCACTGGAGTCAAGATTTCATAAATAAATAAGACATATGGGAAGGTAAAGCGCACTCTGGCACCGAAAGAACATAAACAGCTTAAGGAGTTCGTTTCCATAAGGCCGAGTCTGATTAATGACGAGAGAAGGCAAGAAAGGATTCAGGGATTTAAGACATGGAAATAAATCTTCCTTTTCTCGGAGAATATGAAGGATTTAAATTAATCTGCAGCCCCCAAAGTTTCCCTGAAGGGAAAGCTCGCGATTTTTAGCTGCTGTGCTGAATCCCCCCCCCCCCAACTTCCTCGACATGCGGCTACATATTGATGCTACGTTGCTTCGTCGTTGTGGACGCACGCGCGGAATTTTGTTTTAGGAGGGCACAGCTAAGTGAGTTCTGTGATGAACGGCTTTCAAGCGTGCTTTATAATCCTACTCTCATGCCCAGGAGCTGCCTGTGGGAACACAAACGTCTGAATGTCCTGACCTGCTGCATCAGAGCCTCATGCATGAATACAGGAGAGAGTCGGAGAGCACAGGAAAGAGGAGAGAAGAATGCAAATGACCGAGGAGGAGGAGGAGGAAGAGTGGCTTCTAACCAGGCAGATGAAGAGAGCAGCTTGTGGTGCAGACTGGCATAAAGGCTGGGGAGGTGATGTGTAGAAGCACCGGCAGGTACAGTTGCGGAGCAGGTCCCCAACGCAGCTGTGAGGTGGGACGTAACGGGGGGGGGGGGGCTGCGTAGGCATGTACCAGCCATGCGCTCTCGCATGACGCGTCTGCTTAACGCGAGTGTTCAGTTCGCTTCCGACGCTCGACTGTCCGACAGTCCAACCGGGGGGGGGGCACCGCACAACGCTGAGCATGGTGGGGGGGAAAAACCACATCTAGGGGCTAGTAAGGCCAAAAAAAGTCAAAGTGCTTGTTGTAGACTGATCCAAAATTAAAGGGTAGTCAAGGGAGATATCATATAAGATTTGGATACTGTGTTCAATAAAATAAAACAACTTTTAAAAAGAGATTTCACACTAAAAACCATATATAAATTTACACTATGTGACAGAGGGGATGACTCTACAGTGTGCAGGCTAGACTTTACTATTTATACTTATGTACAGTGTATTTAAATAGTATATCTCTATGATATGTGGCCGGGCGTCCGGTTCTATATCTACACGCATTCATTCAAATAAATAAGTGTCTTTCCTTTCAGTTCAAGATGGTAGAAGACATGAGATGGAGTGACACGGAGGTGACATGAGATACAAAGGTGTCACACGCGCACGGTTGCCATGGCGGCAGCAAAGATGGCGCCGACCACGTGGAGGAGTGTCAGCGTTCCCTCCCGATGTCCCTACGCTCGGCCCTCCGCCGCTCCCCCAACCCCCCTTCGCTCTCGCTCCTCCGCCTACTGCGTGAGTTCAACCGCTCAGCTGACTCGAAAAAAAAAAAAAAAAACGCCGTCGAGGAGGTAGGGCGGGCGCGTTGCGTACGGGCGGCTCCAACGCCCTCCTGTGGTGCGTCTACATGTGGCGTGTACTGTAGGTACATTGTGTGTGTGCGTGCGTGTGTGTGTGTGTGTCAACACTTGAGCGGGTCGATTTCGGAGCACTCCGTGTCCATGTCAGAGTCGTACAGCGAGTGGCCCGTCGGGTCGCTCTCGGGCGACAGCAGGTCCCGCGGCGCGTCGGCGTGCGAGGGCTGCGGCGTGTTGTCCTGGAAAGTGTCCGTGCGGGAGTAAAGTCCCAGGTCTGGGAGCCTGGAGGCCGAGTCGCTCCCCTCGGTGACGTCCTTGTAGCAGAAGTCCTCCGGCTCCACGAACCACTCGGGCCAGAATCGCCGGCGGATACGCTCGCAGTACAAGGCCAGGTTGATGAGCTCGCCTGGAGGACACCAAGAGACAGGGAGCTGGTGAAACACACTCCATCTTGCCCCCCTAACTTTAGAGCGGAAACGTTCTACTGATAATTCACAAGCAGAAATATCAAATCCAAAAAAGTTCCCTCATTTTATTGATGTGCTTTCTGTGATACGACATGGAAATGCTTGAGCGCACCTTTGATCAGCTGCTCCGGACGTGTTCCAGGTAGCGTCCACATAGCAGGCGCCAAGTGGCTGAAGACTGCAGCGTCTACTGTCGTGACCTTCGAGCCCATGAGGTACTTCTTATCACCTGGGAGCACAAACAGAGAGGTTTGACTTCCCTCTTAAAAGCGGTATAAGATTTTAGGCAAAGGTCACGTCTGCTTTGTAAATAATGAGCATGCGGCATCTTAACTTGGCGTTTAAAAAGCGAGTAAGGGTAAAAGACAAAGTTAACAACTGTTCAATTAATGTATTTATTTCCCTAAATTCAAGAAAGTAACTCTACATCAGTGGTCTGCTGTTTAAAATTCCATTCGTTTGACCTTTTTGTCCTTGGTCTTACTCGCTGCTGGTTGCAAACCGACTAGGCGCAAACTACTTCTGGACAGAAGACGAAAATTAAACTAAATAGTGGATCGTGTCGATGTTTAGCTGCATTTTGCTCCACTTCGGCTCTGACATTTCAAGAGGTGATATTTGGACTGTATGTCGCAGTACCAGCTCTCACCACTAGGGGTCAGTATGGGGACGTGAGTCCCTGTTTAAAGCCGCCGCGGACCCACATCTTGTCCCTGGTTATTGCCGATCCACATCATGGAGCCACTGCACTTTTCACCTTTCACCCCGATGTCCTTAATTCACTTCTGAAACTATCGATTCGGTTATTGAGTTAACCCACTTTTGTGCTTGATGAGCAGAACCCATTCTCATCACCTAATAGAATGGCCAGGGTGCGCATGTCCTTCTCCATCAGCTCGTAGACCTCGTCCCGCGAAAAGCGCCCGATCCCGTGGCCGTACATCTCCCTCTTGACGATCCCGCCGGTCAGGTGACTCAGGATCCACTTGAGCACGTCGCTCAGCGGCCCGCTCACCGACAGCATCTTCTGGGTCTCCTCCAGGTTGTCCACCCACTGACAGTATGCTATGGTCCTGCAGCGCAAGCGAACGCCTTTCGGGTTAGGTCGGGGCGCGGGTCGACTCGGAGCTAAAAGAAGGAACGCGAGCCGATCGGGCCCAATTCAGTAATAAATGGTCACCAGTAGAAGTGCTCCTCCACCATCTTGGTGATGGCGTGAGCCACGGCTTTCTCCTGTGGGGTCAGGCTGTTGTTGAGGCTCACGCCCAGCCTCTCCTCCAGGAAGTCGATGATGAATTCGGTGCCGCACACCTGCTCCTGGTTGTACTCGATCCACGGCATCTTACCCTGCGGCGAGAGCTTCCCGTCAAAGTAGTTCTGCAAGAGAGAGAGAGAGAGAGGAGGAAGTGGTCAGAGGGGAGCAGGAGACGGGTGGGAGCGGGCCGGAGCGTCGGCCTTTACCTGATAGGGCAGGTCGAGCATGCGGAGGTAGGTCTCCAACTTAAGGCAGAAGGGGGACAGGGACGGGGCGCCAGTTTTGGGCCTGGAGAACTGGTGGAGTATGATGGCGTCTTTAGAGTCCAGCTCTTCCTCCTTCCTGTGCGGAAACAAGGACAGACGAACGGCTGTAGGGCCCGAGCTCACTCGCTCCATCCGGCCTTTCCTCAGAGCTCTCCAAGGATCACCTTCACCGAATGATTGATTGATTGATTGATTGATTGATTGATGACAGATGGAATCTGATTTGCTAAACGCTGCTCAGCTGATGCAGCAGAGCCTGGAGGGTGGTGGTGGTGGGGGGGGGGCGTGCAAAGGGAACACGGCCTTGTCCCAAGCGTTCACGCGGGCGCCGCTGACGTCTCCTCCACAGACTTCACAGCAGCAGCAGCCAGAGCCTCGGAGGAGGAGAGGCCGCCGATCGCATTTATTTTTGGCGCTCTCGCATGCGGTCGCATAACATGTTGAGTATTTGGTCATGGGGCTTCAGGTCACGCGACCTCTTGCCAGCAGCGTCCACGAAGGAGGCAGTAAATTTGACCACGGCCGCCCAAGCTACGAGAAAGAAAAGCGCCACGGCCGTTTCAACACCAAAGCGGATCTCCGTTGGTGACAGAGATTACAGCGCCTGCACTAGACACCCAAAGGTTAACAGAAGCATCTCCAGCTTTGGGACATTAAGTCTTTCTCTGCATGTGTTTCAATCGCGAACAAGAGCACAACGGGGACGAGCATCCCCGAAATTTAGCGTGCGTGCGTAATGTGATTTTTATTATGATGACTGTGTCATGGTGGGTCTGGACGGCCGTAATCAGATATGCTCTCGGGGCACGCTCCAACCTCATTACGGCCAACGAACACAACAACATTCACACAAACGCGTCCGTAACGGACACAATTTCCCCTCTCGGTGTCCTCAGGAGTTGGCTGCGAGAGCACCGAGGTAGAATAAAACTGCAACTTATACATCGTGGCACTTTGCCCTTGGAGCACGGGTAGATACATGTGGCTCTCTGAGTCAGAATAAGGGGGGAGATGGATTAAAGAAATAAATGTTACACTTTGTTTTTGCGCGGATGGTCAGAGCCCAGTTGGGGACTGTGACGCTCTCGTCAAAGCACAGCGGTAAAAGTCAGCATCACCAGCCAGTAAAGGCCAAAATAGACTAATTTGTGTTTACAAGAGGGATGATAGGGTGGGGGGGGGGTCGTTACGTCACAATCCACCCACTCACGATTCCTTCATCTCACCCCGCCCAACCTGGGCAGATTAAGTAATACCGAAGCTCAGGGGGAAAATGAAGTGAGTGGGGCTGAGATGAGGTGGACGGGGCTCCGGGTTCTGACCTGATAGACAGCAGTTCGTGCAGCAGATAGGCGGCAGCAGCCAGCAGAGCCCCCCCGGTCAGGTACAGCGTTTTCCGCCACCACGAATCCGAGCCCAGGGCTGACATGATCCCGCCGCGGCAGGCGACGACGTCCCCGGGGAACCAGAGCTGCTCATCGGAGCCCTGCAGCCCGGAGGAGAGGCTCAGGTTCTGGCCCAAGTCGACCACGGACGACCGCGTCCAGGCGAAGCCGACGCGCCAGTGCATGCTCTCCGTCTCCGGCCGCGGCTGGGGGGCTTCGCCGGGGGGGGCTTCATGGGTGCTGGGTGCTGAGGGGACGGGGCGCCCGGCGGCGGAGGGGCCTTCGGCTGGACACCAGCAGCCCGCCCGGAGCTGGTCCCCCGAACGGGATGGACATCCTCTGATGCGGCTGGATGCAGGGAGGCTGCACCCCCCCCCCCCCTCCAACCAGCCGTCCGCACAATGTCAAATCAGACAGAGGCGGACATATTAACACATCGACTTCCGCCCGTGATTTTCAAAATAAATTCCCAAGTTCAGTGATTTTTTTTTTTTTCCATGCTGAGTAGCATTCGTGTATCTCTTCATGCAGCCGCTAACCCAAATTTAATTTTGGGCTCAAATTTTTTGTATGTACTAAAAGTGAACTTGGACTGAAATCGAACTAATGTTTTGTCCTCAATCAAGAACCCCAACTTAAAGAACAAATCAAACAGGATACACGACATTACTGCATACACCTGTGGTCGGTATTAACATGTGGCCATATAATGGTAAGGCAAATCCCATCCTCGATTTTCAATTCAATGTCAATGTTTTCATTTTCTTGGGGCCCGAATCAGATTTTATTTTGAAGGAAACCGTCCGCATCCTGTTTATATTCGTCTTTGAACTGAACTGACGTAACGCCACAAACTCCTACATGCAGAATAAATGAAAAATCACAGAAAAGATGCTGTGCATTTGTTTTCTGGCGTTATGGAGGAACTACAAGAAAAAAAAATATTTGTGCTGGGCAACGGTTTTAACGGGGTTGCCGATCTGAAGCCATTGAATCATCACCAGTAGCCCCCAGTAGGGGTCCTACCACAGTCCCAGTGCAATGGAAGTGAACATGCAAAGAAGCAATTAAATAACAGCTTTACCTTTAGGCAGCAAATTACACATCAAACACACCTCAGAGGTTTGTGTTACTTTCTCATTTTAATACAAGGGACAAACAAAATGGCTTTTAACATGTTTTGTTAAACCCAGACAAAAACCAGTTGTGCTGGAAGTGGGGAAAGAAAATAGCGTTAGCACAGATCCTACCTTTAAAATACATTTGACGGTTAGCCTGAACAGGACAATGTGCTATTACGGAGAAGATTCCTCTGGATCCAGCAGCTTTTACTTCTTAAGGCTTGTAAGCACCTTGTTGTTGGGTAAGACACAAACACACAGCTCTCACCACATTATGTCACAAAAGTTTAGACATCCAACAGGTGTACGCGCATAGACACTGCCACACTCAGCGATTAAATAGATTAGAAAAGTAGATTAAAAATAACGTAGATTGATTGTAATTCATTTTACTCTCAAAAAAAAAAAAAGTTCCACATAAAAGTGCTGTACAACTAAAGCAGATAAAGGAATCACAAACCCTTCCAGACTCCAACAAGGCAGTTGGGAGAGCACAAGAGCACTGCACATGATTTCCACTTTAGTAAACAAAAACCATGAAAAAAAAAAAAGAAAGAAGAATCAAGATTATTTACAAAAGGGATGAAAAAATTCTTGCTTGGACTGGTTATTAAATCAAAAGCCTCTGTTGGGATCTATTTTTCTTGTGAAGTTTGACAATCAACAGTCACAGGCCTCACATCACAGTTGCACAGTGTGTTACCCAATCATATTCACTCTTACAGCACAGGGTCACGTGGTTTTACATGAGAAGACTGCTACAGCCCCTGAGGAAAGGAAACCCAGAGTGACCACTCTTCCTCACACACACACACAAGACACGACGCTGTGATCAAGTTTTCGCAATTCCCGCGGAGCTCCGCACGAAAAGCCTCGCTCCTCTGGGCTGTTCAAGGATGTCAGGATCATCACAATGACAGTAAACTGCTTTTTTTTTTTTTTTTAATATTCCCCTCTTTTGCAACTCCCCCCCGCCTGCCCAAAATATTCCTCAGTTTCAGTTTATTTCAAGTCTTAAGAGCTTCATCGGTTCACCAGTTCGCCACGGCGGGTGTGTCAGCGGCCTTCCGTTCCGTGTACAAATCCATAATCATCAGACATGAGGAGGAATGTGACAACGAGGCTTTACGGGGGAGTGGTCAGTAGAGGATGAACGGAGAGCTCACTTGGCTGAAACAAGATTTGTTGTTCCCACAGCTGACACCAGGCAGGCCGCGCATCGACACGATGGATTCTGGTGGACATGAAGGGACTAAGACTGGCTGTAGGAGTTGCTTTGGTTCCCGTTGGAGCTCTGATCACCTTCACTGTGAACACAAGGTTTGTTCTTGTAAGGCACCGAGACAAATGGACAGCTGTGTACGGCATGGGAAATGGAATTCTGAAGGTACCTGTTTGGAGGAGGTTTAGGTTTTGGCATCTTATTCAGCATGGCGGCTATCTCCTTCCTGTCGTCAAAGTTCTTCCACTGGTCATAGAGCTTCAGAATGACACGGATGATCTCCAGAATCTGTAGATTTCAGAAATATATTGAAAAGTTAAAATCACAGAACCAAAAAAGTAATGATTCTTCAACTTATAGATGATTTTTAAAACTTGAGCCTCTCGACAAACCTGCTCAATATCCATTAAAAGAATCCCTGAATTTCAAATTATATTGTATATATATATATATATATATATATATATATATATATATATGTAGGGTTTTTACCCTGTTTATTTCTTCTTTATATGTAATTTTAACAAAAAATATTACATAATGAGATCTGCTTCAAGTGGCACAGTTTATCCTCTACCATACAGCGACTCTCACCTTGTCCATGTCAACAGAGAGCTCTGCAAACCACTGCCTGGCATCTTTCTGCTGAACCACGCAGGCAACATGTAGACAGGCTTTGGGAAGAAAAAAATATCATCCCTCACATGACAGCTGCCAAATCAGATGTAGTCAATAACTACATTAAACAGCTGAGATTAAAAAAAAAAAAAAAAAGGAACTGGACAAATCTTACCCAAGGCAATCATGAATGGAGGGTAGAGGAGACACAGGTCTGTCCTGTATGTGTCGTTCACTATTCTCCTGGTATAAACAGAAGGACAGGCGTCAGTCTGTCTGACAGTATGCGGTGAATCTACAGCATTGGTAATATTTGTTCATAATTATGAGATAAATGTGCAGCATCTAACCAAGCCAGGGGTAGCAGCATGTCCTCCTGGCCCATATCTTGCACATACTGCAATAGTGGTCTGTATGGGTGGTACACGATCAGGCAACAGTCCTGAAAATGACAACGAGCCATTAAACAGATCAAACCAAAGACACATCTTAGTAATCTCTCCACTCACCATTAATTCTAGAAGGTAGAACTCACATTCCAGGATCTGTTAAGACACATTCAGATTTGTTTAAATGTAACCACTCCTATGTGGGTGCAGCATGGACATAAATGTGAAACGACTGAATGGCTAAAGGTCCTTTCACTACCAGCTCAAACTCACAGACTCCTAAAAATCATATTTGCAGTGCATTCAAGACTCCCCATCAACACCCTACACCGGCAGCCGTGTTTTAACTGAACAACAACATTATTCATCGCAGGACTGCAACAATTACTTGTGGAATCTCGTGCGTGGGTATAAACGACAATGACAACATGTTAAGACTGTAAGGAGGTCCTGGCATGTGGACATATTGCTCAGCTGCACATAAATAACCTTTCAGAGGAGCAGAATCGCATCTATGTGTCTGACTCACATAGCTATAGCACATACACAACAAAAAAATGTTTTTTTACTTTTAAGAACTTTTTCTCCCTCTATAGAAATAAAATATATTTTGGAGAGATTTTAAGAGTCCTGTTGATTTTATATTGAGAGCATTTTACTTACGTGATTCATTCTATATGGAAATTCCTTTGGAAAGGCATGGGAAAATCGTGTTTTCACTGTTTGACAGAATACAAAATCATTACAGTAAATAATAAAAAAGGGGCACTTTCAAACGCTTTTACTCATTGTGGTCACTTACAGACAGACGTAGCTGCAGAGATTAACCTGGTGTTAGACACTACTCCAAATTCCTGGAAGACCCAAATCATTTGATTAGTTTAGATGCTGGTATGGGCATAACAACAGGTATAATATATTTATCGGCAAGTAGTTAAATGCTTGTTTTGGCAGCATAAACACTTCCATACCTCAACTTTTGAAGCTAAAAAAACACAAGTAGGGGCCATGAGGACTGGATCTATACTTTTCAAGGAATACCTGGAGATTCAGAAGAAAATGGATTGAGGATTTAGAAAGTAAATAATGCACTCAAGCATCCCCATGGATGCAGGAACATGGAAACTATTTTCCAAAGTCTTGACCTGGCGTAGAAGCGTTTGAAGTAAACGGTGGCAGTGGCAATGACCTGCTGCCTCAGCTTCAGGTGCTCCCCCAGAGCCTGGATCACTGAAACAGACCGATTGGAAGCTCATTTTAATGCACTCAGAACATTTAAAAAAAGAATCAACAGGTCCTGATGATGATGGTGATGATGAGGTCTATTTTTTTAACTAAATAAACAATAAACAATCACCATTAGCGAAGAAAATCTGCAGCTTCCAGTACTCCTCTTCAGAAAGGTACTTCAGATCCTTTTGACGCTCTTTCAATAAGTCTTGTTTGTCCAGTACCCACTGCAAACTTTAAAGAAAATACAATAACATTCTCAAATCGTCCTGATATCCACTGGTCTTATTTACATCAAGCTGTTAGCACAGCTAGCACATAAACAGTAGCATTAGCGGGCCCTATATTTCAAAGAAACGCTTTAAATGTGAGATTTGACGCCGAATCAAATCAGACTCCACTTCCGTGACAAACATCTTGCGTTAATTTGTTTTTACAGTTTTTAAACTGAAGAAACGGGTTAATATAAGCTGCTAGCTTTAGCGCTCGGTTATCGGGGCCTGACAATGTCCACAAACTAAATGCGTCGCGGGTGGGATGCAAACTTACTAATGAGAACTTTGCCAAAAGTTTCCAGCCATGTCGGGGGTGAGGTAGTCAAAGGCACAGCGTAAATGGTTTATTTTGCTTCCCAAAAATATACTTGGCGCAGGTAAAGTATTTGTGCTCATCAGTCGCTGTAGGAGTAACAGGAAATTCTGCAGGAGAACGACAGGACATCACACTTGTTCCGCCGCAACTTTAGTTCCGGAATTGGAATTTCACCTTTTTTCTTGTTGTTGAATATCTGGTTTTTATTTTCTTTACACTTTCTTCACAAAAAATTAACTGTATTTTGAAATTAGACAGTAAGATTAATTTAGAATGATGAATATAAATGGTTTAAACAATTCAGATGTCACCAATTGGTTACACACACAATTGGCAAGTGATTGAGCCAGGTTAAAATAAAGGAACACTGAAAGAATTATTTACTTTTGATTATAATTAACTTAGCGAGAGATTCACTTTACTCAGCCACTTTTATTAAGTTTACATTACAATTAAGTTATACATTGTTATCAATTTTATAATTAAAAGCATAGAGCCACCAGATGAGCAGCTGGAAGACAGAGAGAAAACCACAGAGCCCTTTGATCAGACAATAGATAAAGCACAACAAGAGAAACATTTACATAATGTTATTTATTTTATTTAACATCTGATAATTTCAATGTGAATGGAAAAATATTCCTAAAATTGTAAACATTCAGGAGTGCTTGATTTGGTTTAATTACATTTATGCAGTTAGTTATTAAGGTTTAAACTTGAGGGAATATTCTTCAAGCATAGCCAGAAGCTTTTCCTCCTCCTGCGGTGTGGACCTGGTGGAGGCCAAGGGCAAGTGTGTTGCCACAGCTTTGCGATCTGGAAAGAAATGTATGTAGATAAGAGATTAAAGGGAAGCACAAAAACCACCAGGTTAAAGATATAGGGAGTTCTGTACAATTACATGAAAACGCTGACATAAAAATGACTTTTAAAGAGAACAAATTAAGACTAAAACCTTTCTCAAAAATACTACTAAATGGTCCTAACCCTGGAAGAAGAGTCCACTAGGTTGTTTTGTAGCAGCAGCCGACAGAGCGAGCCATACAATGGTGTCAGCCCCCATGGCCTCTGTCCTCAGCTTGGACTGCATCTTAGCATGGAATGATGGCATGGATGTTTTAACAGCTAGAAGAGAGAACGACAAATAACACACAACAATTTTAGCTGGTTTTGGGAAGTTTTATAAGTCTTCAGAAAACAAAAACCTAACAAAACAAGCCTACCTGGTGTGTCTGCCCAGCCAGGGTGCATGCAGGAAAAATGGATCTCTTTATGCTGAGAGGCCCAAGCCTCAGTCAGAATCACCTGCTGTCTCTGCCAACACACGAAATCGCAGACACCAAACGGCACAGTGAGGACAATCGCTTCAACCAATCAACCGTTGCAGTTAGGCGGGTCCTACTTTGTTCTGAGCATAGGCCATAGTGCCGTCAAATGTCCCCTTCTCAAACTGCAGGTCATCCACGTTCAGCTTTTGCGTCAGCATGCCGCCTGACGACACAGTCACCTGGTAGGAGACACAGTCACCAATGTACTCTGTTAAACTTACAATGAGGTTAAAAACACACTTGTGCTGAGCTCTAACCCACCACTCTGGGGTCCTCAGCCTTCTTCAATGCAGGCATCAATGCCTTGGTGAGGATGTAGGTGCCTGAAAATGACAACAACATATTTTTGACATTTGTCTTTTAGTCATTACAAACAGACTGATACTACACTGGCCATTCGAAATGTTTTCTTTTAAAAAATAAAGCAATATATTTAAGTGTACCAAGTGTATTTGTAGCAAAGTTCGTCTCCAAGCCTTCATCAGTTAATTCTCGCTGGTTCACCATACAGCCAGCGTTGTTTATCTGTGTACAAGTGATTATGTTATTAAATAACTCGACAGGAGTCAGACTGTATATAACATAATAAGCACATACAGTGCCCATGTAGTACTTACCAGTACGTGTATGGTGTTGTTAATTGAGAAGTTGTTTGCGAACTCCCACACTTGCCTTGCGCTTGACATGTCAAGGATGTGCACATGAACATTCTGAAGAAAACAAGCAGGAAGTATAAATGTTGTAGCTGTTGAACATCCCTACAGGCAGCACGCGCTGTGCATATTTACCAATAAAAGCAACACATGACCACCTGTTGATAGACCAGGTTTGCTGAAGACGTCACCAACCTTACCTGATTGCTACTCTGTTGCACAATTTCTTCCCTAGCTGCCTCCGCTCGCTCCCTGTTTCGACAGACCATGTGAACAGTTCCTCCTGAAGAAAAATGCGCCGTGTGATTCACATTAAACACGAGGCGACAAATAAAACCGAGTGACTTCAACAACGGTAAGTTTCACAAGCCCACCTCTGTTGGCTATTTCCAGAGCTGCAGCTTTTCCAATCCCACTGTTGCAGCCCGTTATCAGGAAAGACCTCCCACTGACATTGACATCTAGGTCTGCTGGACAGAAATGCTTTGCTGCAGCTTCATAGCCACTCCTGTCAGGGTCAAAGAACACCACAGTAAATCCACACATCCATCACCGAGCCGTGTGTTTATGCTGAGGTGAAACAGAATTCCGCATTCCAAACAGAACAAACGGAGCTCCAAATAGTTATTCACTATTTATTTATTATTATTGATCATTTTGCTGAATTATGTCTGGTATGATCTCTGCAGGTGAAATTCAATACAGAAAACTATCATTGTTCTAAAAATGAAAAAAAAAAAAAAAAAAAAAAAAAAACAAATGCCTAATATATCTTGAACGACAGACATTATTTAACCACTGTCCACGTAACGTAACCACTTACATTCCACTGATTCTTCGAGGTTAAGGCAATTACACACACACGTGTTTGTGAGACCCAAAAGACACTAATTGATGACAAACACGGTAGGATCTACTTACTTAGTGTACTCCTGCAGTCCTTTCACAAACCAAACCGCGTTCCTGTAAAATGACATTTTATGACAAGTTTTGTCCTGTGAATGCCTCTACAGTTGGACGATCTCAGCTACAAACACACCAGAATGTTTCATAATCGCAGTGTTGTGTCGTAAGATGGGCGGGGACTGTGACCGCCGGAAGTGATTTGATGTAAAGCCACAGCTCCCCTAGTGGAGGGACATGCAACAACAATGTTATTCAGAAGATCCACCCATCCATCTAATACTGCTTAGTCCTCGACAGAGGGCCGGGGGGGCTGGAGCCACTCCCAGCTGACATTGGGCAAAGGTGGGGTGCACCCTGGACTGGACCCAGACAGTCAGGGCTGACACAAAGAGACAGATTCACGCTCACATTCACGCCTAAGGGCAATCCAGTCAACCCAGTTGTGCATTCAGACTACCCAGTTGTGCATGTATTTGGACTGTGGGAGGAAGCCAGAGTACCAGGAGAGAACCCACGGAGACACGGGGAGAGCATGGAGACTCCCAGAATAAAGATATCAAATCTATTAAAAATAATATTTTGTCCCCATTTGTCCTATCAGAATTCATGCACGTATAAAAATGAAGTCAATCCTTGAAGCAGCTGACTGTATTGAGACAACTTGGACATGACAGTGCTGACAGTCAGTTCAAGAAACGCTGACTGCACAAAGTTTCCACCCAACGTCGCTATATTAATACTTCTGACACAATAATAGGCGTAATAGGTGAGGATTGTGGCGTTATTAACGATGAAATATTAGACAACTGTCACCAAAGTCCAACAAGTTCATTGGCGTGACCATGATAGATGTTTGCAGGGACATTCATTCTTCAGGGGTTGGGAAGGTGTAACATTCCACAAGGTGCTACAGGGATGGAGGTGGTATATAAAAGCCACGCAGACCGAATGATGTCAGTAACCAGAGCCCCAACATGAGTCGTAGTCCCGAGAGGATGTCTTCTTACCGCCGGCATTGTGAGGGGGCATTTGCCGCCCCATCTACCTACCGCCTCCGCATGTTTAGCCGCTCCCCGACCCGCAGGGAGACCCATCAACGGTCGACCAGCTTCACCCAGGGCGCAGGGGTGATGGACAACAAGGCGGTTTCTAGTAGGGCAGGAATGGGCAGGTAGGCCACACGCCTAGTTCATGAAACCTTTATCGTCTTTTCATATTGAATCTAACTAAATTTTACAATCTTAACTACCTTCTGTTGACAGCAGCGCAAGTATGGGAAACCTATGCTTTGGTATGTCCATGGGTCTGGGGCCAAAACTGGACCTTGATGCTGTCGCAGCAGAGAACCAGACATTCATTGAGACTCGAACCAGTGAAAGGCGGGAGATGATCGACCTCAACGACCGCCTGGCTGCCTACATCGAAAAGGCAATCTATAAAACGCAGAACGACTGGTTACATTTTCGGCTTTGGAGGTTTAAATGGCCACGCGGTACATTTGGTGGATGCGGTTTAATATAATCTCCTGCGTGTTTCCTAACAGGTACGAACCCTGGAGTCAAAGAACAAACTGCTGGAGGGGGAGATCGAGGCGTTGAAGAGCCGCTACGCGAAGTCATCAGGACTCAGGCAGCTGTACGAGGCGCAGCTGAGGGATCTCACCAGAGATGCGGAGGGAATGAGGGTCCAGAGGGTGACAAAGCTCATCATTAAGCACTGCAGGGAGCCATACACGAGGACCCGAATTAAAACAGCACTCTGTGGTCTTTCCCACCCGCGTACCAGGACGTGTCCGTGGCAGCGAAGGAGGCGGTGCAGGCTCAGTTGGACGCAATCAAGGTCAAATATGAGGAGGCTGTGGAGGCCAGAAAAAAGACAGAGCAAGACATCGAGGCTGTCCGCCCGGTGAGAGGCCCGAGTGAGCGTTCGTTCTTCTCTGAGGCGCGAAAGCTCACGGGTGTCAATCTGCCAGGATGTGGACAGAGCAACAGCGGCACAGATTGCACTGGAGAAGCACCTGGAGCAGCTGGAAGCGGAGCTGGCCTTCCTGCAGAAAGTTCACAAGGAGGTGACGCGCCTTTCGGCTAAATCCCTTTAGGTTTTTTTTGCCGGCGGATTGATGAGCATCGGCGTTTTACAACAGGTTAGATTTAATATTCAGCCGCCGGTGATGGATGTGTGTAAGGGGCCGAACGTGGCAATTATCAGCAAGGTGTCAACACGCATGAGGAGCTGGAGGGGAAAGCTGGGAGGAACCTGTGGTCCAAAGTTTTAATCTTGGGAAAAAAAAACAATAGCTTCAAATTACAGTCAATGGGGAGCTGTAATTAATTATATTTAACCGGTGGTCCGTGACCCATTGAAAGGAAATCGAGGAGCTGATGAAGCAGATCTACTCGGCAGTTTGCAAGGTGGAGGCAACCTACGAGCTCCCGGACCTGTCCACTGCACTCAGACAGATCCAGGCTCAGTATGAAAGCATTGCAGCCAAAAACCTTCAGGTAGGACGATGTCTACTGGTGGTCGTGAGACATAACCTGTAATGCTCTCATTACGACGACGTGCCAGGGGTCTCTTCGTAAGGTTCCAATTTTCTTCAGGATATGGATACTTGGTACAGATCAAAGTTTCAGGACCTGAGCGACGTTTCCACCAAACACGTTCAAAGCATGCAAAGTGTGAGAGATGAAATCACAGGCCATAAGAGGGACGTGAGTATGAGTTTCTACTCGCTATTGTCAGTACTACGCTTTTCTTAGCTGTTGTTTGGTGCATTTGCGCAGATTCTGAGCAAAGAACGTGAACTAGACTCACTGAAAATGAGGAATGAGTATTTGGAGGCTCAGATGAGAGACGCAGTAGAGAAATGCAAGAAGGAAGAAGAGGATCTACAGGTAAGTGACAATTACAACATCAATTAAAAGTATTCACATCCATAGAATAGGCCATGGCATTTCTCATTAATCAGGCCAAGAACTACCCAAATAATTCTATTACCCTCACAGGATCGCATAGAGACGATTAAAGTGGATCTGAAGGTAACTAAGGAAAAGATTGCTCTGCTGCTGCGGGAATACCAGGACCTGTTAAACGTCAAGATGGCTCTAGAGATCGAGATCACGACCTACAGGTGGAAAAAAAAAATCACAAAAAACAAAAAAAAAAGCAATTATGCTTGTGTGGGTGCAATATGCTTCTGTAATTGTCACAGCATGTAACTACACTTAAAACGGAAATCAAGGAAGATCTGATTATTACAATTGATTAATACTCATATTATATATATATATACATATATATGAGTATTAATATACATCTTATATATATATCTTTTTATCAGGAAGCTGATCGAAGGGGAAGACAGTCGTCTGAGCAGCATGGTCCAAAGCCTCACTATAACTGGAGGTCTGCATCACTCTGCTACTGTCAGCACTTGTGCAAGTTCAGATTCTGATACCTCCGCTCACACAGTCGCCTCAGAACAAGATAAATCATCCAGAGACTCCAAGACATCAGAGTCCGAGGAGCAGGGAACCAAGACATCAGAGAGAAAGACCGTCCTCATCAGGTGAAGGAACAAGCGTGGGGGATTTAAATGTACCACGGGCATCAACTGAGAAATAAACACCAGTTTATTGCGCCTGTTACCTTTTCACCCCCCAGAACAATTATGACTGATGAGGGCACCATTGAAAGCAACACACAGGAGTGCACCATCACCATTTCTGGAGCAGCTGATGATACCGACGAGGAATAGACGAGCGGAATTGTTCAATACAGCTTCGGCAATTGTGCTTTGAAATGCCTGCTCACACACACTCCGTCTTTCATTTTATTCTCCTGTAGGTCAGCAGCACATTGGGCAGCAAATAAAAGTGCATGAAAAGATCTTTGTGCTTTTGATTTACATGCAAAAAAATGATCAGCATGATACAAAAATACACTATTTGTTCCCCTGATTTATTTCCCCCAAGGCAAATCTGTAAACTAATTATTCAGTACAAGTGCAAAAAAAAACAAACCCTTTCAGCACATTTGATATCAAGCAAAAAATATTTGCATAAGAGTGTAAAAGATCTGTGTTAGTAAAGATATTTAAATAATATATATAACACATATACGAGCTGCCTGTTAGCACACGACAGCTGTGTGTTAAATATGACACAATAGAGAGATTGTAAAAAAAAAAATCAGCTTTCTGTTGCCAATTCTGTTTGTACCCATTAGAGTCAAAAAACCATTTAGATAGAAGGATATTATTACATAAATGACAACTGTAACGGATCACTTGATGTGTGATGTGTTTCTAGTGGAATGGCTTGGGTTCATCTCCCACACCTCCAGCCAGTCGATAAACAGCAAGGCTCACTTCATATGCCAGGTCATCAGCACTCTCCTTAAAAAAAACAAAACAAAAAAAAGCACACAAATTACACATCTGTATGTACCAGGGGAAAAAAAAAAGACACAACACAAGTCATTAAATAGTGTAAGAAACGCCCACCTGTGTTTGCGCCTCTGCATAAACCCTAACCACATCCTCAGTACCAGAAGGTCTTACAAAGGAGCGGGCCTTTTCGTACTTCTTTACCAAGCTGTCGATGGCTGTCTGCAGTCCCGCAGGACTCACTGCCCGTCTCTCTGCATCTGTTGTGTCTATGATCCGGCGGTCTGCAACCTGCGGGGTGAGCAAAATGGCTCCATCAGCGAGCAATATTTAACCAGAAGTGGTTCAGCTCAGCTCTCTGTAAACATTTGAAGGGAATCACGCACGAGACCTCAAATTTCAGGGTAATTGCATCTTGATTTTGTGCGCACGTGAAGAAATAGTTATGCAGCTGAAGATAATATCCATGAGAAGCATGATTTTAAAAGGCAACATTTTAAAGAAAGAACACGAGTCCTTAGAACAAAATAAATGAGCACCTTGACTTTGAGCTGCCTGTTTGGCAGGTCAGTGTAGATGGCGTCCCACTGCTGAATGGTCATACCCTTTATGGCTAAAATGGCTTCTGTCAAGAGCATGTTGGAAATGGCATCACCTACAGTCTTCAGAAGAAACAGCAAAAAAAACATGTATAGGCAGCTCCGATAATGACGACGGTTTTCTCTAAAACCCTGCACACCTACCTGATTGATGACATCCACGGCGTTCTGCAGCAGGAGGGCGGCTCCCTTTGCTTCGTCATTGGCGCTCGGGTTCTCCGCCAACTGGCGGATCTTATCTTTGGCTGACTTACTGAACAACACCTGTTCACGACACACGCACAACAACTCAAAAGGGTTCACTCCTCTGCGATTATGTGATGGGTGATTTATGTACGTCGGTTCTACTCACAGTTCCATGGCCATTGGCCTCAAAGTACACACCAATATCAAACTCCTGGGCTACGTGATGTAGGTGTTTCACTCCAGTTTTGGTACATCGCACTGTTAACTAAATTGCAAACACATAATTGCCACCATAACATCAAAATATATATTAAAAGCATCGCACTGTTAACTAAATTGCAAACACAATTTAGAAAATCGCTGTTTTCTCACGTTCATAATCTCTTCCAGATAGTGTGTTGAGCTTCCATTTGCATACGCAGTTTGCACCACAGCCATGTTTAAGTCCAGACCGGCCTGCGTGATAAGAAATGTGAAGCGTATGCACCCATGTGTGCACTTCAACTAATGTTTTATTTGAGGGGACACCTGTGACAGCAGCTCTTTGAGGAAAGTGCTGATGAGAGTAGCGATTTTGTCTCCATCCAGTAGGTGGAACCGTCCTTGGGAGTCCGTGTAATAGTAAACGATTCTGTCAGCATCGCCGTCGAAAGAGCAACCGCGCTCACCAGGGTTCATCTCAAAGCCTTAATGGAGAGGAGAAATATGCAAGATGTCCAACTTTTTAACAAATGAAGAGAGGGTCTACTTTATATGGCAATGCACATTTATTTTTATCATTCATCAGGCAGTATGCATTTATAATAATGTACTATCTTACATGACGCCTCCCAATAGATTTACATCTTAAAAAGTTCATGTTGGTTGATAGGAACAATTATCTGGCTCTGTGATTATTCCTATTATGAAATGTGAACTGTCCTTCATCACAAGCACATTTACCTCCTGGAGCATTTTGCAGCAATTTGACATAGTCGGCACCACACCGGTAGTTGAGCTTTCCTTTACTGCCGTCATTGAACAGCGATATGTGCAGCAACTTCTTCAGGTGACTCTCCATTTCACGCAGCTTTACAGCCCCAACGCCGTTGGCCCCGTCCACAGACAGGTGTTTCTGGTCATCGGTGCAATTGAATGCCTATAACAGAGGAAAATAACAGGAAAAAGAAGGAAGAAAAAGAATAATTACAGGTAAGACAGAAAAAAAATAATCATAGTTTTTGAATGGTTATATAACACCTACATTCTTTGTGAGCTGAATAAAGGCCTCAGAGAGTTTCTTATAGTATCCTTCCACTGTTGATTCACCGTAACTACCCTGAGTGTTCTGACAACACACCGTATAGTGGAGCTGTGGGGTAGTCACCAAACCAAATTCTGATGAGAGAAAAGCCGATTGACATGTTAAACTAGAAGGAAAAAAAAAAAAAGAGAAGACATTCTGGAGGGGGTATTCTTTTGCACTACCTTTGCTATGGCCACCGAGTGCTGACACTCCATCTATCACGGCCTGTGACAGCCTGTCACTGCTGCTTCTACAGTTAGAAGACACAAGTGTTCCAGACTTTAGCTACATATTATCTCAGAGTGACAGTCAAACGAACACTTCTCAGCTCAGATGCAGGCACCGTCTCTAAACTGGCTGTAAAAATCCCAAACAAGATGAGATGTGAGATCATACCTTGTGTCTTTGCCCACAAATATATTTGCCTCGTGGCTCATATTTATGCCCTCCTTCTTAATAATGGCCTCCAAAACAGTGAGCAAATCCTCCTGCTCTGCATTGGCAACCTGGCTGACATAGCCTTCCCACGCTGGTGTCAGCATCTCCCCCATGGGGTCGATCACCTTCACCCCGTTGTCCTCCTAGAGATGTGCAAAAACATTAAAAAAGTAAGCAAGGCGAAGTGGATAATGGTGATCTATAGTACTGGGATTGTCCGAGGGGAAATGTTTTTGAAATTATGTGGACAAATAAACCAGAGGGCGGCTAGAAAGGTGAGCTGTCACTGTGAAATGTTTCAACTCTCCCTCTCTCACCTCTGGGTTGTGCGAAGCGGTAACCATGACTCCGATGGTGGCTTCGGTACGTTTAGAGCGAAGGGCAGCAGACAGTCCCACTCTGAACATGATGTGGTCGAGGTCCTTTGCGTTGGCCCTGAACCCTGCCGTGCCATACTGCAGGACCAGCCCTTTGGGTTTAGGGTGGCGGCTGGATTGTGTGGACACCGTCTCTGACCAATCCATCTGTTCCAACCCTGTCTAGGGGGGGCAACACAATTTGCCCGGTGAAAAATAGAGTAAGATTTATTGTCTCATGCATTTGCCAAATTTATTTATTCATTTCAAAGAAAATGGATAATATAACACTGCTCAACTGTGGAAGATGGCTGGTGGGTGCTGGACAAATCAGAAACAGAATATACCATAAAGAGGACTCCAGTGAACTACACTGTTCCAAATAATAATAGAACACGAGGTCCAGTCATGGAACTATAAACCAAAGTCAGCACAAAAGTCCAGCACCCCGTATGAAGCCCCTTTTTTAAAGTGTAAATGACAAGACAGAGAACCAAGTACACAAGCTGAGATTTATTTTGAAAATGTTCCTACGAGGGGGGTGAAAGGTCCCAGCCACAGCGTCCCTGTTGTTAAGACAACCCGCAGCGACACGCCGCAACCTTCAAAAGAAAAGTTCACTTACGGTGCAGAAAACCTGTCTTGCTGAGGCGACTTTTGTGTTTAAATGACTTCCTGCTCAGCACACGTTGACGTGGCTTTAGTGTCGGCAGTTCCGGGTAGAGACGACATATCCGGGTCCAGTTCTATGTGATACGACAGCGCCATCTACTGGCATAATAATAATAATAATAATAATAATAATAATAATAATAATAATAATAATAATAATAATAATAATAATAATAATAATAATAATAATAACAATAACAATAACAATAACAATAACAAATCACTCACCACTATGAAATAAGCATATTTCTTATGAGATACATTGTCTCAAACGCATATGTTTTTAACGCATGTCATAATTGCGTTAGAGCACGTTTGATTTAAAAAACAAAAGTTTTTAATTTGAGACGAAAAGATCTCTCCTGCAGAAACCCTCTGCAGAAACCCTGCGACTGTGCGCGCAGACCTGTGCGTGATGCACGGCCCCTGTGCAGCAGGAGCTGCAGACAACCCCCGTCTTCACGCTCGCATGTCCCTCTTGCGCATAGCGACAAGAACTTGTGCCCTGAGTACTCATGCCGCCTCCCATTTAAGAAGAAGTGTGACATTCATCCACCCAACCCCATCCCAGCAGCGGGGAGGGGGGGAGGAGATCCCAGATGGACGTATGGGTAGGCGAAATAAATAAACAAGCGACAGGAGGGGGGGGGGCAGGGGAGGAAATTCCCTTTTCCTTCCTGCAACGTTGGCGACACCACCGGGAAGCGGTGCGTCAGGCTGTGTCAATAATTTCTTTATTTTCTTCTTCTTCTTCTTCCCCCCGTCGATCTTAAAAGGACAGGACTGCATCCCAAATACCCGAACGCAAAACGGGGCACCGAGGAAAGGAGCGCCGCAATCTGACGACCGCAAGGGGGACATTGCGGTTCATTCTCATTTTAGAAGGGTAGAAAACGGAGGTCTCCTCCTCACGGAGCATTTGACCAACCAATGGAGTGATTGTCGTCGTTTCTTTCGGGGGGGCACAGCCGGAGCGTGCACGTTGCCTGTTTCTTTTTTTATTTTATTTTATTTTATTTTATTCGTAAAATAATTCCCGCAGGCCGATGAAAGGGCTTTCGTTGCCGGTTGAATATTACATAACCGAGTAGCTGTCCAGGGTGCTGAACCCAACGGTCGAGGACTGAAAACCAACAGCCAAAGGGAAATTGCAGCCTTGCGTAAGTCTATTTCTGCAATCAATCCGCAGCTATTTGATATTAAAAAAAATAATAATAATTATTCGCTAACGTGAGCCTTCCCGTGTTTGCTTTTCCGCCCACACAGAAGGTCACGGGCCTATCCACCTGGTAAGGGGGGAGAGCGCGCACGGAAACACCCGCAGCCCGCTGCGCTCGAACGGTACAGGCGCATCTATCATTCTGTCGTCCTCCGGTGGAATACATCGCTGAGCTGGTCGACCTAAAGGAGAGAAAATGTCGGGGCAAACGCTCACGGATCGCATTGCCGCTGCGCAGTACCAGTTAACGGGATCGGATATGGCCCGTGCAGTCTGCAAAGCCACCACTCACGAAGTGATGGCGCCCAAGAAGAAGCACCTGGAGTGTAAGTGCTGTCCTTTTTCCTCCTTTGCGCGTTGGGTGACACTGCGCGGACCTTCACTGGTTCAGATCACAGCGCCACCGCCTTCGCGCAATCCGCTGATTTTGGAAATATCGTTGAAGATGTGGCAGCCATAAGAATTGATTTGGTGACACCCCCCCCTCCCCCTTCTGGTGACCCTGGTGTCAGCCTCTCATAAAGATGACTCGCAGGAAAGAGGGCAGGAGAGACGTGGCCATGTCTTATTTTAGGACAGGCTGATAGCCTCGGAGAAAAGTCGTTTCATTTCTTCCTTCCAAGAACGCCAATAACAAGTCCAGATCATGAAAGTGGGACCCACATTCCTCAAACCTTTTTGAAGTGAGCCTCTCTTGCAGCTTTCTTAACACATCCATAGATAACAGTATGGGACCGCTTATGACCAATGGTCTGTCACCATATCATCTGCCACACAGACTGAGTCAAACCAAAGCAAACGCACGCTGCTGTATAAAAAGGATGAGTGGTGTGTTTGACTGTGCACATTGGATGTCTGGCCACGTGGGTGTGTGCGGCTGCCCCATCTTAAGCTAAGACCTTATATCTTGCAATCTGCTCCCCTGCTGAATAATTTAATCATCAGCCAATGACCAGCTTGCATTATTTACACAACCAAAGGTGAGCAACAACGGCAGAGTATGTCAGCCGATGGTTTCCTCGCTGTCTGCCCTCTTGCAGGGCGTTTTTTGCAGGTAAATTGATGCATTAATCGTTGCTACTTTCGGGGCCTCTTCTACTAAACGCGCATTTAGCAGCAAAAGCACTCCAGACATAAAAAAAAGCCCCCTGATTTGATTCACGTGTGTTCACTGTGATGGTGAGATACATGGTCTTTCAAAGGGTTTTCATACAGGAACATTGTTGCTTTCTAGGGCACCCTGTATGTAGGCCAGTGTGCTCCTCTCACATCATCGAGGAAGCTTAAAAACCAACTATGTGCAAAGAGGAGAAGCACAATGAGGACGTGGAGTAGTAACAATGGCTAAACAAAGTATAAGTGATGTAAAAAGTAGGCCATTATTTAGCATGTTCCATAGCATCAAGTTAATAATACCCACTTTGACCTACAGTGGAAATAGAAGTCAAAAGTCAGATGTGTGATATTATCAGACTTGAAAACACCAGTCTGATTGTACGGTTCAGGGTTAGTGGTCCACAGGTCCCCCCTGCAGACTAACCACAGTGGCGGGCGCATCTGCTGAGAACATTCTCATACAAGGTCAGCATGCACGCCCATGGCAGAAAGGCGGAACAGCAGAGGTCAAGTCAGTAATACACGACATTTAATAGCCAGTTACTGTAAAGAACACTGACGCACACGGGCACTGTTAGTGGGTTTCTGTTTGAGACAAGACCAAGATGCATTTGACAGGAATAGAAATGTTTTAAATCAGAAAGCAGAGTTGGGCTTTTCTAAGGGATGAGCTTCTTAAACCAGCAAATAAAAAAAAAGAAAAGAACCATCAGTCCTCAGAGAGAGATAGACAGACAAATGTACTCTTACAGAGCACGAGGTGTTGGCATCCATTATTGGAACTCTGTCGTGGATTATCGTAAGAGTCTTTATTTAGCTCGGCCAATCCTCATTAGAGACACACACCTGTATGCGAGTGTGTGTTTTGTCCTCAGTCAATGATAGCGACAACAGAAATCACGGATCCTATATGATGTTGATTTGGAAAAGCATTAAGTTGTTGGCATTCTGTGAAGGCGTTGCATCAATCAAAGACTGTGCGCTGAATGTAAAGCGTTACATCTATGGTTGGACTAATGTTTGATGCTGTCAAAGGGTACAACCGTCCTCTGTCTCCATCTCCCTCATATGAGGTTAAATGAGGAACAAAAGGAAATCAGTTTAAACATAATGACTGGAAAAGATACTATTAGGGTAAAAATCACAGGATTGGCTTCTGATTGGCAAAAATGTTTTCTTTTCCAGCATTACCAGACATCTTGAGACATTTCACTGGGGCTGCTACCATCTGTCCATGCTGTTCAGATAGACTCAGGCATCAATAATTAGGAGGAGATCAGACGAAGCGTGACGACTTTGCGTCCATTACTTATTTCAGCGCTACACAGGAAACCAAGTTAATCCGATCTGTTACTTTGTAAAAGCTGGAAGCCAGTCGGTTGTAAAAGCCTAAACCACAACGGTGACTCACAAAAATGGCATCGCTGTCAAAAAGCTGCTCGCAGAAACGTGCTGTGGTGACGTGAAGCAAGTGGTGTCATCACCAGTTGTGTGTGTGTGTGTGTGTGTGTGTGGTTCATGGGGGATGGGCAGCAATGAGGCGGCAAATGCAGGAAGACCACAGCCAGTGATTAGTAATAATCTGTTTACAGCCGTAACCCACAATCACCATCGCCCCCTCCCTGCCACCTCAGCGGTGCTCTAACTGCCTCTATTTCAAAGCCCGTGTGCCTCTCTGCTGCGGCGTTCTCTTCATCGCCGTCGCTGTCTTCGCGTCTGAAAGCGGCGCCCGCCCGGGCAGCGTGCTTGGCCGTTCCAGAGATGCCCGTCGCCAGAGATGTCGGCTGCGTCGCTCTCTGCCATGCTGTGCTGTGCAACTCGGCCCTGCCCTTCTTCCTCGGCTGTCAATGTCAGCAGCATGGACTCGGGGAAATGTTTCAAGCAGGCAAATCATGCAGCACCCTTCGTGAGCTGCGTGTTAGAGGGCTGCTGTCACTAATAGATCCAGGGATCTATAAGCCTCCTAACGTAGCTTAAATCTTGCAAGGATGAGGTTAAATGATATCAGGTATACTTTATTACTCCCACAAGCACTTGCACCAATTTGGATGCAGATCATGTTGTATATATTGAAGGCTGCGCTGTCTGTTACCATAATTGCAGGTTTATTGTAAAAGTTAAATGTGTTACAGTACACCTCTGTGTGTCTTGTGCAGCACCGATGCTGATGCAGCCGTCTGCATGCGCCCGGGCAGAGGACTGAAAAAAGAAAAAGAAAGAAAAGCGCTGACCAAGTTTGATTCCCAGTTAACCGTTCTCGTGGGGATCAGGGGCTGCTCTGCGCAGAACAGCTCAACTTACTTACTTAATCAAAGTTTAATCAGAGCCGGCCACTCCGCAGCGCTCGATTTGGCTGCTCTCTTCTAAACTCAACCTCCGGGGCTTGGGCAGAAAAGTGGACTTCTCTGAATGACGATCTCTCTCTCTCGCTCTCTCTCTCTCTCTCTCTCTCTCTCTCTCTCTCTCTATCTGCGGCTGTGTTGCAGACCTGGTGTCGGCCACCAACACCACCAATGTGAACATCCCTCAGATGGCTGACACGCTGTTTGAGCGGGCCACCAACGCGAGCTGGGTGGTCGTTTTCAAGGCCCTCGTCACCACCCATCACATGTGTGTCCATGGCAACGAGGTTAGTGGCTGAGGCTGAGGAAGAGGAGTCAGGCGTGTGCACATTCACAATCAAACTGTACTATACTATTGAATACTCCAGTCTCATTGTTCTCTCTGGTGTTATTTATACATTTATTGCACTGGGTGCTACGGCAGTTCTGTATTATCACAGACACAAATTAACAGTTGATCGCAATCCCTTTGTTTCATTCAGTCAAAGATTTAAATCTACTACTGCACGTGTGAAAGTGCATTATTGCACTGGGAAAATGTTATTCATCTGCTGTTCTTCCTGCCTCTCTCTCCCAGAGGTTCATTCAGTATTTGGCTTCAAGGACCTCCCTGTTCAACCTCAGCAATTTTATCGACAAAACGGGCTCTCATGGTAAGAGCAAGCGCACAGCTTCTGGCAGTGAAAACGGCAAAAGCAGCGAGATGGCTCAGATTGAGCCATCTGGCAAATAGGGGGGAGTGGACATGGAATGACACGTGTAATTGCAGGCGCGCGCGCATTCATGTGCACGCTCATTTACACAGAAGAGCTGAACTCATTGTCATGCTCTTGTGCTTTCGCCAATTCCGTGGTGATAAGATGCAGCAAGACAGAGAGTCTTAAATAAATTGGTTTTCACTCCGCGGCAAAGAAGTTCTGAACGCGGTCGCCACACATGTAAACTTCAGCCGAAGTCTATTGACGGTGTTTTGGCACCTAGGAGGATTTGATGGCGAAACAGACAACATGCAGCAGCCGAGCTTCAAAACGCCACTTTTGGAAATGGTTCCAGACCAAATCAGGCCCGCTTCCATTTTCCGCAGAGCAGAAGCGATCGGCAGCGCTCAAAAGGCGGCGACTGTTTGAGATTGTGAATAAAAATGCCAACATTTACACTTTCAGTGAAACTCTTGAACCCTGGCTGCTTCTGCCTAGGTTACGACATGTCCACGTTCATCAGACGGTATGGACGATACCTGAATGAAAAAGCCTTCGCTTACCGTCAGATGGCTTTTGATTTCACCAGAGTCAAGAAGGGGTATGTTTGTCAGTATTTCAGTGATGTATGCCGTTCCGCCGCCACCGTCACGTGAGACTGTGTTGCCTTCTTTCAGCGCCGAGGGCGTGATGAGGACCATGACCACCGAGAAGCTGCTGAAGGGCATGCCTGTCCTGCAAACTCAGATCGACACGCTCCTAGAGTTTGATGTACTTGGGAAAACAGCATGCGTCCGAAAGATCGATAGGGTGTCACGCTACAAGGAATGCTCTTCTCTTGTTCTCAGGTTCATCCCAAGGAGCTCAACAATGGCATCATCAATGCTGCGTTTTTGCTGCTCTTCAAGGACCTGGTCAAGCTGTTTGCCTCCTACAACGATGGCATCATCAACCTATTAGGTCAGTCGTTGCACACCGAGAGCTCAAGGATGTCGGCGTCGTGGCGGCACTGACCGCACTGACTTTACACTGCAGAGAAATACTTCAAGATGAAGAAGAGCGACTGCAAGGAGGCCTTGGAGATCTACAAGAGGTTCTTGACCAGGGTGACGAAGATTGGGGAGTTCATGAAACTTGCAGAGGTAAGAGACCATCACGTCCCCCTGAAAATGATGCCACCGAACAAGACTTAAGGTCCACTGAACGCTTTTTTTTTTTCCTACCACAGACAGTTGGAGTCGACAAAAACGACATCCCCGACATCAACTATGTGAGTCAGCACTTGTTGCAGCCCTCATTTTTTGTTCGAATCTCCTCCATGGGAGGATGCAGTAAACACAAACACCACTGGCTCCGCCCCCCCCCCCGACACACACAAACGCACTCGTGTCTCACCCACCGTCATCTCCTCACCCAGTGTCTCCACCCGGGGGTGGTGGTGGATCTAGCAGACTCAGATGATCAGGACTCACCTTTCCATCCTCTTGAGAGCCCGGTAACCGTAGCAACCCTGGGGTTCTGTGGCTGAGTGCCTGTATTCAGGATGCAGTGTCCGCATGTTGACTTTAATCCAACTTTCCACTCACATGTTTGCTCATATCAATGAGGGTGTTCCTGTGAGCCTTTCTAACATCATCTGACATCAAGGATGCAAAATTTACAGCTCATTCATTGATAAGTTATATTTCTTATTTTGTCAGGCCCCTAGCAGTATCCTGGAGAGTCTGGAAACACACATGAATGGTCTGGAGGATGCAAAAGGCGGAAAGAAGGGGTAAGAAAAAGTTTCATTTTTCACTTTTTTCTTTAGGCGCTTGTTGATACCAGACTAACAAGAACAAAAGAATGAGCAGTGTTGCTGAAGGGTCTAAATAAGTGCTGTGTTTCTGCATTTTCCTTCAAATATTCCTCTCTTTTATTCCCTTTGTGTTCATTTGGAATCCCCAGTGAAGGGTGAGCATATACTGAACACTTTGTTTGCAGTTTAATAACTCCTTAGAAACCCGTGTAAGTTTACTCATCTGTCAGGTAAACTTACACATTATTCACATGAGTTACAGCTTGTAGGTAATCTCCATGTGAATAGAGACACCTTTACATGTGGAAATGTGCTGTGGTTACATCTGTGAAAGGCGAGAGAAACATGTATTATACCAGCAGCAGCTCACTTTGTGTGCATTATCTCACACAATGTGCATCAGGATATGATGAGTTTATATTCCAAATTTCAAAATAAATTCAAACATTATACTTGAAGTTGCTATAATTGGATGCATTAGTGTTTTTTTCCTCATTTGGAATGTAACTCCTCATATGATCACATCTGATTAAATCTGTCTTGCATATTTGTCATCAGCAGATTTGTCTCTTTCAAAAGTACTAACACTTCCTCCTGCTCATTAACTGTTTCAGGTCTCCGACAAAGGTGAGTCAAACATTCCATAGACTATTTATTTATACATACATATATATATATATATATATATATATATATATATATATATATACATATACATACATTTTTTTTCAAATGTGTTGCAGTGTTAAAAAAGTATTTGTGTTTACTTTTTCTTCCAGGGCTCTCCCACAAACAACGTATCTCCAACATCAACCCCAGCCAAATCGTCAAACGCCGTTCCCACCTTGCAGCCTCCTCCTGCTGCTGGTGCTGCTGGGGAGGGTGCTGCCGCCGCGGCTGCTTCTGAGCCGGCTGAGGAGTATGTGCCCCGCAGAATAATCATAAAATATTTATTTATCTCTCTCGCAAATGGTGAAGGGTGTTCCTTCCAGCCATTGTTCCAAATGGAATGTCTCTGCCTCATTTTTTCCAGCTCATTGTTGGACCTGGATCCACTGTCCTCTTCAGGTCCTTCGGCACCATCAGCTGCACCTACATCTTGGGGAGGTAAGGCGTTTCCTTCAGATCCAAAATTCCTACTATTTGGAAGAATGCTTCAGTTTTTGGACAATGTTGCAGCTGGAATTAACACGGCTCATCCCTTTTTCCTCAATTTTTGCTTATGCAGATCTTCTTGGATCAGGTGAGTGCAGCTCCACCCTTTCATGTCACACTGAGCCTGTAGTCTATCTTAGTTTATACTACCATCCCCTACCTACCCTAATGCCAGGGTGTTCCAGGTTGTCACGAACTTTTCTGAGCAAATCTGGAGTTGAGGTGACCTGGAAATGTCAGAGTTTTTAGTCTAAACTATATAAACAGTGATGTGCAGTAAATGTCACGTTACCTTCCTGTTTGTCTCTTCAAACTGTTTCTCTCCCTCAAACTCGTTTCTCTCCACCTTCTCTCTCCCTTCCCTCAACATACTCCATTGTCTGTTTTGGTTATAATGGGGGCTTGTTTTGGTTGTTTTTAAATTTATTTATTTATTTCAATGTTACGAATGGATGGTGTAAAATAATTTTGCCACCTTAATTTAATTAAAATCTGGATTTTTGCTTTGGTCGGCCGAACCCAAAACATATTAATTTGGCTTCCTTCGGACCTTTTGCTTTTGGCTTGATTTTATTCGTTCTTGCAACACCAACTGGGTGTTTTTGGTTGCTCTTTTTTGGGGGATTTATTTTGGTGCCCAGAAATGGGCGATTCCTTGCTATCCGAACCAACCCTTGCAGCAGAGCCCGCCCCCTCCCCTGCAGCAGCCACGCCTACTCCTGCAGCAGCAGCAGAACCTGGAGTCTCTCTAGCTCCTCCCACTAGTGCTGCACCTGCTACCTCCCCCGGCGCCGCCAATATGGATCTGTTGGGAGGTCAGTGGGCTTCCAGAAAATTCTCTCCGAAAGAACCACTCTGGGAAGCTCAACCCTAAAACCATCACACACGCTAATAAGACAATACTGACTGCATGCTGAAAGACTGAGGAAAAAAAAATAGCAGATTTATGGCATTGATTCTTTTCTGGCAACAAAGCTGCATCATTAAATCAGTGAATCAGTGAATGATGAATTCATGCACACACACACACACTGTCATTTTGTTAAGCTATCAATGCCAAGGAATGTGTTCTTAAATCAAGAGAACAAACAGTGAAGTGAAATAAAAAATCACCTGAATAAATTGCTAAAAAAAACCAACCCCAAAACATGTATGGAAATTAGTCAGATAGCTAAAACTAAGGGTAGATTTAGATGGTGAAAATTCCTTTTATTATCACACAGTTTAAAGATGAGGAGACATTTTACTATAGCTGCTGGTGTTAACTATGTAGGTATGTAACGTTTCAATTCTGAGAGCTAAAGCATTACATTTAAAGTAGGACTTCTTCACAATGACTGCCAATTTCATAATGTAAGCAATTTATTCGTGGGATTATTTATTGTAACACAAAAAGGCACAGACATTTTTTTTTTGTTTTTTTGCATTTTGCAGTCAGGTATTACCTCACACTCACCTGTGGCTTGCACATGAAACCGCCACTGTCATTCTCCACGTGTGTTGTTTGATAGGCAGACGTGCTTTTCCTTGGGCGGACTGAAAAGCAGATCTATCAAACCCTGTCAGACCAGTGCAGCTGCGCACGGCAGCCGTAACACTTGTGAGACCTATTCTGCTGTGTTTGTCATTGAAGTACCTTTGCCGTAGCGCCTCCTATCTGCCGCTTTCCCATCTGTCCTTTCACCTGTCAGTCATTAAATATGTTTAATATCACTGCTGTCTATAAGCTGCATCTGCCTTTCCAGGGGATTTAGGAAGTGGCTTGTCTATTCACGCCACTGCTCTTCTCTGTCTTATTTCCTGACATATTTACTTTTCATCTTTTTTTTTCTCTCTTCTTCTACCTCTGCCTCTCTGCTGGGGTGTGTGCAAACCTCAGATGCCTTTGCAGCAGCCGCTCCCGAAGCCTCTGCACCCGCGGCCGAAGGTGGCAACGCCGCCACGGCCGCCGCCACTGCGTCGGCCCCGGCCGCCAACGCCGGAGCCGGTGGGTGACTGAAAGGCCGAGCGCCTGTTTTCTGTCATGTGTGAGTGAGCTGGAACGTAGGTGGCTGCTGTGGAACAGTTGGACCTAAAGGAGATTTGCGTTCAGAGATGATGGTTTCGGGCTTCAATCAGAGTGTCGTGTGTGTGTGTGTGTGTGTGTGTGTGTGTGTGTGTGTGCGCGTGTGTGTGTGCACTCTCAGGCAGAAGGTGGGCAGTTCTGCACGTCATATCTGCTGGTGTTAGGATGGTGCTATTGTTGTTGCTATGGTGACGAAAGACAATGCTCCTGGGTTTCTTGTTCTGAATGATTCTGGCTTCTGTGTAGGTCTGGTCATTTGCCATTGATGCCATTTTTAGATTATTAGCTTTCCATCATGGAGGTGTTGGAATCACTGCCCATTCCCTTCTCTTATTTTTCTTTTTCCTCATTCTCGCCTCTTTTGTTACTCCATCCTCACCTTATCTGTAGTAATGTCATGTCTCTCCATGTCACCCCCCCTCCCCATTTCTTTAAGACCCCTTTGCTCCCTCAGAAAGCAGCACCAGTGCAACAGCTTCTTCCGGTCTAGACCTTTTGGACTTGATGGCAGTGGAGAGTAGTAATCCCCATAGTTCGCTGGATCTCTGCTTTAGTCCTCCCCACTCCTCCTCCTCCCCATCACCACTCAACATCTCTACTTCCTGTACCATCAACACCACTGCAACCATCACAGTCCCCAGCACCACCAACGCAGTGACTGACCCTTTCGGTGGTAAATGATGAAACACTGTGTGTGTGTGTGTGTGTTTGTGCTTGTGTGTGTGTGTGTGTGTGTGTGTGTGTGTGGTTACACATCCTTGTGTCTGCTGCTCTTTTATGCATTTTTTATTAATGACCATATTTTCAGTCTCTCTGATGCTGCTTCAGGATTCTGCACTGGTTTTTACAGGACTGTTTGCACGAATTCACTGTGTCTTTAGCTGAAATTGGCTCCCACTTGTGAGCATCCTTGCATATTTTTCTCCACGTTTGAGCTTATACTGCTGTCTGTGGGGGGTGCATGTGTTCGTAGGCCTATTTACCACCATGCCAAACTCCAGCTATGCAAAACAAGGCCCTGCAACTTGTGATGAACTGTTTACAGCAGGTACCCTCGTCCTCTATCTCCTGTGTGCTTTGGGTTTTGTACCTTGTCAGTGCCGCCCATAAGAGAGGGTCATCCACAAAATCCCTGAATATACATTCAAATCCCGCTGTTCATCTTCTATTCACTTGGTGTTCATCCTGTCTCAAAAGGGGAGTTTGATTTAGGAGATGACCCTGAACAATTTTGATTTAATTATTTTGTGTTTTGCTGGTTGAAATGAATTTGCCGAAGCTGGAAGATGCCAGAGTAACAGAAGAAAATAGCTGGGCAGGGCTTTCAAAGAATTATGGAGTCTGTAAAATTATACATTTATATTAAATTTGGATTGAAAGCTTACTTTTGGAGTTAGTGTCAATAGATGTCCAGACAGTATGTCTATGAGATGGTGGAGGGCGCCAGACATTCTTGTGGGTGGTCCTGTGCCTGGCCTTGCTGTGTCTGCTGTTCCGCTTTGTTCTTGGTTCCCTTCAGGCAAAGATAAACAAGAAAGAGAAATTGCTCTGTTTTAATTTAAAACCTCCTGAGCTCTGTGACGCCTTCACACCCCCCCCCCCCACCCTTCCGGCATGAACTGCATTGGCTGCAACAGCAGCTGACAAATGTGCACTACGATGATTCACAGTCGGTGGTTTATGTGTTCTCCACTTTGGCCTCCTCAGCAGATGTCTTCAGCTCCCCCGCCCCCTTCCTCTCATCCACACCCACAACCAAAACTGACACAGGAGCCGTTATGAACCTGTTTGGTGGTGGGTAACTTGTTGCCCCTCTTCGTGGTGTGTCTTATCACCTGACTTCTTTAACATTCTTACCTGCTGATTCCTTATGTTGTTGCTATAGTTATTTTGTTAGATCTTTCTTCCAGCTGAACTTTTTAAAATGTTTTTTGTAATTTTGTTTAGTTTTTCACTGGTTTTAATGGCCCTATTTAAAAAAGGAAATAGCAGAATGAAGCTTCCTGACTGGCAAAAGGCATGCGGGGCTGCTTGATTGGATTTCTACGCGTTTCCCAGTTAATGTTTACATGGACATTAGTTGACTATGAATGATTTCACCCTTCCTGTCTGACTGATGACTTTGCTTGGCATCACCAGCATCAAGCCGAAGGTTGACTCTTACCCCCTCTTTGCCCTCACGCTGCGATCGGGATGGTTGACCCTTCTGTGACCTGCCAGAGTCCACAGGAGGAGATGCCACGGCAGCAGCTGCTGCCCCTGCCGCTCCCGCCGCCCCTGGTGCTGAGCTCATGTCAGGTAAAACCCTTTCATGCATCATCCGTGCAACAGATCAGACGTGTTTTTCCTTTGTGCTCTGGCCTTGGGTCGATTGAGTCGGTCGAGAATGGAAGCCCTGCTTCAGACTGCATGTTTTTTTTTTTGTAGTTGTACTGTACATTAAATATATTCTGAAGCGTTCCTGACATTGGTTCTTACATGCTCCATGCTTGGTGTCGCTGTTTCTAATCAATGCCGTGACTGAAGAAATAATTTGTTATTAGCTTATTTTAATTTATGATCACTGTTGATATCTCATGGATCCAGAATACAGCTAATGGCTACTCAACATCGTCTGCTCTGACTGATTTATATTGTTTGGTAAATGTCGAATCCCATTAATATTCAAGGAATCAATGGTCTGCTATACTACAGCTTTAATGCTTCTTTCTTTCTCTTTCATACAATGACGTCTAAAAGTGTCACTGCTCCTCTGAAGCCTCATTGCATATTTCTTCTTTCTCTGGCATCTGTTCTTTTTTTTTGCCTTCTCTCATTTATTTTTCTCCACCACGCATTCATTCTCTTTCCATGCTGCTCTCGGCGTGGCTTATTGCTTGCTTCCTGCAATTTGATTGGGTGAGTCCCCTCGCTCTTTTCCATGCTAATTTCCCACAGTGCACTTCTGCATTGCAGTGGTGCGAAGGAAGCCGCAGCTGCTCCCTCCCTTCTCTCCTCCGCCACTAACAGAGGGTTGACGCACGAAAGCAGCTTATGAGTTAACAACATTGCAACACGTCTTCAGCGTTTAGCGTTGTTGACAGCGTAACTGCCGCGCTTTGATGGTCATCAGTCACACAAACCGAACACGTCGGTAGAATGTTAATATGCAGCTTACCATAAACATTATGGCTCATCCTGGTCGTTTAGGAAGAGCATAACACAGTTTTCAAAATCATGATATTGGTCGCAAGCTCATCTCTATTCTCTGTTGCCATGGAGAGCGGTAAGTCTGTCGGGGTTTGTACTGAATGTGGCCATTACTTGCACCGAAGAGTGACAATAGCTCCCTGCCTGCTCCTTCCCTTCCCGTCTCCTTCCCTCCTTCCCTCTCGTCTGTAGTATTTGATGGACTAGGAGATGTAATGAAGCCCACTGTGACCCCTCAGGCTGGTGATGTTGACACTTCCATGGCTAACATGGCGAGTAGTAAGTAGTCTTGTAGATAAACCAAAGTATAAGATGTCGTATCAATGTATGAAAGGGAAATATTAAATATTATTTAAATATTATTCCTTTTCTCTCTATTTGTTCTAGATCTCACAATGGGAACCACTGCAGCCCCTCAGGTAGCTCCCCCATGTTGGGGTGCACCCATGGTAAATGTTGTCTGTGTGTTCAGCATGGAGTGAAGCCGCATGGTAGCAAAACACTGAAATAGGAGCAGCTGCAATCACTGGCCTTCATTTGACTCTCCAGGCTCTGGGTCCTTCCAGAGATGGAATCTGAGAGGAAATAAGATTTTCAGCAAATACGCTGCTGCTGGATTTTTAATTAAATGACACCTCTTAGATGCTCCAAAGGTGCAGTCTACACTGAGAGGAAATGTCAAGAGTCAACAAGAGGGGATTAAATACACCAGCCTGTGGTCTTTTTTTCCTTTTTTTTTCTTTTTTTACTTGTACATCTCCTGGAGAGTGATGAAGTGGCCACGGACAAACTCCAAATGCCGTTGCTTGGAAACATCTCTTAGCTTTTCTTAGATTCATGTCCTTTTTTTTTTTTTTTTTTAACTCACTTGAGTCCAGACAGGCTTTTGCTTCTTTTGAACACCTCTGGCAACTGCCGAGATAAGGCTGAAGTTTATAAATTACATGCAAAAATGACCAACAACCTGTAGGGCTTCTGTGGTGTCTTTGTGTGTGTTCATGCGTGTGTTGCTGCTTTGTCTGTCCATGTCATGCCTTTCCCCTCTGTTGCTGGAACTGTTCCATGCACATTTAGTTCATTAGTAAGTGTGCACTCTGTGTGTCTGCATCTGTCGTATGTCTAGTAACGTCCCACCTCCTCCTCTCCCTCCCCTCCACACCTTTAGACCATACACATGGGTGTCCCTCCTTTTATGGGGACTCACCCCGGCTTCAGCCTGGTAAGACCACCAGTCCAGTCTAATGATGTCCTTAAAGCAGTCTGTGGACATTATTAGGCTCTGATGGACTAAAAGGCCTTTAGGTGACCCTTAATGCCATCAGATGGGCGATAATATCTCTAACTTTATCTCTTTCCCTCTGTTTGTCTGTGTGTGCTGAAGTCTGGGGCACCAGGAGCTCCCATGATGCCCATGGCAAGGCCAGGCTTTCCTGCAACAGGTGCAACCCCAGGAGCACCGGTAATGTGTTTTTTTTTTTACACACGCACCTTTTTTTTCATTAATGACACTGACAAAAGGACGTCTGCAGATGTCCCCGGGCGTGGCCCAGAGCCCAAGAAAGCCTCCGCCACCGAGGAACGCTCTAGATGACCTCAACATTAAAGACTTCATGTAGATCGACTGACCTACAAAACCCTGAAGGTACGCATGGGCCGCTCTGTCTGTGCCTTTGTTTGCTATCTGATAGGATGCCATGCAACACATTCAAATCTATTACTGCTGGAAAATGTGCATGTGTAGCCGACATCACTTCAGGTGTAAGAGTGGAAGGTTTTAGTAAAAAACAATATGTTTAAGGTGAAGTGCAACAACATGTTGTCAATGTGCAACAGTACATCACCCACAAAGTTAGTGGAATAAGATTTAAATGAAGGTCTTGTGTCTCTTGCGCAGGTTTTTCATTGTTTCTGGAGCTCTGTGGATGTGGATGTCTGCTCTTCCTTACTGCCTCCCCCTCCCTTATCCTGCAGCCCCTTCAAGCCAGTCAGCCATTACATCTAGGGTCTTTGCCCCCCTGACCTCCTACAACCTGAATAAAAAAACCCCAGTCATCCCAACTTTATCTAATGTTGTAGCACAAATGTGAATGTGAACCCTAGTTACAGGAAAAAAAAAAAAGAAAAAACCTAAATTCTGTTTGTGTGTGGGTGTGCGTATATTTCAGTGTTAACCTTTACTTAATATACTATGGAAAAAAGGAACAAAAAAAAAAGAAACAAATATCATTCTGGATTTCTGCGAATCAGCTGATTGTTGATGGTGGATATATGTTGTTTTTTTGCGCATATCCCAAACTAGGACTGTGTTGTTAAATGTGGATTGTGTTCGGTGTGTGTATTTTCACTGACCAGCCTACCCCCCCACCCCTCGGTTCCTCCACACCTGCTGTCACTACAGACTTCATTGTAACCCCCCCACATCCGTCCAAACACTCACACTTCTAATCTGGACTTGCCATCTTTGTTCATTTCCATTTTAAGTTACTTTTTGATTGTAACACACATGCAAAAATTTGTGAGCCGTGTTCAATTTGACATACGCGCTCAGACGATTGAAATTGCAGATTATAAATATTTTATTTATTTATTTATTTTACGACTAAATATATCCTATATTTTAGTTATAGCGCATCAGAAATTATTGAATACCTGCCTTCTATGTACATAACCTTCAACCTGTAACCAGAGGCAGACCAAAATAGAAAGTATTTTCAAGTGTTTGCTGTTGCGCCCTCTGCTGATGTGGAGTACTAACTGCCTGGTAGCATGTGAAAGTTCCGTATGGTATGCATTCAAATTCCCTCAGAGCTCCTCTCCTTGACTTTGTATCCACACGAGATGACTTTAATGTCAGGGTGGCTGGTGGATTCCAAGAGGCAGGATGCGCTTGTTTTGTTGGAATGTGGCCTCCGTCCTCTCTCCTCTGGGTCACTGGTTCCTGTACTCCCACTGGAAGTCGCGAGGACTCTCACTGTAAAGCACTCAAGTATATGCTGGATGTTCTGTGTGTCGTTCAATTCCAAACATGACTGTATCTTAATTCATTGTGGCATTAACAAAAGTGTTGGAAGAAAAATAAAGATGAATACAACCCATTAAATACAACAACAATGGGGATGATTAATGTTCGCTGAGTAACCATGTGAAGGCTGTGATGATTTTTTTTTTTTAAGGATGGCATCATCTCACCTCCCTCTCCCCCACCTGCATGTGAGTTCAAATGAGATGCAATAAAAGAGAAATACACAAATAAACTACCCTCACGGGCTGGTCAGGTTTTTATTTGAATATTCTTTTTTTTTTTTTTTGGCACTAAATATTTTTCGTTCTGACAGAAAAGCAAAGTACAAAGTGACGCCTCTCAGGAAGTCATTTTTATGGCTGTTGTTATTTTTTTGAACTTGTGTCACATGAGCACCACATCGCAGAACTCTATTTGTACTAAATATCATTTTATATATATATATATATATATATATATATATATCAAATATCATTTGTAATTTGGGATAAATAAGGCAACAAAAGCCATACTATTAAAGCAATAACAGGCAAAAAAATATATAAATTTAAAAGTCTGTAGAGTACTGTTCATGTCTGATTGATTGATTTGAAATGCAACCCAGCAATAATATAAAAATCGAAATGATCATAGATCCATCACGTTGGCTGTCAGATCTCTTTGCAGAGACTTGGATCAGCGTGAATCCAGTGACAGATCTGGGCATACTTGAGCGGAGTAATCCTCACAGCGACGTTATAGTCCTTCTGCTCGCCTCCCTCAGTCTCCACCCACTGATGCCCTGAAAACACGCCTATCACCCTCCGCTGCCACTTCCCCTTCCTCTCCGCCTCGCCCGTTTCCTGCCTCAGGTGAACGTAGACGCCGGCGCCGGTGGCGCCCGACTGCGCGTCGCAGTGCTGGTACATCAGGTCCTCCGATTCCTTGACCACCGAGCAGAAGCGGTACACCACCTTCTCTCGGGCTCCTCCGTCGTGCAGGCTTTTGTCTGCGTCATAACCGGAAAAGTGGATCCGCGTCACAGGGCCGTCAGAAGGTGCGACCCCGAGCTCCATGTACTTCTGCCTGACGGGGTGTCGCAGCTCCAAAACGGCGTAATCATAGTCAGATGACAGAGAGTCGGCGGAGTCGGTTTGGGTCCATCCTTGAGGGATTCGGATGTGTTTGACCCGTGCCCAGCGGAAGACGGGGCGTCTCTTGGATTCAGCACTGCGGCGTCTACGCTTGAGCCTCTTCGGTCTCTTTCCCCGACCGGCGGAAGCGCCCGTCTCTGTTTGACCTCTGCGCCTCTTGGCTTTGACCCCTTCCGTCCCCACCTCTGCGTTCCCAGTGACAGCATTCTGCTCCGCGCCTTCTCCCACTCCCTGCTGCTCGCCTTTGTCATCCCTGCTCCCCTTACCTCTCCTCTGACCATCTCCTCCTTTCTTACTCATGATTTGTAACACCCCCACTCTGACCTTCTTGGCATGTGCAAGGTAGTCCCTCCCATTGTGGATGCAGTGTGCCGCGGTTAGAACGTGTTTCGGGGATATCAGGATTCCAGAGCAGCTTCTGGAGACACGGACGGCAGAGGAGAAAGGGTAGTTAGTGATGTAATGCGAGTCAGTGATCACAAAGCGCCCATCTTCTCCATAAACCTGTCGTTTTCTCCGGGTATGAGTCGGTGAGTGGCTGGTCTGTCCTGCAAATGTGCTGTTAAAATTCACCAGAGTCACATCCGTATGAGTGCGAGTGCCATTCTCATACATCGTCTCGTATCCCAGAAGTCTCTCTTGCTCTTCCCGGTCCATTGGAGGTCTGCTGCTTTGACACTCTATCCCACAGAATGTCTCTGGCCCTGCTCCCTCCTCGTTCCTCGCGTCCCCTCTGAACAAAGCAGGTTTTAAATACTCGGTGTGTGCGTCCAGCAGCACCGGGAAGACTTTGGCCGGTCCACTGGTCCATGTCTCTGCTCTCATGTTGACCCAAAACTCCAGAAAACGTCAGAGATGCAGTACAGAACAATAGACAGAGGACCTGAGTGAGATCCATCCTCCTGAATAGAAAGTGACAGATTTTAGTGATTCCAAATGGCCAGCAGGGGGCGCACACGCACAAGGTCGAGATGGTTTCGTAAATTGGCCGCCCTTCCAAACAATTACAGATAAAATTTCATTTTATTACTTGAATTTATTGCCTTAAATTGTGTTAAAAGTTTACTATATCAAACATGGTTATCCCTTCACTTAAAATCAGCCCGTCTATGAATTTGCTGCGATGAGCATGCATCTTCGCGCAGCTTTCAAAAGAATCATGATTAATTTTTCAGTCCGATTACCTGCAATTATTCTCCGCCAATAACTTCAGGGAAATGTTCTCCTTTTCATTAAGAAAGCAACTTTATCCAAATGACTTTGAGCAGACCGGGGTCCATTTCTATTTAATAATAAAAAAAGAAAATACGCAGAGAGACCGTGCGCAAATTCCCCCTGTCTCACACTGATGAGAGGGAAAAAAAGCAAGTAAATAGATGGGTGGAGTGAAAGCAGCCAGTACGGATGGAATGTGTGATGAGAGGATGAGATGGAAATGCATGCATCTAAAATGTATTATTTTATTTACGCGTGGAACGCTTTTCAAAAACATACATTCGGTTTTGTCTCAGCAAACAGACAGCGTTTTGTGTTTGGTTCCACTTAACTGCCCTTAATTAAGTGTTGATCTGGTGTTTTGCGGTCGCGACTGCATCACTGGATTTATGGTGTTTGAAGTGTGTTCAGACAAACACGACCCAGATCGAGACGGAATCTATTTTGACACGTTTCTCTGACCACTTGTGCGCGCGTGTGTGATCCAGAAACTGGATCCTTAGAGCCATGTTGAAGAATGTTTGTTCATTTAGACGTTTGCCACTGTTGCGTGAAAGCATAAACGTTCGCAATGAGATTAACCCGCCCCCCCCCACCAAATATTATCACACAGCATGTACACGATACTGTTTGTATCTGCAACACAAGCCCCAAATCCTGTAAATATACAGAGCTGAACAGATAAATAATTACAAGCCCTCTCTGGCGGTGTTGTCTGCGCAGATCATCCCGGTTAATTGATGTAAAAACCTACGTTGGAACGATGTTCCCCTGCTGATACTGGTCTAAATCATCCCCAACAAGAATTCATGAAAACATTTTTTCAGTTAATTCAACATTTATTTTCCTGCCTGCGTTTTTGTTGATTTGATACATGAAAAGACCCTCCTGAATGTTCTTTCCATTGGATATGAAACAATTACATCAATTACAAAGGTAATATTTTTCTAAACTTGGTTAAAATGAGTGGTCAGATTAGATTAAGTGGAATTAAAAGGAAAGATGGTTTAAATATTTGTGTTGGAACGGAACCAACCAGAGGAAAGCCCCCTCCATAATTACCAGCGGACAGACACAAACACGGGCCTCAGACACAGGGTGGGAGTGTGTGAATAATATAACATAACTAAATGTTTAATCCATTCATCTATAAACACATTGTCAGGCCAATTTTTAAGGTCTCACGCTGTAAACTGGGAGCAGCACCTCTGCGATTGTTGGTGCATTTGAATATTCCAGCAAATATTCCCTTCAAAACAAGGAAATTCTTTTATTATTTCTTTCATTTTAATTATTGCCAACTTGCTGCACCCTCTGTGCCTTTCTTTGGGGATCTTTTGCTGATCTGGGAGGTCCAGTTGGGGGGTCGTCCTGGAGACACTCCTGGCCGTGCCCTCCTCCAGGAGAGGACACCGGTGTGGGTCATAGTAACTGTTTTGTTTTTACTGGAAACCCACTGTTCATACAAAATAAACCCAGTCCAGCCAGAGGGTCTGGACTGCAGCAGGGAGATAAACGTGTCTAATATGTGCTGCTTGTGGTTCAGTGATTCCTCCAGCTGCTCCTTTGGGTCCAGAAATAGTCCCCCTGGCCGAAGAATGCAAGCTTTTCCCATACTAGCTCAACTTTTCCTCTACATTCAGTGCATGAACCACACAAGCTGCAACTCACATTTTCGTCGGAAGGGAGTTATCTTGAGTCCTGGCAGACAAGCAAAGCATCTGAGAGATAAAGTTCATGCTGCACACAAGCTTGCGTGAACAAGAACTCGTCAGTGCAGGGAACAGGGTGAAGTGTATCATCTTCTGGAGGAAAAAAAAACCACTTTACAAAACCATCCCCAAAGAAAGAAAAGTATAACATGGTCCACGGAGAGGGGACACCACTTGTAACTTGTTTTTGTTATTGCGATGAGACGGCGGTGGTGTCAATCCTGGTGTCCTCTGGGTGGGTGATTTGGCTCAACCTTTGGTGTTAGAGGTTGAAGGTTCTATAAATACTACTACAAATTGTTCACAATTAAAAAAATGACAATAAACCAAAAAAAATAACAAGACACATCACACGCAAACTCAGAAATTGGGTACGTGTTCATAGGTCACACCTCCTCATCTGAGCCAACATCATGGCTGTAGTCCAGACAAATCACTAAATTCCGCTTCTATCTCCCTCTGGATCATTAAAAGAATCTCCGCCAAGCTCCTCCTGGTTCTGTTCGTTTTCTTTACTATGATAGAAAGGAGAACCTGAACACTAAGGACAGTCGCTATTGGCTGCCCGAAAAGTCACCAAATGACTTCAGCACCTATTATATATATGGCCGTTGCTTGTCTGTGGAATAATGACAAAAGAGGGACAAAAAGTGAGTCAATAAAGCACCTTAAATATTTCTAGGACTGCAGATAAACTGTTCATACTGTTGCTGCTGATTTGCCATTGGAATAGGCCATCACTCTCAAAATGTTTGCTTTGTGTAGGCTAGAGCCACATAAATATATTAATCCTATTTTGTCAAATGTTAGAATATAAAAGGTCATCAAAAGATGTGGGGTTGAACTGTTCGCTATGCATCCAGTCCTGCCCCTTTATCAAAATGTTCTGACCCCAAGGCTGCCCTCTGGTCCGTTTGGTGTGGGGTCGCTGGTTGATCTGGACCCGTGGTTTTTTGTCTGGGGTTTGGTGTGGGTGGAGCTGAGGCTGAGCCATCAGCTCAGTGAAGACACCTGGGCAGGTTGGCTCCCAAGCCTTCAAGATGGACGCCGTCCCCTCGGACTCCCCCGTGCAGCTGCCAGCGGACGCGCCTTCTCCACGCCGTTCTGTTCTGTTAGACCTCGTGTAACCGTAAGGTATACGCATTCAGACACCTTTGACACAACCGGTTGAGCTCACATACGACATGTTACTGGTGCTGGTCTGTGGTTTGAGAAAATAAAACTCAATTTCTGGTGAAGTTGTCTGGGCTTCTTGTTGTTGTTGCCGATTTGAGCCAGCTTGTAACAAAAGTGACCCGAAGAGAAATTGTTTTTCATTGTTTATTTCTTAAGATGATTTAACCCCAGGTGCCATTTTGGAGCCTCTAACAAATCTCATTAAAACAGGAAATGGGCAGCTGAACCCTAATTTGCCCACAGTGAGTGTGAGTGTGTGTGAATGAGAGGCTTTGCAAAATGCTTTTGTTATCGCGTACCGCGTAGAAGAGCACTATATAAATTAAATCCATTTACCATTTTAAAACTTAAGCAAAAGTTAAAAAAAAAACAACCAAAAAACTGGCTTTTGCCAGCCACCACGTGTGTCTCTGAACATAATGTGATTAAAATACTTCAAATGAAAGAACTGAGACAGCCTGAAGAGAAAATCAGACTATGGTGGATAATTAAAAAGTGACTGTGTGGGAGAGGCAGTGGGAAAAAGCTGACACTGTATTAGATGTAAGTTGGGTCAAGTCTGTGGAGGACTAATGATAACAGATAAAGATATTGCTCTGGGATGGTTGACTCACTTCCTCCTGTTCAGTCCTCCTCTTCTCACGCATCTTGGATTTTTGCTCTCCGTCCCCTGTCCCCCCGTGTTCAACATTGACCTGAAAATCTGCCCTGTCTCACTCTGCCATTTTTACTTTCATCCACCATCGTCATCGTGTGTGTGCGTGTGTGTTTACCTTCGGACTTTCCTCACTCCCCCATGTTTCCAAAAGACTGCAGAGTTCTCCACAGAACGTGGGTGAAAATAAAGAAAAGCTGGGAGGAAGAAAGGAAGGCCAGCATGCTTTGGCTCACTGTCACCTCAGTGTGTTGGAAAATGGTGATTACTGATATTTAAATGAACTTATTTCTGAGGCTTGAATGGACTTTTTCCTCAACCAAACGACTCATAATACTCAATGGACGTGTGACGCTGAACTGTGGTTGTGATGCATTCAAGTGACCCCAGGATGCCCTAATATCAGCAGCTGCAAAACGAATCCCAAAACTATGTAAATATTCTATTCTGCTATTATAAACCAACAGCGTTGGGAAAGAAAAAAAACTGTATTTATTGGTTTGTTTATGAAGATGACGTAGCGGACCGCTTTAATTCAGAAAGTAAACAAAACCATTATATACACATTAATATGTTTTCAACCAGCTGCAAATCAACGTAAAACTGATGTCGTCACCACATTCAGCTTGGCAAAAAGTGACGTTTTGACCAAGTGGGCTTCTATGGGTCTTTGTCCATCTGACGACCCTGAAGGTCAGCCGAACTCTCCGGTGACTGTCGTTCAATCCAGCTGAAGCACGCGCCGCTCTGGGATGAGATGCGGTCCGATCTTCCTGTTGCTTTTGACAGTTCAGCCAAGTCCACGCTGGCCCTCAAAGGAGGGTTGGATCTTGTTTATCATCCTAGCTATACGGCGGATGAGCTCATTGTCTTCGCGGAGGTTAGTAGCTCCTGAACGTCAGGGTTTCCTGCCTTTGTAAACAGTTTCAGCTGTCTTAGCCAATAACCTACACTAGCGGCTTTTAAAATGCCTTGGTTGTGCTCCTCAACACACAATCACACATCCTTATGAACATTTCCTGAAGTGGTACCTGTGATGCAAAGCAGGTTTGATTTAAAAAAAAAATTAAAAAAAAATTACAAAACCATTTTGAGGTGGACGTGGCTGTTCCCGCTTGGATCGTGAACAGGGAGATTCTCATGCAATGATATAAAGATGAATTATAGGTTTAACTGACTGGAAATCAGACAGCACTTGGTTTAATGTCTTAAAGTTGAAAAGAAATAAGCCCTCATAAATTAGATAGGACTGCATCCAGTTGCACTTTTCACTTATCTTCCAGTTAAATGAATCCATATTTGTCTATAATTCATGAAATCGTCAACTAGGAGTCACTGGTGTTGTTACCACATCAAACATATTGGCAAATGAACTAAGTGTGTTATATTAGAAACACATGTACCACAGCTTAAAGTCATGATGTGGTTTAGGAAAAATATTCTATAGCACTCCCAATACACAATTTTAATCCTAGTTGAAAAATTATTCTGGGGCCAAAAAGCATTATTTTTCCACGTCTGTTAAAATGCATTGTGTGTAATGAAAAGATCATTTCAATCTACAACTTATTCTGTCTTGCATAGATGTGCCACCCCTCTCAACCACTTAAGGATTAATGAAAATTGAATTAATCTATGCATTTAAGTTTAGACTAGATTAGAACTATTTTACAATTTGATGTAGCTCAGTCTTTCATGTCTACAACAAAAAAAAACCCTTTTTATTAGAATGAAAGCTTCAGGTTGGATGAACTCGAGCAAGCAATCGCACAAATAAAGTCAAAGAGCATTTCATTGTAGTGAGGCGATGTTGCTCCGATAGCATGTGATTAAAAATGACTGTGGAGAAACAGCTGACACATAATTCAGCTGAGGGGAGGATCAGTGACTGGCCTGCGGTATCCTAGCATCTATCAGGATTGACAAGGGAAGAAGGAAAAAAAGAAATGAACTAACATAATTTACATGATATTGATTTGAACTTTGTAGCCTACGTTCCCAAAGGAAGAAGATTAACAGTAAACAAGTAGTTGCTTCAAACATGAACTTTTGCCTTGCTCGGTTATTGGGTTTCATTGGAAAAGAACAGAGGCTAGCAATTGATTTGTAGTTTCTGGGAGCGGAAATACATTAGTGGTGACATCATCTGCTTTTGTTACAAGTACAGCTGTGACAAATAATTAAAGCCATTTCCCAAAGAACAGACTAATACATATAAATTAGCACAGTCCCTTCTCATGGTAGATGCTCTCCTGAACCTACGGTATTTTTTATTTATGACACTGCTATTGGAAAACAGTCAACATATGAGACATATCGCTAGTAAAATCAGCTGAGAATTCAACCCTAACCTGAATGAGTAATATTTATTCAGAAACTTGTAGTTAATTAGCAAACATGACAAGGAATTATTATTAGTAGTAGTAGTGTGTAGTGTGGCTGGGTGAATATTCTGCTCACAGAAGCCCTGAAGACAGTAACCCATCAGTGGGTCTGACCTGTTCACAGTACTGCAGAAGGCTTTATAGGTTATTTAGGAATGATTATATAAATAAATGACCTGACTCACTGAGACACATTTCATAGTAACCTTTCAGTATGCGGTATCAGATGTTGGGATGCTGGAGACTGAATATTTTGGGATGGAGCAAAGTGCCAAATGACTGAATATGGTTCAAAATGACTACAGATTTTGCGTGGTTTCAGCAGGCCTGGCAGTCTTCTGGATCTCACCACGATGGTTCTTTAGTACCTGTAGAGTCACAGAGTCCCTTCGTGAAGCTCACACAGGCTGAGCCAGATGCATGCTCTGGGCCAGTTGGGGCCCGACTGATATTTACCGCGTTCAACTTATTGTTCAACTTATTGCTGAAGCTGTAATAAAATTTCCTAACGGGCCACAGATGACAAAACTCAACGTGCACACGCACATACGCTCCTTCATTTCTTATTTGTGGCCACAAATCCTCCTTTAAAATCAAAATTGGATCCAAGCACTCACATGCAGCCGGTCGGTTCAGGACTCCCACAGATGAAAAACAGATCAAGTGATGAACTGTTGCCGTGGCTACAGCACAACGCTGATGGACATCAAAAAGTGTAAACATTGCGCCTTCTGTTCATAATCACACCAGTTTTTTTCATTTAAATAAATGGAGGGATTCACTAATGACGTGCAGAACTTCAAAAGTTCCCCTGCCAAGAGAATAAATTGTTAAATGGTGCATGTGACTTCCTGCATGATTCTACCTAATCTCAGCTGTGGATGCTTGTCTGGCTGCAGGGTCAGTGGAAAAACTTTGACAGGAGAGGCGAGAACAGCGGGGAAAGAGCGCCACCATGTGTTCACGGCCAGGTAAAGGTCGGGACTCACTAAATATGTAGTTAGTTTAGACTTCCAGAAGGTGACGCTGCAATATCAAGTCTCCCTGTGTGGTACAGGCCCTTTTGAGGTCGCCCTGGGGCTTTCCAGTCGTGATTTGAAAGTGGGAAATTTGTCCATCAAAAGGAAGCCAGAGTTGAATTTAAAAACAATTGTGAATAATTAACGTCTACAGAAAGTATACATTTTAGTATTTGTCAGCCTAGATGTACAATGGTAATGTCTTTTGTCTTGAATATGCGTCATCTGCGGACACTAAATTTGATGAAATATGTTTTTTTTTTTCCATGCATGCAAGAACTGAGAGAAAGCAAACTGAATCCTGATGTCAGGATAACAACTCGTGATACAACACTGATAACTGTTCTAAAATTGTGAAAAAGTGTTCAACACATTCGCAACACTTTGCTACGATTATTCTGCAAGTTTTTTTTTAAGTAAATATTGCATATTTCCAGTGATATTGGCTGAGTTTGGTGTGATTAACATCACAGCAGTCGGACACTTACAAATCTGCTTTCATTTCACTGATGTTATCTTTTAATCACAGACATATCTGAAGTCTATGGGTTCTTTATCTGTTGGCCTGGCACAAAAATAGCCCTCTATGTGAATGTGATCTTACCATCACCGACCACAGTAGCATACAGGAAGATGAGTCACAGAGAAGCTTCCTGTTTGCTTTATCGCTGCAAGTTTTGGCCCTTTTAGTTGTGACCTGGAATGCACAATGTTTTTTTGTTTTTTTGTTTAAATTATACTCCCACAGCTTTCCTCAGAAACCATGGGGTGAAGTGAAATTGTCAAGTCAGCACTTTTGCCTCGTTTCCTTTTGAAATACATGGTCGCGAACATATTTAGATGCTGAGCACCATTGAGCAGTGGCTTACAGCACAGGGCACCTGAGTGAATCTCATTAGTGGCTGTGGAAGACTTGAGAGTGGGCTTACGGGACTGAATTTGTTCTTCAAAGGTGACTGGTGTCAACACACATCTCTTCCTGGGATCAGGGTTAAAACAGATCCCAGGATGGATTGGCTCCCACTAACCTTTTATATGCCATTTATGTCAGAAGATATATACATAATGATGTCAGAATTACAACAGGATTGATGGTGTAGCTGGACAGGTATCACATTACATTGCTGCATCATCTTTATGACTTCTGCGTCATGCAACATTGCATCATTAGCTTCAAAGTCACTGACCACTGTTCAACCGGTATTGACTCACCAGAATGCATCTAGGATCTTCTTGCAGGCTTTCTGATTTATAATCATCAATTTGATGACAAAAGTTGCTACGCACTTTCTTGTGAAACCTCGAAATATTTATAATCCTATAGTCAATTAAACGTGTTGATAAAACTGTCGCTTGTGTGACACACATCAGACATTCTATTCTAGGTACAATGAAACTACGTGGGCTCGTAGAGGAGTTACAGTTTACTCTCTGTCTCAGCGTCAGTGTCATGCCCATTTGATCATTGCACCTAAATAGACAATGAGACAATAAAGATGTTTGACACTTACCATTACCATTGGGTCAGGTCAACTAAAATTAACTAGATTAATGTTCAAGATGGTGTTGGAGGGAAGCCGAACTTAAAAATGTAAGGTTTCCTGACAATTTGTCACACCAAACAAGGGGCTGCTTGAATGTTCGATCCAGATGCAATCAAACAAACAAATCGTTCGTCATTAGGTACTCAAGGAACAGTAAAAACAGGAGAAATGAAGTGAGGAAAAAGGAGGAAGTCATTCTAGGCACGTTCGGCTAACAGGCTCACTGTAATCTCTTAATGAACTTCCATAAGAATGGAGAAAAAAGGGTAGGGAGACCCAGATGAGCCAAAAAAGAAGAGAGGGGAAGGAAGGGGCCCGCAGCAAAACAGGAGAGAAGAGATCAAGCAAGAAAGTGTTCATGTGATCAGAGAGCATGTAGAAATTAAAGAGTTATTCAGCATCTGACTTTTGATTGAGATACACATAAGAATATAAAGAGGCAGGCGTGCACTTTTGGCACACACACAAACGCATGCATGCATGCATGCATGCACGCACGCACGCACGCACGCACACACACAGACGGACAGACACACACACACACACACACACACACACACACACACGCCTGCATGTGGTCAAATTAGCTTCCAAATGTGAACTGATAAGGGGTCTGTCTGAAATCCCCTTGTCAATCCTCTAATGTCGTCAGACACTGGAAACCAAGCTGGTGTCATCCACTTGACAGGTCAAAGGTCAGGTAAGTAGATGCTCCATGACAAACATCTAAGTCTGACACTGAGCTGGTCACTGAATGGGGGAAGAATCAAAAGTGACTGACCTGCTGTCATGCGTTAAATTATAGAGGTGCAGAGTACAATGTAACCCAAGCAACTTGCTTCCCACCACCCATCCCACCTTTTGAGGAAATTAAACCTCACTTACAGCCAAGTTATAATAAAACTACTAACTTTTAGCAGTTCACTCCTACTATTCATGCCATGATGCTTTTTTCATTGATCTCATTATCTCTTATCTATATAAAAAAAACCAAAAATGCCCCGTAACTCAGTCATTCAGCAGTGCTGTGTTCTGCATTGAGAGCCTGCACAGTGAGTGGGAACAAAGCACCTTAACCTGCTCTGGGCACTGGACTACCCAGGCGTGAGTGTGCACGTATGTGTGTGTGTGTCTGTGGGAATGTGTGTGTCACCGCACATGCTGCTTAATCTGCAGTAAGCTGGTTTATGAGCTCGTCTGTAGTGACGCAGATCTATGCGCCAAGCTCTGGACGGCTCCTCTGTGCCAATTTACCTGCACAGACTGTCGGCTATACCTGACATAATGACAGATTAATGAACGCAGGAGAAATATCAAACAACTTGTCGATAATGTAGCAAAACACACAAGTTGCACATCCAGCCGGTGCGATAATAATTTCTGGGGAAGGGGAGTTTGCACATGATTGATGGGGGGGATTATATTTTATGCGTATTTATAGTAATGGCAATGCTGGTGTCGGCATCGTTTGGGACTTAAAATAAAATTCGTGATTCATTGCAACGATTTTGACAACCCAAACGGGATACTCTAAAGAATGAATTGAAAGCGAGTACTTTGGTGAAGGGTCATCGTTTCCTTCTCCTGTTCCGCCCATTCCAGACACGCCTCGGCCACCGCGCTCACAGCCACTCAAAATCACTTGCACACATTAGCGGGCGTGGGTTGCCAATCAACGGGAACCGCCCCGGCCGCGCTCAGACGGGAAGAGCGCTGATCACATCCTATCCAGCGGCTGTAGAGTGCGACCTCTGTGGCACCACTGCGCAGTACCAGCGAGCAGCACGCATCCAAAATGTAAGGGAAAAGCAGCTATACACCACTTTTTGAAAGTAGGTGTGTGTAACTGTTTATTTTTTTTTATTTCTGAAAAGCGGGTGCGTAAAGTTGTTTTTACGCATCACGATCGCGCAACGATAGACGCCTTCAGTTTGGCTGAATAGGCTAGAAGTACAAGTTCTGCAGTGGACGAAGCGTTTCTTTTGTGATGGATTCGTCGGTGAGACTTCTGGGCGGAGTGAAGAACGGACAGTGTCAGGAAAAAATCACTTCGCGCTTTTGAAGTTTCTGTCTGATTTCAAAAGTTTCTGAGCAGCGTAGCGCAGATGCACAGCAGCCACTAAGACTTGGAAACTCTTTGTCTGGACTGCAGAGTCTGTGTGAGAATCTGGACACACATATCAGCAATAACAATTTTGACATTTTTTTTTTCAAGCGTAAAGACGCGCGGTTTCCCTCCGCTTTGGCTTTCAACGGAGTTCCGCGTAAATATGCAGCTATCTACAGCCACCGCCGCGTGATTTAGTCGAAAGTTTCGTCCTCTTGGCATCCTTCTGACTACCTCTTCTCAACATGGACGAGAGACTCGAGTCTGCTGCGGCTGACAGCTGCGCGGACGAGGAGCGCATCAGCCTCGGGGTGCTTAACTGGGAGCAAGTGCAGCGTCTGGACACCATCCTCACCGGGTCCATTCCCATTCACGGCCGGTGGAGCTTTCCCACTCTGGAGGTGAAGCCGCGGGATATCGTCAAAGTGGTGCGGAGCCGCATGGAGGAGAAGCGGATACACGTCCGAGAAGTACGCCTGAACGGCTCTGCGGCCAGCCACGTCCTGCATGAGGACAGCGGCCTTGGGTGGAAAGATCTGGACTTGATATTCTGTGCCGATTTGAAAGGAGAAATGGAGTTTCAGATGGTGAAGGATATAGTTCTGGATTCCCTTCTGGACTTCTTGCCCGAGGGAGTGAACAAAGAAAAAATTACACCAATGACGCTAAAGGTAGTAGAAGTTTTTATTTATTACATCTGCAATCTTCTTTGGAGTATTCAAACTTCATGCACTTTAATTTTTATTGATTAATATATATTATAATGGCTTTAAAAAGTGTCCTAAATCCTGTGCACTCCTGTTGCACTCTGCAAATAACAAAAAAGAATGTCCTCTAAATTAAACTAAATTCTGCTGAATCCATTTAGGCTCTGATCCACATTAATATGTTGGATTTCAAGTCATCTGGATACTGACCCAGGTTCGACTAATTGCCTTACCATAACACCCTGACTAAATTAGGATAAGACAGGCTGGAGCTAGCATGATTTTCTGAATAATAAGAAGGGAAAAAAATGGCAACTAGTGCAAGTTGTAACACTTTATCAGAGCTTTTAAGGAGGAAATGAGAAGAAGCAGTAATTTAAAGTGTTACTTTAGGCCTCTTTGTGATTAGAACTCACAACAACTCAATGCTTTTTTTCAACGTTATTTCCAGGAGGCCTATGTGCAGAAGATGGTGAAGGTCTGCAATGACTCTGACCGCTGGAGTCTCATCTCCCTCTCCAACAACCGTGGCAAGAACGTGGAGCTCAAATTTGTGGACTCTCTCCGGCGGCAGTTTGAGTTCAGCGTGGACTCTTTCCAGATCCGCCTGGACTCGCTCCTTCTCTTCTACGAGTGCTCCGAGCACCCCATGGCCGCCACGTTCCACCCCACCATCCTCGGAGAGAGCGTCTACGGCGACTTCCCGACCGCCCTCGACCACCTCCGCAAGCGCCTCATCTGCACGAGGAGCCCGGAGGAGATCCGAGGAGGGGGGCTTTTGAAATACTGCCACCTGCTGGTGCGAGGCTTCCGCGCCGCCTCCGACGGCGAGATGAAGCTGCTGCAGCGCTACATGTGCTCCCGCTTCTTCATCGACTTTCCGGACGTGAGCGACCAGAGGAGGAAGCTGGAGTCCTACCTGCAGAACCACTTTGTCGACCTGGAGGACAGGAAGTACGACTACCTCGCCACGCTCTACGACGTGGTGCAAGAGAGCACGGTGTGTCTGATGGGCCACGAACGGCGCCAGACGCTCGGCCTCATCTCGGCCTTGGCGCTGCGGATCTTGGCCGAGCAGAACGCCATCCCCAACACTGCCAACGTCACCTGCTTCTACCAGCCAGCTCCTTACATCTCAGACGGCAACTTCAGCAACTATTACGTGGCGCAGGTTCAGCCCGTGTACCCCTGTCCTCCCTCACCTCCTCACCATTACTACTCTCCTCCACAGCCTCCCATGTACACCACCTGGTTGCCCTGCAACTAAGCACTCACTCGTGCACTCACTCGTGCATGATGAACCTCCTCTGTGGGAGGAATGATGACCTCGAGCACGAGGTTGGAATCTGGGGGAAATGTAATAAAAGCTAAAGGAGAGAACCAACGATGGAGGCAACATGGGGACATGGATTAGGGCAAAGGGCCAGAGGAAGGCTTTAACCCCAGAGTTGAGTGCTCCCGCAGGAGGAGCCACACATATGGACGGCGACATGCCAGTGAGAGAGGTTTCGGGCTTCTCTCTCCGCCACAGCTCGGCGCCGCCACAAGATTTTTCACGGCTAGAATGAGTTACAACTTTCAGGAACTCACACAAGCATGTAATATTCATATTTAAAACCCGGACAGATGCCGCTGCAGCGAGGGAGGACACGTGATGGGCTGAACGTGTTGTCTCGCCATGCAAGTGCAACTGCAACTTTTAAACCGCGTAAACTCAGTGTGTATGTGCGCGTGTGGTAGTATATGAGCTACATGTGGTTGTGTGAGGAAGGCTTTCAAAAGACAATGCAAAATGAGGAACTTTTGCCTGTTTACATATGCAAAAATCCACTTTATGTCATTTTTATTTAAATTCTAAGAAGAAAAAAAACAACAACAAACAATGCATGCTTTAGTTGTGTACAGGAGTGATTTTAAGTGCCTGTTTAAGCCTAAAGGGAAGAGATCAATTCTTTATCGTAGATGTCGAGTTGTCCGATTGACATTTTTGCAGTGATAATGAATGTACCGAGGAACGGTTTACCTGCAATATGCTGAGTAAAGATTCATCTGCTGAAGGAGGTTTGGGGCTTTTTCTGGACCTTAGGTGAATGTGGTTCGAATGTGCACAGAACACATACTGATTACCAAAGGGGAAGTAAAGACATTTCATCATCTGCCCAAAGAGGGGGAGGGGTGTGAATGCGTTTAATAGATGGCAACATTGAGAAAACTGTACATTTAAAAAAACAAAGACATTTTTGCAGGGAGAGAGAGAGCACATGAGAGAGTATAACTCATCTGCAGCGGGTTTTTTTTTGTGTGTGTGAGTGTGTTTTGGATTGCAAAATAAAAATGGGGAAAAAAAGCCAAAAATCATGTAATCCTCTTTTTGGAAAATAATTCTGCGTTTAAAAAAAAGGTGCACATGTGTAGTTTCATCACATGTAAATCCATAAGATGAACCGTATTTGGGGTCAGACTTCCCTAAGGGATCGACTTGTTAATTGCTATGAGATTATTCTCTGGCTAAAATGATCCTGAAGCTCTGGGGTAAAAAGTCAAGCAGCCAATCTTAGCAACGATTGTACACATTTCACCTTTAAATGTGCACACCGAGATAACTTGTAAGCAAATAGAATTTGTATTTATAGTTAGCCTACTTGTGCGTCTCGGAGGTGCAACAATTATTCTCAAAAAGCCTGTTTTCAAACCATCACCCACGCACACACACAAAGTGTGATCGTTTGTGTTTGCTAACCCACCTGCATGTATAGAACACGACTCAAATATCAAACCTTTCACTCAGAGTTTCTCTAAACGTTTCAGCGGAGAAGCACAAAACCACAAAGCTTAATCAATTTAAAGGCAAAGTACCTCCAGTCCAAATATTTTCAAGCAAACCTTTTTCTGCAAAAGTATTTGCGTAATCCTGTCAGCGAGTAGGAAAACCCGAGGCAGAACCAGCCCAACAGCAAACATGCATCACGCTGGAACTGAGCTGCTCACCCTAATTTGCACCCGAAGCGTCCGTCTTATCGAGTAAAAATGTTGATTTTTATGTCATTAGTGCTCGTCTCAACCCTCCGTGCGTCGGGGAGTAGGAGAAGCTTTTTCAACCATGTCTGCAAATATCTGCAGAACACGATGTTTTAATTAAGTGTTGTTCGTCAGGAGGGTGGAGGAGAGATTGTACATGCATAAAGAGAGACCCGGGAGAATTAGGTGAATTATCGAATACGAAGCCTCCTCCAAGATGTGAATTCTCCCCATTGTCCGTTTTATCTTCTCTCTTTGGGAACATTGGACAAGTCTCAGATTTGTGTGTGTGTGTGTGGGGGGGTGGCCTGCATGGCGAGATAACTGATGTATAATAGTTAGAGAACTGTTTATGATCAGTACTGCTAAAGACAACCACATGGACACTTCAGAGGATCAGTGGAGATCCCTATTTTTTTTTTTTTCCTCTTCTGATTTTCACAGTAATGTTGTGTTTCTTTTCAGTACGAATGTGAGAGACCCAGCATATCCCTCCACTGTGTCAGATCTCTTATTTTTCTATCAAGATCTATTTTTGTAAAGTTCCTGTTTGGCGGACGTAGCGTACAGATTTCAAAGAATGTCAATGAGTCTGTAATGTGGTGTGTGTGAATCGGTGTATAATCGTCCATTTGCTCTTTTTTCTTTTTTCTTTTTTTGTGGTCGACGAGGAGCGGTGTGGGTGGTGCCGATGTCTTTATTCTCAGTTTATAACAGTCAATTCTTTCACTGTTGTGTGCATTTTTAAGATGTCCTGTTTGATCATGAAATTAATGGTCTGTAATTTGTGTTTGACCAGAATTAAAAGGAAACGGGGGAAACTGTAAAAACAGTGTTTTGATCAGTTGTTGTTTTTCCAATATCACCAGATGTGAATGAATTTCCCCATGATGCTTCCCATCGCAGGAGCGCGGTTCAGCTGAGGTTAACGGCTCCGGCATTTTAATTTGGCACCCAGACTTTGACAGAGGTGACTTCCTGAGGTCAATCCATGTGGGTACTGATAGTGCTGCCAGCAGCAGACTGGTAATCGTGATGGATTTCCCTCCCTGACACGTCACGACAAGCGCCGCCAGTCGTCATCACATCGTTTGCCAGGCCTCATTAGCTACGACTTCATTGGCAGGGAAACGCACAGATGGAGCCCTGGGCTCCATGGTTACATAGTAACTGAGAAGATTGGCTGCGGAGCGCCATCTCTCTTAATACCCATCGGCCTCGTCCTCAGGATGTCGCTCTCTCTTCCTCAGCCTCCCCGTTCGCCCTCTTACTTGGTCGCGCAGTGCAAATTCATCAGTAGACCTCTCAACGGGTCTCATGGTGAATTTAAGCAAGAAGAGATGAGCCACGGAAGGAAGAATGGGGCCAATGTTATCCCCTGTTAAGAGGGAGAGAGTGGACACTAAATATAGGCCCCCCACTCTGCCACTGTAAGGACATTAGCCCATCTGCAGAAAGCTGATTAGCCTCCCTCCATAAGCGTGTGCTCAATGCTCTGCTGTGGTTACTGCAAAGGGATTTAACAGCTATTGTACTGTAACACATACAGTACCAGATCTTTTAGGTCACTCTCACTGCAAAGGAGTAGAGAAAAAAAAAAAAAACAGTCCACTTCCTTATCAAGAGCTTAAAGGGAAGGACACGAGATTGAGGCTTCTAGAGTGTTGCACAATAGTTAGAGCTAACCCAGTAACACAGACAACTAAGAAAGTGTGTTTGGATTTAAAAAGTAAAAAAAAAAAAAAAAAGGAGCTTTAGAAAGGTCGGACATCCTGTACACTTGACATGAAGTGGAAAAATAGAATTCTTGTAATTAGGTACAAAAATATATCTGCCAGGCATTAAGTTAGTGTAGCAAATCAGAAAAGAAATGCTGGACCACAAACCCACCAGCAGCTGATTAGAGAGCCCTCGCCATGTTCTCATTGGAAAACAGTCGGCGCAGTTGTTTTGATTTGAAAACCTTCAAAAGATAAATGCCTGAATGTTAAGATCCACTGTTACAGAAAGGGCAATCCTTAGTTTGGAAGAGCTGGTTTGTTTTTACATCTACTCAGGATGTTAAATATTTAATGTTTTGTTATCTGGTTATTGATCTTTACTTGGGCTTCATAAAACTGATTGCTCACGACTAAGCTGACGGCAAGAAATGAGCCGAAACTTGGCATAACAACGCCACCCCCCCAACACGCACGCACACACACACACACACACACACACACACACACACACACACACAACTATTATAATCTAATATTATTTGCTAGCTGCACGAAACAGCAGGAGACCCACATCTGGGTTACAAACCCCCAGCTGCATGAACCACTTTACAAGACACAAAATATCACAGCTCTGACTCATCATCAAAAAAAAAAAAGAAAAGGAACACAAATAATGATTTATACATTCAAATGAGGGACAGGTTCATTTACAGTGTACAAAAGACTATTTTATTGCTTTCATAATTTATCCATCAGCTGGGAATGCATTTTTTCCTGAATAGAAAATGTTTAATCAAAACAGCAAAATTATTAATAGAAGTACAGAAAATATTAAAATAACTCAATAAGTACGACAATAACGACTTTTTGGGCATAGTAGCAAGATGTCATTGGTACTATTTTGCCTAGAAACAGGTTACACACATTAATTTGGTTTAACTTTGGTTTGGAGGGACTCCAAATATAACACCAAGGTAGATGCTAAAGATAGACTACAGAGTGACACATGAAGATCACATGAGTTGTGTGTAGATGAAGTCCAGACAAGCAAAGTCTCAGATCCCGAGTGGTCACGCTGGAGGAGATCCAGTCGGAGCCAAAGCAGGGCCAAGAGTCCACCCAGCTCAGCCAGGGTCAGAGGCCACCCAGTTAATCAAACAACAGCAAGACAGGACTGTGAGAAACAACCGCACGTCTCTGCCTGTGTGCGTGTGTGTGTGTGTATGTGCACCACTGAAAAAACAGCAGAGTGAGATGACGTGTGTGTATGGCTGTGTGTGTGTTCACCACTGACAAAACAGCAGAGTGAGATGAAGTGTGGGTGTGAGAGCGTGTGTGTGTAGAGCACTCCTTTTTGCATTAGTGCTGTTTTACAGGCGTCCTTGTGTCCATGTCTGCTTTTTCATGTCAGGTCATGTCATATTGCTTTGTAAGATTTAAACTGTGCAGCCTATCTAATTATTAGGTACATGATAATAAAATCGAATTGATAAACAAATCTTTTTCTATCACATGCAATTCCAAAGTGAATCATCTAATAATCGCTGCAGTACATTTTGTTCCACTTCTTATTCTTGGATATATTTTTGCTCTTTCTCAGAGTAAACAAACACCAGTACACTAGCAGCTCTGGGAGCCTAAAGCCAGTACCAGTTAATAACAATGTTAATATTTCAACATTTATCTAAACCACTTTTAACCATCAACAAAATAACAGTTTGGTATCAAAATTGGGATCTGTTAGCAGTAACTTCTTGATTTTATGTGCACTGCTTCACTTCAAAGAGATACGTCCTTCAGCGAAGGCAGCATAATGTGTTTAAACTGGTGTAATCTACAGTTAACATACATAAACACTTGAGATCAGGGACCTTGGAAGCAGTACACTTGTGAATATTTGAACACGGCAAGATTAATCTTTATTTTTACTATGAGCCATGAAAAGCTGGCCTCCTTTCTCATGCAAAATAACATCTGGTACATTGCACTCCAAACACATACACACACGCACACACACACACACACTCACTCACACACACACACACACACACACACACACACACACACACACACACACACACACACACACACACACACACACACACACACACAGGCCCAGAAGAGGTAAAGAATGAGCACGATTAAAGCAGGCATTCTACATTAAATCTTCACAGAAGTGCTGTCATTTAAATGCACATTGACAGAACTAGAAAACAAGCTGCACCGACTTGTCTTGAGACTTTCATACCCAGCCGTATATTGGAATCACCATTGCCACCAGTTGAATGTGCTATTATAATTGGTGCAGACCGTGCTTATCACTCCCGGCAATTTATGTCGGCTCAAAGTCTGGCCATTAAACTGTTTTGGGGGAAAAAAAACACTTTAGAACATGCGACTCTCCACACCCACATCTAAATTATGCATTCGCGTCTAAACAAAAATAAATGGATCTGGTGTTCAAGGAAGCGACGGGTGGAGAAAAGCCCTCACTGGTATACAAAAATGTCTGCTTTTATGCGTGTTTATGCACGTGCACACACTCATCTGCCAGTTTACAACTCCCAAGGAGTAAGTTAAATTTGCAACGGGTGCTGAGGGAGCAGAAAAAGAAAAAAAAAACAGAAAAATCTATTTCCTATCCAATTACTGTGTGGAATGAAAAGACAGTTATGAGACCAGGTCAAAAGCAAGGAATGGAGGAATATTATTAAATTGTTGTACATTATTTGGTGATGATGAAGCATGACTCACATAATTTTGAACCCCTGCTAAGACATCCACGCATCATTCACACAAATAAAGAGGTAATGTGAAATATTAGTATGTGTGTGGGAAAGTGTGTTCTCTAAAAGCCTCTGAGACACTGACTTGCACTTTCTCCCTCCCATAAAGTAACAGTAATCTGTAATAGACAACCAAGAGGGTTCATTAAGGGCTAAATTTAAATAGCTAAGGTGGTCATTTGTGTGTTTGTGTTTGTATTTATTCCCTGCCCCTGTTTTGATGACTGTGTGCGTGTGCCAGTGTGTGTATTTATGGTTTATATATGCAGAAAGGCACCCGTCTCCATCCTAACCTTCTCCCAACATGCCCGTTCTTGCTCTAATGACAGTCCTTATCATGTTGTAATAGCAAACATACCTGCCAGCTCACCACGTGTGCCAAAAGCACACCTGAATTTCTTAAGTATAGCTTTGCTGGTGCAAGACAGAAAGTAAGACTGCCCTCCAGAAACAAACCACATCCACAGCGTCTGCGTGGCTTTAATGATTTCTTTTATCACATTTTTCATGGTTTTTTTTTTCCTGGTGGAAAAGAGGGAAGAGGAAAAATGGTTCAGTTCCAGTTTCTAAGTGTGTTTTTTGGGACTTTAGGTTTTTCGAACGTAATTGATCAGCAAAGAGTCATAACAGTCCCCGACCCAGCAAAGGTTCTGGGAGATTTAAGTGTTACTCGCGCTGTCGTTCAGGGAAACTGTGATGGTCCAGCCGCTCCTGGGTTTGTTGTTTCCATTTTGGCTGCAGCATTCCCAGCCAGATAAAACCCAAACAACCTCACTCAAAGTTCCACTGTTTGACAGCCCTGCAGGAATTTGTGTTACACTTGAGGCTACAGTCTGGGTTTTCAGGGTTCGCCATGGTAACGTGCGCTGTACATCTACCAAAGCAGGAGCTGGTTTTGCTCCAGATAAAAGATCAACGTGTATAAAAAAAGACTTTCTCTCTAACACTAACTTGGAAAATGGTGTGTGTGTGTGTGTGTGTGTGTGTGTGTGTGTGTGTGTGTGTGTGTGTGTGTGTGTGTGCGTGCGTGCGTGCGTGTGTGTTTTACACAGAATAAGGAAAGCTTTATTTCAGCTTTACTTTCATTTACGCATTCACAACCAGTGAATTTCTATTTGCCAGCTGCCAATTCTCCATCCAGCAGCTGCAACTGGACTCCTGTTGCTGGATTATGTGCTTAACTTCTTTCTATTTGTCCAATATTATAGTTTACTCTGCTGTGTCACTGCTGTGTTTGCATTTGTCTGCAGCAAACTATATGCTGCAAATACCCCCCTCCTCCATGTGAACATGCTCAAAGGCACTAGGAAATCCTGTTTTGACACGGTGTATGAAACTGAAAACCACAAACGATCAGCAAAATTAAGTGAGTCGGGGTAATGACGGTGAAAAGCTGCACTACTTCTGCAACAACTACTTCTGTGGACTGTTGTCTTGTTGAAAGGGTCTAAAAATGGTGTGGAAAATTCATGAAACCTTAAAGACTACATTTAACTGGCAGGTAAAGTAAAGGAAAAACCGCTCTGCATCCATTTACTACCTACAGTTTAGGCCTAATCTGGGTTATGGGGGGGGGGGTTGTTGAGGTTTATCCCAGCAATCACACTCACACACCCAGTATAGGTCACCAGAACATCCCAGGTAGCCACACTCATTCTGAATGTATCTAACGTGCATGCTTTCGTACTAGAGAACATCTTCACATGTATGAAAAACAGGCAATGTGAATAAACATCGTGCGACCTTCTTGATATGAAATGATGACACAAGCTACTCCACCTGAACTCCATTATATAAGGTTATAAATAAGTGACTGCAGATTTATCTGCTTTACAGACACACAATCAAACCCTGGAGAGAACTGGTGTATGAAGGACCAATAAGGAATCCAGCAAGACCAGTAAGTCCACTCTGAGGCATTGAAAGCTCCAGCGAGCTGAGGTGAGTGAATTTCAGACGACAGCTGGTTGCCTCAGTTTCCATCAGTTACTGGAGTTAAATCGGAGGCTTCAAGGTCAAATGGACCAGGTTACTTAAAGGTCAGTGGTTAAATGAAAACAGCGAATTATAGACAAATCCCAGTGGACAAACTGGCTCAGAGAGGAAAATAACCTTGGTGCTTAATTTCTCAGCAAAACAATGACCTGAGGCAGAGAAGGCTATACCGGAATGGTTTATGGACAAGAAGGCGAAAGGTCAGGAATTAATGAACACACCTAAATCCAACAGATAATTTATGACTAGACTTGAAACCTCCTCCCCAGGCCTTCACATGCAGCATAAAACAGCTTGAGCAGTTTTTCAGAGAGGAAGTGGGTAAAATTGCAGCATCCAGATGCGCAATCCTGACCTGTGTGTTCGTACTTGTGGTTGTCTCTACTAATAAATGAAGAGACGGAGTGAACGTTTAAGTCATCACAGCAACACTACCTGCCTCAATTACAAGTAATTACACCCCTTTGAGGCAAAACGTAATACAATGGCTGTACTTTGACTGTCAAATGAGATGTTTCAAAGGTGCAAAGGTACACAAAATGAGAGAGGAAAAAAAAAAAACAGCCTAAAACTGGACCTGCAACTTTGAACCAGATAAGGAGGGTAACTGTAATTGTGTGTAATTTAGCATTAATTAAATTTCCAGCATTAACCCATTTGGTTACTGCCTCTGTTGTAAATGAACTGTGATGTGGAATTTGCTGTGCTTGATAGCAAATTCATATGTAATTACTTAGCTAAATTAAATTTCCTTCATGGACAATAAAGTTAAACTGACTAAATGATCTGCCGTGACTAATTCAAATATTTTGAGATTCCTAGTTAGGAGCTCAGTCATGTATAAAGGTGACCTGCACAGCGTCCTGTATTCCGAGGGCTGCCACAGCCAGTATTTCCAGCATATGGCTGTAATTAACTTTTGTCTTCTTTCCGTGTATTTTTTCCTCAAACAGAACGGAATCATGGAAACAAATACATGATTATGACACATGTAAATGGTTTATAGGATAAGCAATGATGCAATGGATAAAAAACTGAGTAGCAGTTAGTTTGGGAATGTTAGCAGTTGGCTCAGAAGCACTAATGGATGATAAATGGTATTTTTTTCTTTTAACATGCTTGGATGTGATTATTAGTTATTTTAATAATAAGGAAAGAAATATTTCTTTTCCTAAAAAATCCCTAGCTTATACTACTGTCAGGGAACCGAAGCTCCCATTTCCTGATCTTAAAGAAGCATCAGCATACATGGAGCATGTGCAACATGCATGACCGTGTGTGCATGCATGTTGCACATGTATCTTTTGGTAAGTTTGCACAGTAAACATTAGTCACTGCTTTAAGTTGGTGGAGATGCTAATTTTCATTTGCATTATGTGCTTAAAGGAAGAGCTGACTCAGGAGTGTAAATATAACAGTGAGTCACATGAATGTCCCTTTTGTTAACATTTCATATTACATTTTGCAGCCTGAATCAACTTGGAATAAAACTTTTGTTTCTTCCCCTCGAAATCTTTTGTTGGGACTAAATTTGACTGCACCGAAGCCCTACAAACAATTACAAACTCCGTGTTTAGAAATTTTCTCACGCTGATATTTGTCACTCATATTTGTGCCAACTCCAACATCTCTGTGACCCATGAGAACATTTTATAAAAATGTCTGTTCAGACAAACCAATTTGGAGCCTTTTGTCTATCATATTCTGTGATCCAGGTTTGCAAGACTAAATGTAAAAGGCAAAATGACTAATTGCACAGTAACTTTTGTTTTAATTGCAGGCAGGAAACCATATGGGTGTCCACATTGGTCAGACCATATTCAAACAATCCCCCCCGCCTACGTGTTTGCATTTGAACAAGAGGTTCCCCAGACACTTAAATTTAAGCTTTTCCTCTTTGTTCTTGTTTTTGTTTTCCCTTTTTTGTAGATTATACTTCTCTCTTTTAGGCACATCTATTTTTCTTTCTGTAGCATTCCTGCAGCCATTTAATGGTGGGGTACAGCAAAAAGTCTTTTTGCCATTTTTGTTGCTGTTGTTTTATCTTTTTTTTTTACATTGTTTTTTTTATTTGTAAATGCCCGACAAATGATTCAGGTTCAGAAAGAATGTTTTTGATGTGGTCATCACGTCATCGATTCTTTGAACTGGGATGATGCGTTATGTCATTTTGAGACGTATATAAAATCCTGTCCATCTTAAAATACCACATAGATTATAGCGTAGATTCCTCCACCTAGTTGTTAAACTGCTGCTTACTCCCTCAGAATAATGAGGCTCTGGATTCAATTCCAGCAGTCACCAGGTGAGAGGCTGGAATGCCCCCTGGACAGGTCGCCAGTCCACTGAAGAGACTGCTTAAGCTTTACTGGCTAAAATGCACTGCCATGTATTGAATCTCATGGAGTACCATTAAACTTTTAAAGACTTATTACCATCTTATTCCATCAGGCAGTCTTTCTTTTACAATAAAAACTGTACTTGTACTCAGCTCATGTGGTGGCCACTCCTGTTGCAAAATTGTGCGAGATAGTTGCATTGTTACCTTCTGCTACATTTGTATCTCCAAGATACTAGCAAATGCTGAAGTCAAGGTAATCAAGACTACTAGGTCCTCCCTCTGTCTCTCTAATAAACTGTGGGATGAACAAAAATAAGGATGGCTTCATCTGCAAAAAGTATGTTTAACATTTATGAGATCTTCCATCTCCAATTTCCTGAACTATCTAAAAAGGTGTTGTTTATTAGGTGATAACCAATGCCATATTTAATGATTGTTTTTTTTCAAATTGTTCTCAGAGGATGAGAATGCTGTGGCTTGATCTCCAGCTCTGCCAAAAGGCTTATATTTTTATTTTGAATCACAGGTTTCAGTGACAGTTTGGATTTGCCGCTGTGGTTTTGGCTTTTTTTGGTAGATGTAGGAATTTTTGGTAGATGTAGGAATTTTGGTGAACTCGAAAGTCTGATGCCACACCGACGCGGTGAGATTTACGAGCGAGCGCTCAGATGGCCCTGGCAAGGGCTTCAAGGTCAAGGGTCGGCAGTGGGGGTAGAACAAAAAGGGTTAGATTGCTGAGAGGAGGGCGAGAAGGACGGAGCGAAGTGTCAGCAGAAAGTTAGAGGTCCAGCTAAACACTTCATCCTTTCATGTTCCACGTCCTGACTGATGAGTGCAGCTGGTTATCAATCATGTTAAGGTGAGAAACTCCAAGGTGATTGTCAGACAAAAGCACACACACACACAGACACAGACACACACACGCATGTTAGGTTTACCCATGAGGCCCTCTGTCATTCACTTCCTCTGAAACCTGTTCATTCCATCTGCCCCGTGACCCTACTTTCACCTTCCTTTCTTCCTCTTCAACCCCATATCCCCCTTTCCACCAAGGCCCCTCTCTCTCTCTCTCTCTCTCTCTCTCTCTCTCTCTCTCTCTCTCTCTCTGTGTCTGCGTCCTGCTGGCTGGTCACTATGGCACCAACACACACTCCATACACAGACTTTAGCAGGAAAATGTGAGTCCCGAAGCGGACTGAAACACATGCTGAACCAGAATCAGCGAGACAGGTCTTTAACTCCGATCAGACGCGCACGCTGACGCCTGACGTTTTCCAGATATCTCCCTAAGGACTTGACGCGTCAGCAAACCCCTTCACCCCTCACTGGCATGACGAAATCTGGTCGACACTGTCTAATATGCACAGTATCTTGTTTTGAATCTCCGATGAAGCCTGTTTATTCAAAATAACCAAATTGATTCTGCACATGTTGACGTTCCATTGTACCACAGCTGGACGCTGCCTTGGATAATCTGATGGGTGAAGTCATTTCAATTTCAATTGATTCCAATAAACAAAAGAAAAACTGTAAGAGACTCAAACACTTTTCTATAAGCCTCTTCCCATGTCTGTTGGCAAAAATCTCTTGTTTAATCACTTTCCTATTAGCTGCTCACACGGAAAAGGAACACTAATCCAATTACAGCAGAAAAAAAAAACAAAACACCCAAATTCCTGACCTTCTGACCTTCCCTGACCACAGTCCATGTTTGTCTTTAGTCGCATGTGAGTTTGGGGCATCTGTTTCATATTGACGTGGTCGAACATGGCGGGGGAATGGAAGCAAGGCAAATCAAAACAGAATGACATCTTTAGATTCTGGGACAAAAGCCCTGGATCCCCGCTGCAGCGAGTCTCTCCGCCATACCCCGCGCGCGTCCGCGTGCCCCCGAGTGTTTGAGCGCGCGCACGCCCCGCTTAGACCCCTCCCATCGGCTCCTCTGAGCCATCTGAACGCAGCTGGTGAGCAGACATCTGGTCAGACACAGGAAAGAACGAGGGGGATAGGCGAGTGGAATAGAGACGGGTGATAGCAGGGACAAAGGTAATTTGGGGTAAAACAGGTTCAGCACATATGGAGGAGCCATACAGATGTTTAAAATTTTAGCACGGCCTCCACAAACGCATGCAGATGTGATCTTAAATCTTTTCTTCCTTTAAGATGAAAGCCTCCTTATTTATTTATAGTATTTACTAGCTTTTTTAAATTTTTATTTGCGTCACATCTAGAAGGATTTTAATGGGAAGAAAGTGAGGTTTGGATGGCTTTTGCAGGTTTTTTTTGTATTACTTGCTGATAGAAAACTGCTGCATATGGAGCAACAAAGTGATTGAATTAATTTAAAATAGAAAGTGACGTGGATGCTTGGATAGTGGGGAGATTCAGGATCACTGCAGGGAGACATCAGGGACATGATCAGACCGACAAACCACCCCAGGATGATGGCATTGTTTATTGGAAGTGTGGGGGGGGTGCGGGGGCGTGGGGGGACAAAGATGATTCATGAGCTGAACAGGCACATTTTCCATTTTATTGTCTGAGTTTAAACAACCCGTCTGAAAAGAAGATGAAATCATTGCTCCGTGACGGAGATGTGCGCACTGGTCTTCGTGAAGCAGAAAACTGACGTGCCTCGGAATTGTCACTTTTTGCACAGAAGCGCTGCATCCGACCATCAACTGCAGGTTCAAATGTGGTGCGTCAACATCCTAAGACAAACAAAAACATGATTATCTAAATGGGACTGAACGACAATCTGCAAATGATTTAGTCTCACACGAGGATGAAGGACTGTAGCCAAAGATGACAGAGCGAAATAGCTTTTCTGTACTGTTATTAATTGTTCCCAAGAAACGTTTGCTTTGTGCCATAGGAGGCCACAAAGCAAACGTTAATTCAACACACATTGGGCCAGTATTCAACATCACAGCAACAAAAAGCAATTCTTCATGTCATCTGTTCAGAAATTACATTTCCAGTGTTGACAATGGGACAGGATGGCACCAACAATCATTTGGATTCTGTTTTAGCAGGATTTGTTAAATCAGCTTGAATAATGGGTCTTATCCTTCGATCAATTCCTGTCCTTTTTGACTCCCTTTCCCACCCCCAGTCTCTTCGTTATCATATAATATAAGACAGGCCGCTGCATTTCTGCTGGAACGAACACATCCAGAATTCGTTTAAAACCATTTTCCAACCACTCCCATGTCCTCTGCATGGGCCCGGTTGTAAATAATGCAGTAATATCTGGTGTGAAGAGTAATAAAATATGAGGGATTCCTCCCCTTTCCAGACATATACTTTTTATCTTCACTGCAGGAGAGAGGATGTAATTATTTGGCTGGAACAGTTTTCTTTACTTTTTACTTCCAGCATTGATTACTGCAGCAAGCCAAGACTCTACATGTATTTTATCATCATTCACTTTATTTCTGTTGTTCTGCTTTACTTTTCAGTTTAACTGCCTGAACGCCACGTCGATTATGGTGCTTTTGTCCATAGCTGTACTCTGCAATCATGGCTATGTGCTCCCTTTGCCTGTAAATAAAATTTTATCATTTAAAATACCATTACCAAAGAGCCAGTGCAGGGAGGCTTTTATAGAAACACTGTTAAAGACCACTAAATACAGAGAAACATTAGCAAGAACTGCAGTAGCTTCTGCAATGTTTAATATCTTTAATGATATGAAACTACGATGCAATAAAGCTGTCTGACAGCTCACACTTTTGCTGATTTAGTAAGATCCACATCCTTAGGTCAGATTAAACAATTTAAATGATCAATTTAACCATCACTTTTGGAACTTGTACCATCTTTGCTGCCCAAGATCCTAGTATTTTTGGACTTTAATAAGCTATCCGAGGTCACAGCACAAAAGATCGCCTTATAATAAAAGTTTTTTAAAAGTTTTTTTCTTTGCTCCACACAAGTTTATGTGTCCAATATGTTGCATTTGGTTCCCATCTAGAGATGAGTCACCGATGTGATTCAACTCAGGCTGTCTTGTAACTGGAGGGGTCCAGACATTTATTGCAGTGTTACTGTTCCCAACATGAGCTTCAGTTGCTCAAAGGAGGCGGCGATCTCATGACGGGCGGCGCTCAAGCTCATCAAAAGATGGCTAGGAATGTTGTGTTGGATGGGGTAAGGTGAGTAGCTCCAGGGTAAGAGAACCAGGAATCGGGAAACAGAAACAACCCTGATTAATTCTGACGCAACATCGCAAACATGCATCATGAGACTTCGAGAAGCTTTGAATATATTAGAATTTCAATGATGGACGACATCTGTGCTCCATTCAGGAGCTGATTTTAGAACAGTCTCTTCGGGACGTTTCCACGTGCCCTCATTTTTGTGGTTTTCCTTGACTTCAGAATGTAGTATGTTTGCGTGCACAGAAGCAGACAATGAGGGCAACGCTTAAACAATAACGTAAATGTTTACCTCGAGTGACTGCTTCAAAAAGTACTTCAAAAAAATAAATGCCAGTGATCGGCTAAGCAGCCTGTCTAAGCCAAACCAGTCCCATTTGTCTGTGAGGGTGGAGAGTGAGCAAACAGAACTTCTGGTCACTGTTAACCACATCAGTCCCCAGATGATTTACCCATAACGAAGCTCAAAGGGCTGTACGGACGGTGTGCATGTGTGTCAGTACTGTAGGAGACATGTGGCTTTTCTATGTCCTTTGTAGGAGTAAACCGTCAGCCAAGTGTGTTTGAGGAGTATCCGGAATGGATACGTTTCCATCCCGCTCTTTGTGGGAAGCCTTCTAAAAGCAAAAGCAAATCTCTCGTAACGTGTATTTACTTTTGCTGTCACATCAAGTTTTCTCATTGTATATAAAACCGATTTATATTTAAGATTTCTCCCCATTTTCCTCATGAAAGAAAAACATCCACTTTGAGAACAGCTGGGACACTCTGGAGGTCCGGAACCTCTTCAGTGGCTGATGTTGCCACAAAATGTTGAGTGTTTTTGCGAAAGTCTTTGAGATGTGAGTGTCTATGGTTCCAATTTGACAAAGTTTGCTTCAGCAACTAAAAGGCAACAATCTACATTTTATGCATTGCTGGTGAATGTAACAATATCTACACTCTTCCAACAAATGTCTCACATGGTGACCAGATTTCACATAATTACCAGAGATCGTAACCTCAATTAGCTTTTACCAAATGTTACTGGAACAATATTTCATGGATATTCAGAAACGACCAAACATCTGGCGGGGTTTTCAGCTAGTTACACTTAAGGACAGACACAAGGACAAGGTACACGGGAGACACAGAGGAGTTCTCAACAGACACAGATAAGCAGGCAGCTGTCGGAGGTAGCTTTCTAAAGAGTAATGCACGTATTTCCTGAGATGTAACCATCTTACAAATGTTGCACTGGAACTGACCTTCTTTGTTGCTTAATAGGACATGCCAGGCTGAAATCCCCCCCCCCTCAGCAAAAAGAATGCTAATCATGTTCTACCCAAGCCACAATTGCACAAAATAGAGGGAATTTTGGTTAACTGTTCCGGAAAATATCAATTAGCATAGATATCTGATTAAAAGGAGCAGTTTTCTGGTCTGTAATTAAACTTTATGAGACAGATTTGCAGAGGTTTGAGTTTCTGAGTAGCGTGCATCTCGTTCTTTCACATACACATTTCTTTTTATATCTGCTGTCTGTAAACACGCAGAAAAACTCCCATGGGAATACATTGCACAAGTGTTCACGTATAGTGACTTAAGAAATGTATTAAAAAATTCTCCAACAGTAATATAAGATCAAACTGGAAAATTGTATTGTTCTTTAAAGAATGAGTAACATTTTTTTTATTTTTTATTAAATGATACAAGCCAAATCTTTGACAAAAATGTTTAATGATGCACAATTATGCTACAAGTGGGAAATGGGCTGCATAAATGACCATTTCCTTCAAAAAGGTTCCTGTGGGAAGGCCAAGAACAGGCTATTCTTTCATTTTGCATGCACTGGCAAATTGTTTTTTAAATAAAATATAGAATTGAAGCATCAGAAAGCATTGAAAAAGTGACTGATAACACCTCTTAAGTCAATGCAAACTGACACTTGGTATGAAGCTGTAGATATGACACAGTAGAAAGCTGCAAAGGGGGGAAATATTTGAGCTTTTTCTTTCTGCATCCTCTGTATCCCAACAAAGACTGCAGGGAGTTCAAACTGCTGCCATTAATCATGCATGAAATATTTTGATTCAGTACCTTAATTTTCAAAAAGAATTTAACAAAAAAAAAACAAAAACAACACAATTTATCTTTATGAAGGTCTCAGTAGAACCTACCCCAGCAGTCACTCTGGACAGGTCACTGCTCCATCATACAGCACACGCACCATTAACACACGATAGGGGGAAATTAAAGTCTCCAGTCAACCTAATGTGCATGTTTTTCACATTGGGAGGAAGCTGGAGTATCTGGAGGGAGCCTGTCTGGAAATGATCTTAGAATATTCCCTCTGTGACGTGATGCCGTCCACTGCCGCACCATGCTCCTGCTGAAAATATGTATTTATTTACATTACTGAGCTTCATGTGGTGATTTGTTACAAATACCACTTCACACAGTTGTAGAAAGAATAAATCCTACACAACACTGTTATCCATAAAAATTCCTCTTACTTACAGTATTCATCAAAACCAAATGACCTCAGGTTGTGAGGGTCAAATCTATTTAGCCCCACAGTATTTTCAGTTTGACACATTTGCTCTCAGTAGTTTTGTGGCAAGTGAGGCAGCAGTGACTCCAAGCGCGGCTGTTTCAAGATGCGAAGAGCGGTTCTTGGCGTTTTCAACAAAGATAGTTTATCCTCACGGCTCACTCGGGCTCTGCGAGTGACGTCAGACGCTGACTTCAATTCGACAGGGTCACAGGCAGTGGGTCAGCCGTTTGCCAATGCATCCACTTCAGATTAGCGGTAACAGAACGTGACAGTGCTGAGAGGATTGAGGCTCTCTGTGGCAGAGGATTACCTATCCTGACTGTTATACCTGCAGTACCCACCTGCAACTAATGCCGTCCCAATTCCAATACTAATATGAGAGGGTTTAAAGTATGAGGCATCATCACACTGGAGAAATGAGATGCATAAACTGAAAATCGCCACTCTATAGTTTTGCTTTCATTCAAAGTCGTATTTATTTTCATCCCGTGTCAGAAATTCTAATAAGTCTGAATGAAAAAAAGCTAAATTCAGACCAAAATTCTGAATTTAGATAACCTTGTGTGTCCCCAATCCAAATATAAGTCAATAAAATGTAAAAGTTAACATTTGTAAATTTAATAACCCACATTTTCTCTGTGTCCTTGTACAGGTCCAGGCTTTCTGTCTAATATCCAGTGAGCAGCCTACAAAAGCAGTCATGAAAAATGGATTAAAATGGCAATGTTGTGATTCATAAAGTAGGACTTTTGCCTACTTTATGACAAATGACAAATGAAGTCTCCATATCTGCTATAATAACCTAGACCCAATGTCCTGTCTGCCCGTGTCCAAGTCTGCCAGATGAATTAGTTTCAGAAATTTAGAGTTTCCATTTTTGTATTTTTTTTTTTTTCTTCTGGTGTGTTTTCGTATGACCGAAACAGGCCAGAAAGCAAATTTATAACCACTGGCCCATTAGCCATGCCTCCATTATAAGCCGATACTGGCAGAGCTGGTCCTCAGCAGCTGTGAATATGATCAGTGATCAAGCTGCTGGAACTGTTAATCTAGACTGGTGATTTCCAGAATACAGCGACCTTAACTCTGATTCAACAGCTCTTGTGCAACGCATGTTTTTTTTTTTTTTCAGTTGGTGTGGTTATGGCTACACCATTCCTTTTTCACACTTATATTGTGTGCGAAGTGCCTTGTAAATTGACATTGCTGGCAGGCCTGAGAAGCGAGCTTTCCTCTGAGGCCCGCACCTTAACTTTCAGCCTTTAATTTCCATCTTATTTAATGGCTTTAAATGTCACACAGTGATCACCAATGGGAATGTTTACATCTCTAACTTCCTAAATATAAGTCACCGCATGGATTTATTTTAGGCTCTACCCATTATAAACCCCTTTCTTTCTTTTTATAAATTATTTTTGTGTTTTCCCTCTATTCTGAGTTAACCATCCGGAGATTCCCTCTTCAAGATAATTACAACACTCGCTGTATTGAATAACAGTTGGTCAACTTTCTCTGCATGCAACAATGTTTTTGGGATTTATTTTTCTTATTTTAAGAAACCATGATCATCATATAGCAGCCATTGTCATGTGTTACCATCTGCTAAAGTGAATTTCTGAACGTTTTGAACATTACTTTCAGTGTTGTTGGGAACTCCTTTGGCCTATATGCATTGAAATAAATGTTTACTGGTCAGTGTATGTTTGTATTAAATTGCTGTCTGATCTATAAATGTCAGGACAGATTTTCTGCATAGCAAATGTTACAAATATTTGGATACTGGATCGAGGTAGAACAGACAAAAATATAAATCTGACAATTGTATATACTGTATAGAAAGAGTTCCTTTAGCAGCTCAAATCTTGTTTTTATGGGAGCAGTAAAAGAGAATGAACCACTCTCAAAATGGTCTCAGCCTGTGACATAATGGCACAAACGGGTTACCACTGTAGTCAGCAAAGGATCAGCTCGCAAACAAGGGCATTCAAATGAAAAACATGTGAAAAGATCCTTATGGAACCAAACAGATCCCGGTTGAAGCTGAGGAAGACGACCCACAGCAATGAGACAGTCAGGAACCTGTAGTTAGAACTGTCTTGTAAATTAAAGTTCCATGACGGTGGTTAATTGGAAACATACAAAGCCTGTGATGACATGTGAAGGCTTTGATATCATTTTTTTAATGTTATGACTGACTGCTAAACTCTGCTTTAAAAGACATCCAGCCCGTGAGTCAGGGTACCATGAAACGAACCATGGCTCCACTTCCTTCAGCGTCTGTGGCCAGCAATGCTCAACATCATGTGGTTTCAAATGCCATCATCAATAGTTGTGTCTCAAGCTAGACTAGCTTCACAATGCAAGGAAACATTGACATCTGACTCTGGTACATATCATTAGAATAAGCAAGGTGCTGGAAGTGAAATGTAGGTTATGTCTCATATATTTTAAAAAAATGCTATATACATAGTTTGTGCATCAATGTCTTCTTGTAATATATTGTATAATATACTGTGTTCCAGCATAAATCATATGGTAGAATCATATGGAACAAGAAATGTTTAACCTTTTCAAAATGGCCGTGTCAAAGTTGAATTGAAATATGGATGTCTTATGGGGTGATAAATAACACGTTGGCTGGTTTCCGCCGTGTGAAAACACAAAAAAGGCCAGTGACGGTGTGATGGGAGAGGAAGAAGAAATAGACAAGGAGCGCAACTGTGAAGAGGGCAGAAGAGAGAAGAAAACAGGAAGGGTGAAAACAGGAAGCTCAGTCATTAACACATGACACATAAGAGTCACGACTTCTACACATAACAGCGTTAAATTGATTTGCTCTTAATCCTTGTAGCATGTTTGCTTACTGAAATGTTAGAGATAATAGTTAATGATGATTACATGATGCAAAAGCTGCTGTGGCTGGCTTGTTTAGTCACATACTGCAGTCTAATTCTTTATTGCACCAATTAACAGACTAATTATAAGAACTATATAAAGTTATTCCCTCATTAGTTATTGTTTGCTGTGCAGAACACTGTTGGTGAGTGTTGGTAGGTGTTGGTGGTTGTTTCTATTTTGTGCCCACGGAGTTTAGACAGGCCACAAATTTTTCCGAGCAAATCTCAACCAAAGCTTGATAAAAGTGATAACAACAGCAATGAGATTTAACCACTGAATGCCAATAAAGGACATTGCTAATATCCCCCTATCATCTAAATTCCACACAGCCATTTATTCAGAAACATTTTAAGAGTTCCATCCTTGAGATAAATTCCTGAACAAAAAATGTGCAACAAACACCATTATTTCTTATAGAATGTGTTGCCTGGCCCAATCTCCACAGAGGGTACACCACCTAGATGCTCAATGTTCATAAACGTGAAAACACATTACATTGGTGGTTCATATCAACAGGAAATTAACAGGAAATACTTTTGATGTATGAGCAATATAATAAAAAGTATAATGCAGCAAAATAAAAACAGAACATCACAACAGGATCAGACAAGCACAGTAAAAAAAGCACCTTTTGGAAAAATAAACAAGTTTTTAATAATTCGCATACCAGCTCTACAGTAGACTGTGGTCTTACAATCTGTAGGCAACAGAAGAGAGGAAGTTCAAAGATTTCAGAATTCAGATGGTCTAGGTTGCAATAATTACAGAATGTGATTCAAATGGGCCATCTCAAAGGAGAAATCAATGTATGTCGCATTCCATGTTGAGTCCATAATTATATATTTCATTTGGAAATTAGCTGAACGGTGTTGTTAAGCCTTTGAGATGCCTCAAACGAGCCATAGCTTGTCTAAATGGGCCAATCAATTGCATTAAGTTTATAGTCTGTATTTTTATTGAATGCATAAACTTAAGGCATAAGTAGTGGTTGTTTTCTTTTATTTTCTTTCATCTGTACAAAAAGAAAAATAATTAAATCCAAGTGTCTTCTACAACCCGAGGCCTGTACTCTATAACTTTTGTACTCTATAACTTTACTTTTAAAGTCATAAACTTTACTTATAACAAACATGTCCAAGAAGCTCAATGAGGTACAGAAACAAAAACCAAATTTCGCCTGTTTCTGTGCACCCTTGTGGTTTTCACGTTTACCAAAAAAAAAAAAAAAAACATCCTCTAAAAATTCCCTAACCTGCAAAGCAGGAACCCTATCGTGAAAAGCGGAACTCTGGTCTGATTAGATGTCAGGCGGCTATTAAAAACTAAAGCGGACGGCGCCACCTAGTGTCCAGGTGGCGTCACGTCACCGCAACAAGTTCACGCTGGAGCACGCACGATAATATCTGCTTGCGCGCACAGACGCACAGGCGCGCACAGGCGCGCACGGGGGGGGGCGCTTTGACGCATGCGCAGCGCGTCGCGGCTTCTCGGCGTCCAGGAGATTTGAGCGAAGATGATGCGGCTGAGCGGCCGGCGCACGGACTGAACGCACAAGCGGCCCATGTTAGCGCTAGATTCCCCTCTTGCCTTGTCCAGTTTCTTGCCAAAATCTCTCGTTTGATGTCGACGCTGCCGATGCGGCGTAGAGGCAGATAAAGTTATAGCGCATAACGGCAGAGAGGAGGGGAACCCGTCACTGGAGGGAGTTGGGCATCAAATTGCAGCGGATGTTATTACACGCTCTTAAGTATCGCAGACGTAAGTAAACTGCTGTTTTATAACATTTCTGTATGTGCTTTTCCTCATAATGTTCCTGTGCGGGAACGTTTAATCAGGGTAGCTGAGCTGAGCCCATCCCTTTGTCCACATTATCAATTTATTCTGCGTGGGTCGAGAATAACCTTTTTCCTTTTGAATATCTGGGTAGATTTTTATTATTATTATTATTATTATTATTATTATTATTATTATTATTATTATTATTATTATTATTATTATTATTATTCTTTTCTTTATTTATTTTTTTAGTGTGGTTATGCACCCCGGCCCAGCAAGCATGATCTGGCACCTAACCCCAGAATAAAATGGGTTTTTATTCTCTGTGAGAGGCGGCGCTTGCGTGTAATATATTGTCGCCAAAATGTAGTGGCAGTGCTGTCCTGACAATATGGGGTGGGTGGGGGGATGCATTCATTTTACACAGGCTTGCAGTCTAGCAGCACACATGTAGAGATAACTATCAAAGCGGTTTGAGGTCGCTGGGCATTTGTATTTAGGCCTGCCTGCACCTAAGCTCGTTGATCAGTTGAATTTAAGCCTCTTGAGCGGTCCGATTGAAACTTGCTGACACATGTGCCCCTGTCTTTTTGTGAGCACACAAGCCCGGTTAACCCTCTCTGTCTCACCGCCCCAACCCTCTCTCCAACTGCAAGTAAAATACTGTCCAAGTGTGTGTGTTTCCCTGTGGATGGAGCCCAGTAGGTGGGCCCATTTTGTGCAGGATCTGTTGCTCACACCCATGTGCAGTCAGCCTCAGTGGCGCAGGGCTAACTTGTCTGTGCTCATCATTATTGCCCCCTTTTTGCTTCTTATGGAGTCACTGAAGTCTGATCGAGGACAAAAAATAAAATAATTATTATACCTCTGTGGGGAAAGAAGCTAATATCAGGAACTGGAGACGTGGAATTTCCCATTATGATTAATCAAATTCCATACAATTATCTCAAGCATTTGAAAAGTGTAATGCAGGAATCAATGGGAAGTGCATTAGCTTCTCGTGGAGGATAATGTTGCAATACCCTTTTGAATAAAAGAAAAGATGGGTTGAGTGTACTTTTGAAGTACTAAGGATGAAAAGAGCATAATTAACCTTTTGGCTTGGGCTCGTAAATGTTTGTATCTCAGTAAATGTCAGGCATTTAAGTCAAGTCTGTTTGTTTGTAAGATTCTTTACAGGCTGGCATATGCCTGCCATGCTAATGGTTCAGTGGTGGCATATGTATACGATACACACACACACAGACATTCTGCAAATCAACTCTCACTCTCTCTCTTTCTGCATCACAGTATAATCAGGACCAAAGGAAGAGTCATGGAGGTTGTAACACATTTTGTGAACGACACTGTAGAATTTTACAAATGGAGCCTTACTATAGCGGGTGAGTCATCACTTCTTCTTACGTGTTTGAATCAAGTAACACCTTTGTCACTTCGTGGAGGTGTCAGTGCTTATCTCACCGCTCGTAAAATCAACGTTTTGCTTTGTTTTCCCGTCCAGACAAGAGGGTGCAGAACTGGCCAATGATGTCTTCTCCCATCCCCACACTGGTCATCAGCTGCCTGTACCTGTTCTTCCTGTGGGCGGGGCCTTTATACATGCAGGACCGGCAGCCCTACACACTCAGGAAAACCCTCATAGTCTACAACTTCAGCATGGTGGTCCTCAATTTCTACATCGCCAAAGAGGTATGGCCTTGGGAGAATGTGTAGAACGCACAATTATTGCCGACCGCAATTATTTTGTCAGATACACTTGGCATCATTTCGACACATTCACATATAAGAGAAATATAAAAGGATGGGACGCTGGGTTTTAGCGACCATCCCATCTCTGATAGTTGTCAGATGTGACAATCCTCTGGGTTTACGGGAAGCTCCGAGGCTGTCGTCAGACCCTGAATGTGGCTTCTTCTCTCCTTCTTTGCTGTGGTTTCATTAGCTCTTACTAGGCTCTCGAGCAGCCGGGTACAGCTACCTCTGTCAGCCTGTCAACTACTCCAATGATGTCAATGAAGTCCGGGTAAGCTTCCTCCAACTCGCACACATCAACACACTAAGCGCTAACATTTGTCTTTAAGGTTGAGAAGCAATGAGCAGATATATTTATAATGTAGGCTCTTTTTCTCTGGATTTTAAAGCCTCACGTATGCACACTGATAATTTGATTCAATACACGTGGCTTTTGCTAGGTCTTAGATTGGAACACCTTCTTTTATAGATTTAGTAAATATAGGTCTGTTGCAAATCCACATTTCAATTTGAATGTAATCTTATATTTTAGTTTTATAATACCTTAAACTTCTAGACCAGTTGCTGTGTTACCAATAGAGTCTGATGCAAATCAGAGTCCGGACAGGTAATGCCATCCAATGCAAGTTCCAGGAGATGAGCTACTAAAAAAAAAACCCTGCACTTATCTGAGGCAGACACCTGGTCGTGCTTCCTGCATCGGGAGTGATTTCAGGACAAGAAAGGTGTGGCCCGCTCCCTAAGTAATGTTCAGGCCACCTCAGCTTAGTGCGCCTCTCAGCCTGTTAGGACTCAACAGCGTAAGATGGGGACGTCTATTCAGGGAGATGTGGGGACCCCTGGCAGGGATGACATATTTAGTGTCATCTCTGCAGAGCTGCTGAAGAGCTGATTAACGGGGATACGGCGATCCCTGCAGATCGAAAATGCCTGCCCGGTGCCGCCTGTGTCACACACCGCGTTTCCTGTCTTTAGATAGCATCTGCTCTCTGGTGGTACTACATCTCCAAAGGAGTGGAGTTCCTGGACACGGTCTTTTTCATCCTGAGGAAGAAGTTCAACCAGGTCAGCTTTCTCCACGTCTACCACCACTGCACCATGTTCATCCTCTGGTGGATCGGCATCAAGTGGGTCCCCGGAGGACAATGTGAGTGAGACGCTCATGAATTATTAATCAAATAATGCTTATCAGCGTCAAGTCTAACATCTGCTTCTCTCTATCCTCAGCCTTCTTCGGTGCAACGATCAACTCCTCCATCCACGTCCTCATGTACGGTTACTATGGCCTTGCAGCTCTGGGACCTCAGATGCAGAGATATCTCTGGTGGAAGAAATACCTCACCATTATTCAGATGGTGTGTTAAAGGGTCATTTTAAAACCTTTAAACCCTTGCGCAACGAACAAAAGCGCAGTTGATCGATGTGAGTTTCACCGTAAGACATGCTAACCTGCGGGCATCCATTCCCAGATCCAGTTCCACGTGACCATCGGCCATGCTGGGCACTCCCTCTACACCGGCTGTCCATTCCCCACCTGGATGCAGTGGGCGCTGATCGGTTACGCCGTCACCTTCATCATCCTCTTCGCCAACTTCTACTACCACGCTTACCGAGGCAAGCCTTCCTCAAAGCAGAAGGGCGCCAAGCACATCACCAATGGCAGCACGGCGGTCACCAACGGCCACAGCAACACGGAGGAGGAGGAGGAGGATGGTAAGAAGAGGCAAAAGAAAGGAAGAGCGAAAAGGGAATAAGGAAGGAGAGGGGTGCTTGCATGGCAATTTCCACAAAGGGGACTGTTGGAGGAGGGAGGAGAGGGAAGAAGTAGGAGTTCACATGAAACCAACATCATCATCCCTGCAAATAATATAGACGGATGAGATTTGTGACCGACTTGGAGAGTTGAAAGAGTAGCAGTGTGTTTGTGGACGTGTCTGTAAGGGTTTCCGGATTTGGAAGGAAGAGATGGGTGTTGGTTGGCTCCATAACTGTTTTTATTAATCAATAAAAAAAGAAAAGCTGATCACGTAGGCTCCATGCTGTTCTGTCTAACTGGGTTTTGGACCTCGATCGGACCAAAATGTGTAAAAGGACCTACAACCTTTTCAGCATATGCTAAACCTATCGACCAAAGTTCACCTCCAACTTTTATACTCTGGATTCAGTAATAAGTATAAGTCAGAGCTTGAATAGTTGATATGCTAATTTATTTTTTAGTGTTTAATTTAATGAATTGAAATGCGACCAAGAAAGGATCACTTCACTCCAAAAGCAATTTTTTCTTGGTTCAAGAGGGCGGTTATCAAGGATTACTTAGGGTTCTGCAAGCTCAGCAAATTAAACATAAAGTAATTATGCAGTTGAAGATATTTTCTTCCGATTGCCATCTGCTGAACTGAAATACTGCATATTCACCTGCACACAAGGACTGTACCAAACTGCAGCGTTGTCGTTGCGTTGATCATGAATGAAACAAACACTATGGTACCGGACTGTAGATTCTTTTAGCACTTATGCGAATTTGTCAATATGTTACGTTTTTTTGTGGGTTCTCATGATTTTATTCTTTTTTTTTTTGCTCTGCAATGTAGCTGAAGTGTCGTCTCACTGCTACGTAGGACTCAAACCCCACCTGAAAAGAGCTTTTGTTATTAAAGGAAATAATTATCATTGTCTCATTAAAATAATGGAAGCGACACAACTTTTGGCTGCACCTACAACCAAAATAAAAACCCTGTCTGCACCCTGTAGTTTTATCAGTGTGTTTTGTGCCAGTGTCTCTGTGAGAACAAGCAGTGCGTTACACTCAAGGATCAAGATGCTGTCAATTAGAAACCTAATCTGAAGCCGACTTCTCTCCATCCCCCACATTCCAGTTTCATCCATTCCTCTACTTATGTCACCACTCCCTCCCAGGACCCACATGACGGGAAGGCCTGTCGTAGATCTGTGTGAGGGAGACGGGCAGAGGAGGGCTGTACCTTTGGCCTGTCCAGACAGATCTGTCCTAATCTTTAGGGTTAAATTGGCTTTAGCTCCAAAAGAGCTTATTTCCACGTCATTCGATGAGTTCCTCAAGAAAGCAGGTCACCGGACAGGAAGCCTTTATTAATCTGCAACCAAGCTGCCACTCTGAGACCAGGGGTTCATTTGTTAACACTGATGCTTGCATTTCCATGTGATAATGTGGAGGGCAAAAAGGCTGGTTAACAGATTTTAGAAATTACTGTCTAGATACAGAACCACACAACCTCCCATGCCTCAGTGCATGTGGTGATATTCTAATGTGTTGCCAAAGTTTTTGCTGCTATTAAGTTATTTATGATACTTCTGATGTAAGATTTATTTTCTATGAACGCATGCTCCTGTCTCCAGTCAACCTACTGGTGCACCACCATAACACTGCGCAGCCACCGTATCAGGGCTGAGGTGGGGGGGAAGTGGTCGGAGGGTGAAGATGTGAACGATAGACTGGATGAGAGAAGATGCATGTCCTCCATGGGGACAGAGGGATCTTAACCGGGGGAATAAGAGGATTGCTGAAGGGCCGAGGCTTTTCGAAGGCATTTAGTGCACAGGTCACTATAAAACTGCATACTCGCTGGGGGGACGTGCACCGACCCAGTATGGTGGGACCAGGATATTAAAAAAGTATGCCTTGCAGACAAGAATGTAGAAAATGTTTAAGCAGATGCATCACCAAGATGGAAAAAAAAGAAAGTAGGACAATAATTACTTTTAAAAGTTATTAGCTTCTCACGGATGGAATCACTGAGGCATTCAGTGGTCAGAGGGTCATTCTATTGTGGGGGAGAGGTCCATTTGTTAAACCTCTGCAAACCCGGCCTGTCACTCATTCATCTCATTAGCAATTATATGACTAAGGAGCTCACTCTGGAGTTGCAGATTGGATACAGTCAGCGTTTCACTAGGTCTCTATGGGACAGAGTGCGTTGAGAAGCTTGGACTGGCTCAGTTTGGTGGGTGCAGAGCGCCTCCCTCTGGGCCTGCATTTACCTACAGTGAATATGCAGACGGGTCTTTAAGGCCGTTAAATCATATTCAGCTATCAACCCAATCATCGCTTGGGGCAAATCATCTTTTTGATTAAAACAAAAATGTGACAAACAAACTTTTGTAGTGCTGGTTGTCTCTGATAAAATATGACATTTTCAATTTCTAAATTCTCTAAATGTAAATACAAATAGCCTTTTACAAGACACATACATTGAAATGACACAAGGGTAGCTATATATCATGTATTTGCAAAATATTATTAACACGTGACCAGAATAAGAGAAGCACATGGAACTTTCTTTTTTTAATGGTTCATATGATTGCATTTGGCAGAATTACAAAATTGCGGCAGGTTGCGTCTCATGTGTCCTGAGGTTGTAAAACTGTCTTAAAGTAAAGATGAGAAATGAAGATAAACGCCTCTTCAGTGCATCTTTGTTTACTTCCTGATATGACGTTCATGCTGACGTCACACAGCAGCAACCTATATGAGACAACGCTTCCTTCTGGTGGGTCATTAAAACCACATAAAACTCATAGTTACACATGCCAAAGTCATGAAAGAAAGAAAGAAAAAGGTTAATTGTTAATGTATAGTAAAATAAGCTGCAAACTAAAACCCATGTTTATGGTTTATTCGGTTAAATGTGTCTGCCGCCAGGGGGCGCTGTCGCCCCTTTGCCGGTGGACAAACAGCTCCAGAAGGCGGAGCCCTCGCTGGGGAGACGGCCGACAGACGCCACCCAGGGACGGCCGAGACGCCCGGCATCAGGCCCCGGTCTGCTCCGGAGGTGAAGGGCCGAACGCAGATGAGGTTTCGAGGCTTCCCGGCGGCAGGGAGAGGGAGCCAGAGAGCCGAGCAGCGGGTTCCCCTGGTGGTGCTGAAGCTGCCGCCGCCGTCGTCGCCCTGAGCAGGGCGGATGCTGCAGGAGGCGATCGGGCATCTTTTCCGCCGCCACCTCCCTCTGGTTTTTCTCTGGCCTGTCATCGAGGCATCTCCCTCCCCGTTGGTCGACTGCTGAGGAGAACCCTGGAAGAAGCAGCCAGCCCCCCCCCTCCCAGGCGAGGAGAGGCGTCTCTGCAGACTGAGGCCTCCATTTGATGGTGGTTTTTTTTTGTTGTTTTTTTCTGAGCGGAAGATGCTTCCACTCTGACTCCATCCGTTCCCATCCCCTGAAGATAGCCGAAAAAGAAGCGACGAGAGCATGCATAGCGCGCTGGATAAAATGGATGTGGAGGAGGCTGAGGTGGGAGAGCCGGAGAGGGCTGGAGGGGAGGCCCAGGCCGGGATCGTGACACAGCAGGCCCTAGAAGAGGAGATGGAGAGGCTGTTGGAGGAAAATGAAGACCTCAAGGTTTGACAGATCACGTAGTAAACCACACTGCCCTCCAGCATGGTTGTTTATGTCAGACTAAATTAAGATTTCCTATAATCTGCCTTTTCATGCTCTATAAAATTCTTGTCCTTGTAAGCCTACAGGCCTACAAACCCTCTTTAGTATATCTTTGCAAAATGTAATGCTTCTAATGTATATTGAGCATTTTTTTTGCCTTCAGATATCATAAAAATAAGGCTCCAACTGAAAGTATTCAAGCTAGAGATGAGTAATTGGTTATTGATCAGACTAGTGTTGATCATTGGTCTTACCAGGAATATTGAAATGTTGGCAGCTCTCAGATAATTGTTTTTTTTCTTCTTGTGCATTTGATATTTTCCTACATCAAAACTATTGTCACTCCACAAACATCTGACTTCTTGACTTTGGCCGCCTGTGAGACAAAACCTGCTTTTCACCCCGCCAGTGTGAAATCGAGGAGATGAGGACCGAGATGGACGAGATGCGCGACACTTTCTACGAGGAGGACACGTGTCAGCTGCAGGAAATGAGACGGGAGCTGGAGAGGGCCAATAAAAATTGCCGTATTCTACAGTACCGTCTGAGGAAGGCGGAGAGGAAACGGCTGCGCTACGCTCAGACGGGAGAGATCGACGAGGAGCTGCTGAGGAGCCTGGAACAGGACCTGAAGGTACACGGATCATGGCAACGTGCGGAGCGTGTTACTGCTGCATGTGTCTGTTAAACTGCAATGTATTCCCTACAGGTGGCAAAAGATGTTTCTGTTCGTCTCCACCACGAGCTGGAAAAGGTGGAGGAGAAACGCACAAAGACAGAGGAGGAGAATGAGAAGCTGAGACAGAAACTCATAGAAGTGGAGGTGACAAAACAAGCCCTGCAGAATGAACTGGACAAAACCAAAGAGGTATGCACATATATGATCAGTATAAGCTTGAGTGTAATTCCTTGTTAAATTCTAAAGGCGTCACAGATTGATTGTTTTACAATATAAATGGCTAGGGGGAATGTAAATGTATAGCTCAGTTTTGTGATTCCAATTATAAATGTGAATTGAAAAACATTTACACCAAGATGAAGAATTGTTGTTTTATTATTGTATAGTCACAAAAAAGGAAAGGAAGCAAGGACATCCAGAAGACAGACAAGAAATCAGCACAAACACCTACTGAGGTAAGTCCCCGAGTATTTTTACAGATTTTAACTGCGTTGAAAAAAGAAAAATCCTGTGATGTGAAAATTTTGGAGGATTTGGCCTCGACGCTTTTTTTGCCTCGTGCACTTCAGTATCTTCTGTGAGGTCAGTCTCGGTCCCCCTGTCCCGCAGGAGGACAACGAAGACCTGAAGTGCCAGCTTGCCTTTATCAAAGAGGAGGCCGTGTTAATGAGAAAGAAGACGGCCAAGATTGACAAAGAGAAGGATCGTTTGGAGCAGGAGCTGCAGAAATATCGCTCTTTCTACGGCGAACTGGACAGCACCCATCCTAAAGGAGAGGCCGGGGGCCCGCCCACCACCAGAGAGTCAGAACTGAAGCTGAGGCTCCGCCTGGTGGAAGAAGAGGCCAACATTCTGGGGAGGAAGATCGTCGAGCTGGAGGTAAGTGAAGCTGGTGGTCCATTTTCAAATCAGAGAGGATGTGAGTTCAACCTTCTCTTCCTCCCAGGTTGAGAACCGAGGCCTGAGGGCTGAGCTTGATGATCTCCGCGGTGAAGGCGAGGGGGCCGCGAGCGCTGGGTGCGACTCAATGGGCGGGCAGGGCGGAGGACGGGCCCTCGGTGATGATCTGACCGAGCTCCGGCAGCAGCTGCAGCTGGTGGAGGACGAGGCGGAGCTGCTGAGGAGGAACCTCGCCGATGCCGAGGAACAGAACAAGAGAGTGACCGGAGAGCTCAACAAGTTACGTTTCAAAGCCGGCACCCACGAGGGAGGCGCCAGGCACGGAGGAGGGGCTGATGGAGCCAAGATGGAGGCACTGCAGGAGGAGTTAAAGGCAGCAAGGCTCCAGATTAATGACCTTAGTGGCAAGGTATTCATATTGGAAGAAATATAATCTAACCCTAAAGCATTAAATAAAATAATTACAACTTTTTTCAACTTCTTATCAATTTAATTATTGTATCCATTTTAATTGAGCGTTATAGTATTTGCTAATCCACACAATCCACCTGAAGATGAAAATATTTGCTCCGGTTCAATTGATTTTGCTGAAAATGTGTCTAGCTGAGGTATGAATAAGGGCCTGATTGACCTAAAAAGATGAGGAAGGATGTAACTGGATGAGTTAGAGGTGCACTGAACTAAAGCCCGCCGCTGTTTTCTCCAGGTGATGCAGCTTCAGTACGAGAACCGCGTCCTCCTCTCCAACATGCAGCGTTACGACCTGGCCTCCCACCTGTCCCTGCGCCCCAGTCCACGGGACAGCGACGCCGAGAGTGACGCCGGCGGCCCGAGCGGCCGACGCGAGAGCGACGAAGACTCCACCTCCTCCCGTCTCCTCCCCCCGCACCGCAAACGCGAAGGCCCTGTGGGCGGAGAGAGCGACTCGGACGAAGTCAGAAACAATAACGGCAGCAGCCGTTGCCTGACCCCGACGCGAGGCCTCTACACCCCCACGGGGCCCGAGGGCGCCGCCTCCTCCGCCTTGGCCCGCTTCCTGCCCGGCGGCCGGTGCAGCCTACGTGAGAGGCAGCAGATGATTGACATCCGCGTGGAAGCAGAGAGGCTGGTGAGGACCATCGACCGGCTCATCGCCGACACAGCCTCGGTAATTTCGGATGCGAGAGTCTACGTCTCCAATGGCGACCTGATGCTGGGAAGAGGAGGGGAGGAGGGTGCAGAGGATGATGGGAGCAGGATCAGGGAACACGAGCTGTTATATCGCATCAATGCTCAGATGAAGGCGTTTCGAAAGGAACTGCAAGCCTTCATCGACAGATTGGAGGTGCCGAGGCTCGAGGACAGGGAGGCGGATGAACCACTCTCGGTAAGACAACGACATAGTCGCAGCTCACAGAGGTTGATGGCAGCACAAATAACATCTCAAGATTTAATCCTGATCTTGTTTCTTCATTTTCCTCAATCACATCGTTTTAATTACTTCTCATTTGTTCGTCACTATGCTCCTCCTCTCGCCCAGATGTTCCAGCCCATCATTTTACTGATCCTCATACTTGTGTTATTCTCATCCCTCTCCTATGCCACCATCTTTAAACTAGTCTTTCTTTTCACTCTTTTCTTTGTTCTGTGACATAAGTCATAATTTGCATCATCCCTTGTTTTGTACTTTTCTTTGGTTGTTCTTTTTATTTTGCCCCCATCCCCATTCCCTTTGTTGCCAAGGTAACCAGAAGCACCGGAGAAACTCAGCACATACCGAGAAGATGTGGCTAGATCTAACACTGGAGCCTATATTATCATAAAACAATACTTTCTACATAGTCTGCCAGAGGTAAGTTGTATTAAGAGAAGACCAGAGGAGAGGATTTGGGAAAGGTTGTCTGGGGTATGATGTGGCTTTGACAACGTTCCTACTCTCCTTCTTGATTCTTCTTCCTGAAATTCACTGTCATTTGCACAGACTTGAGCTGCTAGTTGTTCTGCATCTGTTTACTGCATCCTAAAACTCTCAAGTCCATTTGCACATACATTTTTATCGGTCAAAAAAAAGCACAGCAACAAGACATCAGATAGGTGTTTACATGAGGAAAATACTCCAGTGTTGCTGTTTACTGCCTGTGTCCTTGCTTACCGTTGCACTTAGCTGGGATGGTTGTATGTCCTTGTTGCCATAGTGCCAAAAAAAAGGGGAGTTGAAGGTTATCCGGTTCCATTTTATTACCCTTTTTCGAAAGATCCACACTGGCTATACGCTGTTGCACTGCTTATATAAAATGAAATCATATAGTTTTATCCTTTACCAAGGTCCTGCAGGACATGTCATTTATTAGGGGTCACAACAGGTGGGGGTATAATGGTGATGATCCCAGGGCTTCAGACTGGAAGGAATTCTGATGATCACCTCAAGTGCCAAATGTCAGATCTTTTCCGAAAAGGGTCTCCCAAAATTCCCCAAAGGACCCTTGGTTGGAAGCAGGCGTTAGTAATTGATGGCTTGGCAGATGAACTGTACCAACTGTGCTCAGGCGTCATTGCAGCCCGATGAGTCAAGAACGGTGGTTCCGGTTACTTCAGGACAATGTATGAAATATCACATATTTAGCATAGTTTGAAACAGATGCTCAGAGGGTGTCTCATATGTGTGCAGGTTATTATGATATAGACTCAGGGATGTTGAAAGTGAAGAGGTATGCCATGACGTTTCGAAAATATGTAAAAGTCGAAAAAGAGCAGAAAATCTGCCACACATGCCACGCATTTTCCCTGCCGTGACCGCCTTCGTTCGAGATATTATTGCCCGTGACACATTATTACTCACTGTCACCCGCGCCTATTTGGCATCTTTCGGAAAACTGATTTGCCAGAGGGCCCGGTCACAAGACAAAATCTGCCCAAGCACCCTAAAGCAGAGTAGCAACAGCGAAGCCAATTGGCCGAGAGAGCAGCAGCTGAAATAGCTATGTAAACACTTTCTCTCTCTCCGAGACCTCTGGTAATTATAGCCAGGATGCTGGTGACGACAGTTGTCCCATCGAGACTTCAAATGCTGTTATAAATTTGACATTATGACATTTGATCCCGGACCCTATTGGCGCACTCACGTAAACACCACGGGGCGGTATAAAGCCCGAGCGGCCCGGCTGGAACACAAGTTGTTTACCCTCCAGCTCGACTTTACCCGGACACCGAGGTGTGACCAGGAGAGGGGGCTACTTTAAATCCAGACCGTCGGGGGTTTTACGTAACACAAGAGGGGGAAAAAGCAAGGGGGACGCGCGGGGGGAAGAGGCCATATGACAATTTGGCGAAGAGAGGAGTGAATCTGTTGGAGAGGCTAGAGCACGTCGCACGCAGGCCTGGCGCGATAGAGGATTTTTACTGGTGGGCTGTGAGCACCTGTGAGCAGCAAGGTAAGGACGGATGTTTATGTTCACAGACCTGTGAAATCTGGCCGTGTGCAATTCTAATATTGTGTTAAAAACACAAAAAACTTTGATAATGTGAACATAATTTCCTCTTGGTTCCTCTAATGATCACTGCGCTTTTGTTTAAATGAACATTTGTGTTGTTCTCTGACATACGTTCTGTCCCTTCTGTATTGCACGAAGCATACGAGGCTGCCGTGCTATGCATAGTTACACGATTATTAATATCGCTCCTCTTACATCACAGATGGGGCTCGTACATTTGGGCGCGCTCTCCCTTGTCATGTTTATATCGACAACATCAACAAACACAAGTCAAGTTTGTTCTCTGGATGGGACCTCTAATAGCGTTTAGACAACTGGCGCTCCCACGGGGCGGGGGTCCGTGCCACGCCAGCCACCGCTGCTCACTGAGCTGCATTTCCCCGTGCGAGGGCGCGTCATCGCGTTTTCGCAACATTGTGATGCTGAGCCCTGCGTTTCCTCCTCTGAAGCAGGTTTTATCCCCCAGAGGTCAAAGTTGCCAGAGCAAAAAAACATGCGCAGCGGCGTCATGCAACACACGCGTCACGTATAGGTTGGCCCGTGTGGCTGTAAATTCTGCTCAAGAATGTGAAAGGAGATGGCTGTAAATTCCTGACCTTTCCGGGCACAGAAACTCAACAACATGAGCCACAAAAATGCAGGAGATAAGCTTCAAGGAAACTGGGATGCAAAGGGATTAAGAATTTATGCAGTCCAAAAGATTTTTTTTCATCTGTGTTTTTTTCTTTATAGTGTTTCCAGGCCATCGATCCCTCCCCCCGCACCCCGCACCCCCCACCCCCCTGCAGGCAACCTGACACCAAACTGATTTGTGAAACGGTGGAAAGAGGAAATTAACATTCGAAGAGGCCCCTGGATATAGAGCAGCCTGCGTCATGGCAGCCATTGATCTCGAGCGTGGGCTGGAGCACGGAGGCCGGGGTTGGGGCAGCGAGAGGTCAGACCTGATGGACAACTTTGACTCAGAGATGCAGGAGTGGGAGGACCAGCTGCAGGACATCCAGAAGAAGATTGAAGAGGTAAATCCTGCAGGATCATACCCCATAAATAAACCTTTCACTTCCATCGTTAACACTCACACAACGGTTTGAAATAGAGTTTAAATCAAAGTAACAGGATTTGTTTCTCTTTTCTCGGGTTTAAATTGTTTTTCAAGACATTTAACTGCAACTGATGTTCCAAATAGACAGCATTGGCAGTGTTTGTGTCTTTTAGTTGTCTTTTAGAGAAATATACTGAGAAATGTTAACAAGTGAGTTGAGAGACACATTCTATCTGCTTCTGAGTCATAAGAAATATAATTAAGGATGAATTTATGGATGTGATAGGGAAACAGAAACCAGTTAAAGTAACTATGACTAGACCTGTACTCGAAGGATTCATCCATTTAACAGGGAGGCAGGATGTTAACGGCTCCTCCTGATGTCATGTTTCAGCTGTACAGTTCAGTCCAGGCCCGCAGGGGAGCAAACGACGTCGCCATTGACAACCAGAGAAAGCTGTATGGCCAAGGGCACCATGGCAATAGCCAGCCGAGCCAGACCCACCCCAGCCCTGGAAGTCAAGCCCACCACTATAGCGCGGGCTG